>JAJMSN010000035.1:0-165684 GCA_030558435.1 Kodamaea kakaduensis
TAACGCCGCTTATACTACCAGTTGATATAACCAGGACCTCTAATATTTATATTAGGTCGCCAACACATCCTACGTCAGAGAAACATGAAAGTATTAAATAACAAACACTCCTGGTGTTGGAACTATCACTACTACCCACTCTGCTGGTAACGGCACCCAAACTATCGAAGTTGATGTGCCTGTCCCAACCACCACTGTCACCTCGTACCGGACTGGAACTCAGACTTCCACCCAGACAATTCCAGGTCTCAGGTCAGACTGCTACCGTTGTGATTGATGACAGTGGCGGTAAACACCCTTTAATAATTTGCGTTTTGGTGATTTGAAATGGAACCAAAGGCGGCGGCTATTCTGTATTACAAATGAGTCCAACCTTCGGCTTGTAATCTTGACCGCAGTTTGAGCATGACAAAAATTGTAAAAAATAAAAATAATACATCTATGACGTCATGGAAAGAACTTCTCGGGTAAAAAGACAAATGTTTTTTATGGCCATATATACTCTATACATCACGGTAAAGATACGGCTGGACAGATCTGATGCAGGGTTATACAACACTGGCACACAAAGCCGCACCAACACCACTACCGTCTTTGGCAATTTTGATGTGAATGTTCTTCTTTTCTCCCTTCAATGGATCAATAACCGCGATAGCTTCTAAAATCTTCTCCTTGAAACCAGGATAGAACTCAACGATGGAGCCATCACATCCAATTTCTAAGTCCTTGTCATCGTCGTATTGGTCTTTGACTCTTGAGATAATTGCAGCCAAAGGAATAGCGGACAAATTGGCAGCTCTATTCGATACAGTTTGAGTAATCTTTTGAATGGCCAATCTTTCTGCAACAGTTGTTGGCAAGCGTAAGTGGTTCTCTAAGATAAGTTCAGACATCTTGAGATCAGTAGAGTCATCAATCTCTAAATATGACAAAACCTCGGAAGATAACTGCCATGGCTCAGCCAATCTGTGAGGAAGGGAACCACCTCTGGCCTCATACAAGCCACGGAAAACATGTCCATTTTCAAAGAGATCAATCAAAATGACTCTCAACAACTCACCAAGGAACATTCCACTTATTCTCTTTTCAAATAAGTGGTATCCCCTGTTTGCCGTCTCGTGATCAACAATCTTGTCGTACTTCGTGTTGTGCAAAATTTGTAAAGTGTTGTCAAAAGAACCCCATTCGGTGTTGATAACCATTCCGGTAGCACCCTCAGGTATGTCAGCATTTGGACTCAACTTCTTAATGTTCTTGAGCGGCTCGACATATGCACCATTTGTACCTGTGCCGAAAATAGCGCCTACAACGGTGTGAGAGTTGGTCTTGGTACTGTCATTGGAGTAAGCTCTAGACAACAAAGTTCCAACGGTATCATTTGCTAAAGCAACAATGTCTACATTGACGTTCAAACTGTCAATCTCATTCTGCAAAAGCTCGACAACATTTTTTCCAACGACATCAGGCAAGTCAAAACCTTTGGTCCAACGAATCAACAGACCCTTACCCAATGCGGTTTGATTGACGGGGAAGGAGAAGGTGAAACCCATCTTGAGTCTTTCCTTTTCGGAGATATCCTTGTGGTGGTCTTTCAAAAATGCTTGAATCTTGGTAGCCAAGAACTTGAACAATTCTTCTCCTTTGGCGTCTGCCATAAAGTCTTGAGGGATCTTGGTCTTTGACTGCTTCAAATTGAAGGTGTGGTCACCCTTCAAGTTGATTGAACACACACGGAAGTTGGTTCCACCCAAGTCGGCAGCCAAATACAAT
The DNA here is from genome assembly GCA_030558435.1 of Kodamaea kakaduensis. Lineage (NCBI taxonomy): Eukaryota > Fungi > Ascomycota > Pichiomycetes > Serinales > Debaryomycetaceae > Kodamaea > Kodamaea kakaduensis. The sequence continues at coordinate 1,771 of JAJMSN010000035.1, forward strand.
CCTGTCTCCTTTCCAGTTGGGATAGAAGTAACAAATGATGGAATCATGGGCATGTACTCCCTGGAGGCAGCAGTTTGAGCCAATCCATCATCCAAGGCCTTGTTGAACTGCTCGGTTGCTTCGCACAAAAACTTTTTATCAACGGCAAACTGTGCAACGATGTCGTCGACTGAGGCTTGTAAATCAGCGTTCATTATGTTTCTTCAGAAAAACGGGGAATGGAATTTTATAGCAATTTATAATTTGTGGAGCATGATTTTCTTCTCCGCTTTTTGAGGGTCTGACATCGTACGTCATAATTGATTCTGCCAAAGAGTAGGCCACTTTGAAACTCAGAATGCCCCGCTCGACTAATCTGGCGTCTTTCTTGATAATAATATGACTTGACTTATGTATTACTAAAAACGCAAAACGGTCACAAGTGCTACTCCGAGATTTTTTGAGTTACCTAAAAGTGGCCGACCTCGGAGTGATTTCCGGTCCTCATAAAGTCTTCTAGGATCTATACAAAGCTCAATTTCAGATTTTGTCAACTGTTTACGTATTCAGACACTTCGAACGTTTCATTTCCCACTCGAGATGGGGGTTATCTTCCGAAGTTTATTTCGTTGCAAAAAGGAACGGTATTTAGGGAACATTCTGTCTCTTTGCAGATAAAATACACTCTTTTACGATGCAATATTTTTTGTTGGTCCCGTATTGAAAACCGTAACCACCGGACATGGTACCCATTTGATCATTCAGCGGGGCTCCTCGAATTCAAAATATAACGGCCTGCATTTCGGTCAGAAAATCGTTCCAAAAGCTTAGAAAAAAATCGAGCAGGTCATCGGAGGTGCACTATGAGCGCCTTTGCTGCCTTGAAAGGAAAGAAGTCAATTACGCATATATTCAATGATGGAGATGAGCTCAAAACAACCAAGAAGTTAAGGGTGAAAGAGTTGTTGTCTCAAGAAGAAGAAGAGGAGGATGCTGAGGATGCGGATGATGATGACATGATATTATACGAAGAGAATTCAGATGACAATGACGACGCTAACGTTACAGATGAGATGGTCATATCAGATTACAACAAAGATATCGAGTACGAAGAAGAGGTCACCCAGATACAAAGATTCACATATCCGCAAAACTTACTGCAAAAAGAGCCTTTATTTTGCACGGATTTTGTACTATCCAGCAGAAACCTGACGTTCATCAACAACAATAAATTCATAATTGGTTTGGAGTTGAACCAGAATCTAGTAATCAGTGGTCAATTCAAGTTCAGTGTTTTAAAAGGAGCTGTAACGCTTAACGACCACTATGTATTGGACTGCCTACCCGAAGATATAAAGTATGAAGTTATCGCACCGCAGTCTCAGGGGCTTCCTGTTATAACGAGTACCGCATGCATTAATGAGTTCAAAAAGATACCTCCGAACTTCCTGGATAGTGGCTTCAACTCAGTCATTCAGTTAGAATCGATCGAAATTGGGTTTCGAGATATAGCTCGTACATACCCCACGTATAAGACGTTGTTTGAGCAACAGTCCTATGAATCGGACCATTTGGACTCAATTAGGTCTCAAACTTATTCAATTGTGGAGAAAGATAGGGGAATTCAAGCATTAAGAATTGACCCCACATGGGCTCACGCGATTAATGATATCGTTGCCAATTCTACAGTGAACCCCAAAATTACCATCATCATAGGGAACAAGAATACCGGAAAATCTACGTTTTCGAAAACATTGCTAAACTCATACGTGCTAGCGAAACAGAAGATTTCCTTTCTTGATATAGACCCCGGTCAATCCGAATTTTCAACTCCTGGCACTTTATCCTTATCTTCTATCAAAGAACCTGCATTTGGCCTCAAGATCCCTTCTTTCACAGGTAATGAGCACCTGTGTATAGACCTAAGCCATTTTTATGGTTTCAACTCCCCCGCTGCTCAACCACGAGAGTTTTTGGCTATCATGTCTTCTCTCTGCAAGCATTATGTCGACACTCATAAAAGTTTAGGGAACTCTCTCATTGTAAATACCCCCGGATGGATAAAAGGATTCGGAAAAGAAGTTCTCGCTGAGCTTACTCTGATTTTGCAGCCAGATGAGCTTATCCTCCTTTCACCACAAATGCATGCGGAAGCACCAGAAAACGATGAGTGCTTACAGGACGTGAGATATAATTCTCTTCGTATCTGCAAATCAATGGATCTTTCTTCGAAATATTCCGCAGCTCAATTACGTGATCTACATAAAATCATGTATTTCCGACAAAAAGCCCACGGTTACCTTGATTTCAAAAACCACTTGCTTTCTTGTCCACCCATGAAACTTTCATATGAGACAAAATCCTCAGGTCATGATTTCGTGGGTGTTAATGCTGTGAGTTGTTTCAATCAGAACATAGGTGTTTCGTTGAACTACGAAGATGTGCCAATAATTCTTGAGGCGTCGCTATTTGGAATGTATGCTGTTAAAAAGAGCTTATGGAACTCCATTGGTTCTTTAGAACTGCTGGAGATGCACCCTAATTATCCTGTATTCATGAACTTCCGAGATTACAAACAAGTCATTAATTACACGGGAGATGACAGAGCAAAATTTGTGGGCTTGTGTATGATCCACAGTATCAATTTTGGTGAATCACACTTCAACGTGTACACGCCGCCTACAAACGCTGAAATATTAAGGTGTCTTATTCGTAGTGGTTCCCATAAGTTGTTACTCATCAAGGGTGATGGTGAAATCGCTGCACCAGAATTTTATAACCCAATCCTTCTTGCAGATCATGAAAAGCAGGCTAAACTAATCAATGCAAGCCAACAATCAAAAAGTGAAGAGATCCATGGCGATTTCAAGATATCCAAAATTCCTTACGTAGGTTTCGAAGCCAAGAAACAAATCGGTGGTATCTGGAGATTAAGAAGAGGACTAAAACGAAAAGGGGCGCCTTAAATTTTTATAGAATAGCACAAATGTATTCGAATACGAAGACAATGTATTTAACGAGACTGTAAATGTACCAAGACCGATGTCAACCCGTAGATAAGCATTCGAAAAAAAAAGGCAACAATTGTCATTGCAAAGCTACTGAGGGATATGTCGCCTCCAGATAAGAAGAAAAACGTGTAGTTTTCCTAACTTCGGGCAAGGTTTTTCCTAGATTTGGACAAAAAAAAAGAGACTTTTCTGATCTCCATAGCCTCTGAGTTTATATTCTGATTCGAGCACAGGCAAACCCACGAAAATTGCGAGTAGTGATTGAGCAAGTGAGTGACCGACAAAGTAAACGAATGAGCGACTAAATGAGTGAGTGACAAGTGAACGAATAAGTGAGATACAATGATAATTTCTGGATGTACAATTTTTTTTCCAGTTAAGCGCACGATATGCTCGCAAAACTCTCCAATATAGGTCAAGAACGTTACACTTTCGAACTGTGCGATACATGCGCTATGGGTACTGTACTCTGGACTGTATGGAAACCCACAAATTTTACACCAATGTCTAAACAAAATTTTTTGTTGCCCTTTTTAAATGTGACGTTTTTGGACTATATTTGAGACTTTTGTAAGAATATCCTGCGCTTGGCAGTGAAAATGGCACCTACAGAAATTCATCAGTACATCTAGATACATTCAATGGCATCCTCTGTTGGTTTTAAATACTACGCAAAAATTAATTCTCATTACTGAAAAGATTAAAGTGTTGAAAGACAATAATTTCATTAATTTGCGCCAAATTCTGACGTTGGCGTATTGCTCTCTACGGTATGTAAAAAAAAAAGAACTATGACATCTTTTTACAAAAAAATTTAACATCATATTAACCAATTTAACAATATTTCATCTTAAATAACAACATAATAATCATATACGACTAGTAGTATATTGATTAATATACACTATGAAATAGTTATAAAATCTATGAGTCTTGATATTAACCATAATAATTATGACTAAAGGAAGTTTAAGGTCTTCAATTATATAATCCCCAATATAAAAGATAGTATAACAAACCATCTCAAATATAAGGTTGATATAGAAACCCTCGATTATCTTTTCTGTTCGATTAATACTATCAGATACTTGAGCTTTTTGAGCGTTTAAAAATTCTTTGTATATTTCAGCCCCAGAAATTGTTGCTTTGGTTTCCACAGGCACGTTCTCTTCAAGCTATCTTTAACTTATAGCTAAGCTCCCAAACTTCACGTTTTATGAAGTCAAATTTTAAGGATTTACAAGGACCTTTAGTATAATAATTGGGCTTTGGCATGAATGTTGGGGGCTGATACAGGGAAACCCACAAACTTTTCGCCAATGTCTAGATAAAATTTCGTGGCCCTTGTTAAGCGTGACGTTTTTGCACTATATTCAAGACTTTTGCGAGAAAATGGTGCGCTTGAGAGTAAAAATTGCATCTCCAGAAATTTATCATTGCATCCGGATGTGAAAATGTTGGCACTCAAATAGCACCTTTTATTATTGGCCTTCAATGTAAAGTATACGAAAAGATTAATTAATTTCAAGTGGTTGAAATTCAATGATTTCACTGATTTGCGCCACAATTTTGAAGTTAGCGCACCGATTTCTACGGTACTGTAAACAATAAATAGGACTTCTTTTTACAAAAGGTGCGCAATTTTTGTGGGTTTGACTGTATTAAAATGCACACCCGGACATACGACATCTTTACGCACACAATTTATATGGTGCGGCTGTACTGATAATATGTATCCTATATTATAACAACCGAAATTACTACTGTTGGTTGGTGAAAAATTCACCAACCAACGCCGGTTGTCGATGATGTGAGAAGATATTACGTTAAAAAGAGCGCACAGATAAGGACATTGCAGTAGAAGTTTATGCGATGCCCTTCTTTAGTTTGAATTGCACTCATGAAGGTTAATATAGACATCTCCTATGATGGGTCATTCCATTCCTATGTAAAGTGAATGTACGAATATGTGGGTACAACGACGTATACCTATTACAATGCTTTTCTTCCACAATCAATGATTACATCATTATTATAATATATTCAGTACATACAATCATGATATATGATACTATCGTTTGTATTGGTGTTGGGACATTCACACACAGTCTCGATAGTCATTATGAGTTTTCCGATCTGAATTTCAAAAATGCATATATGACCGAAATTGGGTGGACTTGAATCGACATCTTCGATGTTGTAGTCATGTATACAGTGTATAGTACTATAAAAGATAAAGGTATGTTTAGTAGCAAAGTTATATTTTCATATATACATTGAAAACTCATAATTTTAAAACGTCATTGAAATGTCAACACTTTCAATCCAGATATAACATTTAATCTCTAAGTCTGTGGTTTTATTACTGTCGAAAGCAGGATTCTCTTGGAAAAGTCTGAAATGTCATATTTAAAAAGGATGACGAGATTTTATAACAAAATCGGCGTAAAATTTGTGGATTCTTAATCGTTCAGAACTAAAAACTGTACCATTTAAAAAATTATGTTCATGATGGACGAACATCGCCATTAAATTCTTTTAACGATTCACTAGTTGTATTTAGTTTTTTTAGGATTTCTCTAATACACTATTAATAAGTTATTTAATTTATATAATTTTAAAAAAATGTAAGGGCAAATAAGTAAAACAAGGGGACAGTGGTATCGAAAGTCAGATTAACTACTGAGGGACTGAAATCAATAGATCTAATGGATATATATATAATAGGTTTGTTACAAAGAGATGTTTGATTTATTGTATCTTTTTATCTTCGCGAATCTGCTAGTGAATCTATGCGTGTCTCAATTGGTGATGTCTAAGTGCCTTGGTTACAAAAGGATCTTGAATTTTTTAGTAAATGTACAGAGCAATATGCAATTAATTTGCTAGTGATATAAAAGTGAATTCAATCTACAAAGTGATCTTAAAGTGAATTTACAAGTGAATCTACAAAGTAAATTTACGAGTGGATCTACGAAGTGGATAATTGGATCTACTTAATGGGCGCAACCCTAATACCTTTAAGGTTTCGATGAATCTTGACTGGGTTGAAAATTTTTACCCTTTACTTGAAATGTAAACAAAATTCACAAAGGTCAGTCAAGGTCCGTTATTATTTTGACCACTCGAATAGTGTGAATTATATAACACCATCCTTTGAGAGGAACAGGACATCATGGGTATTTCATCAAAACTCCATTCTCCATTTAAAAATTGACAATTGCATTTCGCGTTTTATATTCGAACCATCAATAAAGTACGATGTGATTCCGTTTACAAAGTGTACACATTGGGAGGTTTATCATTATGGCAATAAAATTACAAGTGAAAGACAAGTAGTTTGTTGCTCAAGTTTCCCAAAAAAAAACAATTGTTTGTGATACAAGTAAACCTACGAATCTTCTTCGCACGTCAAATATTCACGTTGAGTCATGTTGGTCTTTTTTTTGCAGTAGTTACGAGATGTCTATAGCATCAAAAATTTGGGATATGTGCGCTTGTACTCTTGAGGTAAGACGGAGTCGTTAACTGAACATTATGTTGTGCGTGTCCGGTTTACATTACTTTTTAGTTTTAGGACAGTATCTTCCGTTGTGAAGTTAGTTCTATTAATCATTCATATCATCTACACTGGTTAGTCTATATATGCTTTGCGAGAGCTATCTAAAGTAATCATCTTCCGTGGTGAAATTGAGTATCTTGTCCTCATCTATGCCCAAATAGTTCATATACAATTTGGTGTCTTGAACGTTCATGTTATCAAAATCATCCGCTTGAGATTCAGAGTAGTTCGTGAGTATTGATGCGTAATACCTGTACGTTTCGATATCTTCTGGACTTGTTACGGCATCCAACAAACTGTGTTCGCCTTTATCAGTTTTAATAAAGTCAAAATTCCATTGACTTTTATAAAGCTTTTCATCATTGGCATCTATCTGTGGCTTAACAACGTATGCAGATCCTGCATCATTTTCTAAAGAACTCTTATCATTGGATTTCAGGTCTTCTGAGTCGAGAAAACTAGAGTCATCTTTATCGAAGTTTGATGCTTTCGAGCCTCCCACATAGCCGAGCTTCTCAATTTTGCTTGTTAAAAATGTCTTGATTTTGCTCGGATGAGCGGTGAAAGACTTACTCTCGTAGTCCCTTTCCATTGAATCCAGGTTTACTGCTTCAGAGGATGCGTAATCTGCATGTAAGACTGACGCGTCACTCTGATTTGCACCCGAGAAGTACGTCGTCGAGCCCCTATCGCTCGTCAGTGCTGCTGATTGTAAAGTTTTGTATCCAGAGCCCTTAGGAAGCGTGAACATATCTTCGTGTTTGACTTTTCGTGACTCAAAAGGACTATATTCAAAACTGTTGTTAGCGTCTCCAGTGGATGGGAAGTATCTCGAGTTTGAATTCATATTGAATTGAAAAACCTCGTTGAAGGATTGGAACCTTCGCGGAACATAACACTCATTAAACCAATTATCATTATAATCGGGGTAAGGCTCGAATTTACAGCCCTTTAAGTCTTCTTCGCCTTCTTGGTCCTCATCTCCTGTCCACTCAAACTTCTTAGCGTTGAGATACAGCGCATTGAACCAATGCATATAGCTTTTTTTAGGTCCATCTTTATCCCTAGATGTTCCATTGTGTAAACTAAAATCATTTTGTAGTTCCCATAGTCTTGGTTTATTCGCATCATAAACGTAATTACCAAGGAAAAAATTGATAGCTTCCTGTCTGATCAGGTCCATAAAAGAATTGGAATATATTCTTTTAACGCTGTTCAACATGTCCCTGGTGTGTGAAGACCACTGATTTATTCGACGATAAGAATCCATCGTGTTCACCAAGTTTGATCCACCATATTGAATGGCGATGGTATCGCCATGGTCGTGGAATATCTCCGTCAAAATATTTATCAAGTCAGAATCATATTCCAAATGCATATTCTCTGATATAATGCCTAATGCTCTGAGCTGGTGCATTAGTGCTTCTTTGCACACAATAAATTGTGCAGCATTTGTTCTATCTAGACAATCAATGCAATTAGTTCGTAAGATTCCCTTTTGTAACTTCGTTGACTTCATGTCGCGTCCATTGTGGAAAAAACCTGTCTTGGAAATAGCGTCCGACGCAATCTTTTGCAATGGTTCGATAACATCCTTATTTTTCTTCGAATTCTTACTCATGTCAAATCCATAATACTGTAGTTTGTGCTCTTCAGGTAGAAATTGATTCAAGTATGTGATACATTCGTTGAAATGCGTATTCAATTTCAGCTCACGAGGCTGTTTCTCCTTTGTTTTTATCAAATTAAGAATGATTATTGGCAGCCCATATCTGTCGAATAGATTGTTAAAGTGTAATGATGAACTTTGGTAAAATGGATCTGAAAGATTTATCTCTATGGGAGGCTTCGGTAGTTTATTCAAGTCTTGAGTCCAGTACAACGGTATTGATCCTCGGTGTTGAACAAAACTAGTGTACCTGGGGTTGCTGAAAAAGCCATATTTGGGATCGTGGAAAGAAGATATCAACATATCAGAAACAATTTGCTCAGTTTCGATCTCATTAGCGACATTTCCCTTGTCATTAACTCCTCTTTTCAAAAACCTCGCGCCTGCAAAATGATGGGATCTACGGGCGATTATCGTTATGTAAATCTTCTTCCCAAATATGGATATGTTTGCTTGATCGATAAAGCCGTGAATTATTGGCTGGAACCATTCGTAAGTTGCAACATCTGGGTTGTCTAAAATAGGCTTCAATAAAAGGTTGTTCCAGACAAATCTCTCATTGTGCTCGAAGATACTCTTTGCATCTTTGATTCTATTTTCGTATTTGCGTGGATTGTTCTGATACTCGTGAGACAAAATCTTGTTTCTCATGAAATTAGTTTGAAGGGAATTTGTTATATCGTAGGTGTAACTGAAGTAGAATGTCTTACTCAAGTCTAAGTACTTGAAAATGGATAACAACTTCTCTTCGTCACTATACTTTTCAGGTCTCTTGTAATTCATTTCCAATGGGATCAACTTGGTTTCATCAATGTGATACAAATAATGGCCCCCCAATATAGCCACTTGACTGCATTTAGTAATTATGCTTAGATAGTACCCTTTTGTAAACTTTATGAATCCTAGCAAGCCGTGCCCTTGAGCTATTTTATGTATGCCCCCTTCAATGCTTTCGTCCAATCCATTCAATAACTCGACGATATCTTTCCTTGTGTAAAAATAGTTCTTGTCTTCAATGACCTGCAAAGCTTCCCCATTGCTTGAATCTTTATCAATTTCCAAGATACGGAACAATGTCTCTTTGGAATTACTTCCCACAATGTACATTGTCGTTGTTGAATTATAGACTGTGAACCGTTGCAAGATGATTCTCCTGTGGTTGAATTCGGGTCCTGAATTATCGTCTGCATTGCTATCATTCCCAGACTCTTCATTTTCGTCGCAGCTCTCGTCTTCTCCACGGACGTTCGCTTCTTTGAGATTGGGCATAGTGTCCCCTGCATCCTTCTTCTTGTTGTGCCCTGTAGGGGAGGTACTATCATTGACATTCTGCTTCACACTATCAGAACCCAAGGAGTTTTGAGCTTCTACAGTAGGGTTGGTAGCGCTCAGTGCTCCGATCGAATCGTGGTCTTGATTCAGAGATGTTTCCTGGAGCATCTAGTCGCTTGATGAAGTCTTGAATTTCTCCACAATAGATCAAAACTCCGACATGGCAAAAATGTCGTGGTCAGGTTCAAAGCTGAAACAGGTACTGAAACTACAATGTGTGCATTAGCTGATGGCATTGACAGCTTCCCCACCTCCATTATCTTGAGAGGGGCCTATTTTATGAATTTTGTTGACTTTTACAAAATAATTCCGAAAATTGTATTAAACTAAAGAGTTTCAAGGAGAGGTATTTTCCAAATGAGACCCGATTTATCGTAAGTGCAGTTCGAAGGATTTTCTTTAGATTCCAGATCTACTTCGAAGTCACCGAATCTATTGATAAACTGGCGCTTCTGGTAAATGGTCAAGAATTTAAATCGCCTTCTGTGCCTATATTTGTAAAAGAAATGAGCATAGTCCAACAATTCACTGCCTGTGCAAACCCCTTCCTTTTCTCGATCTTCTTCAGAAAGCAATTTATAATCGTACTTTAAGACATTAGGGTCCCCAACTCCGTAATCCGAGCCATTCTGAACATGCGTCAATGCTTTGTATAGATTCTTCAATGGAAGATTAATGAAGTATTTGTAATGTGTCTCGTCTATGGTGTAGTAAAGTAAGTTGTAGTCGTTGAATAATAGCGAGGGCTGTGAGATGTCGATGAAGTATATCCTGAAACCTGACTTCAAATAAAGTCCTATTTCTTCCATTACCAATTTCACTCGCTGCAATTTGGATTTCCCTTTGCTCTTAACCTCAAAGTCTCCTATCTTCAACATGCAAAACTGCTGCTTTGGCAAAATTTCATTAATATTGGTGGGTGGATAGAAGGTAGCCGTAGTCTTTGCATAGCGTTCACCATAGCTGACCTCAAACTTAGTGGTTCCAAGCCCACTTCCATGTTTAACAATTAGTCCGATGCTTAAATTATACTTCCCTGGAGAGAGCCACACATCTTTAGTGTAGGATAGTAGATAAGTTCTATTGATTTCCACGAAGTGATTGTAGACGTAGTTTCTCGGCTCATCTATTTTGTAGTCGGAGTATTCGGCGAACAACCTTCTGTTCCGCAAGACGGAGTACACATATCTCCACGAGTCCTTGATATAAACCGTCTCCAATGGGCGATCAGGGTTGCAATCAGTGAGTCCGTATTGTTTGGCGACAACCTGTCTACATTCCTTGCGAAAAGCATCCAAGCTTTGTATGAATGCTTTCAACCATGGTAATATTTTGACGAGGACTGGGATAATTGAATCGCCAAACTCCTTGATTATCTTATCGTAGAATAGATCATTGTAAAGGGTGTAGAAATGGCCATTGACATTTCTGAGATTTGAGTTGGGTACTAATCTTAAGATCTTGAATTGTATCTCCAATGGTAACAGTGCAATCATGTTCGCAACTCCCACTCATGGGTTGTTGGTGGTTTTGAGTTGTGGGACCGCAATCGGTTGATTGCGATTAAAAAAGATCATGTGACGTAACTACGGGGAAGTTCCACAAAATGATTGCGGAGTCACTTGTGGTCCAATACTTTCCACATTTTCGGACGTGCATGGTGCCATAAAGGCTAATAGATCAATGCTTGAAACGCATTCAAACAACGCACATTCTCCGCACTATATTAGCTTTTTTTTATGGTCATTTTTAAACTTATAAGTACTGTTCGGACCCACTTTCTCAAAAGTGAACATGCCATGAAAATATACACAATCTTGTAAATGCCCTTACAACGCCCCATGTCTGATAGGATGCGATGAAGTAGTGAGAATTTGAACGTCCTGCATACACCCTCCATCAGTAGGAGAAGATTCGAGAAAACGCGGGCAAATTTGGGTGGGCGAACAAATCTTGTTATAAAAAAACAGCTTTACCCATTACTCCAAAGAAAACTAAAGATGGCAGCAATTACCCCAACGGTTTTATGGGCTCAGCGCTCCAATGCTGATGACGAAACCAAGAATGTCATCTACTTGACCATTCAGGCTGTTGACCCAAGCAACATTCAATTGGACTTGACCTCCGAACAATTGACCTTGAGTGCAGATGCACCAAATGGCGGCAAATATGACTTGAAGATTGACTTCTTCGACAAAATTTCACCAGAGAACTCGCACAAGAATACCGACAATGGTTCGCATATCTACCTTGTTTTGAGAAAGGCTAAGGCACAGGAGGAGTACTGGCCAAGATTGACCAAAGAAAAGTTGAAGTACCACTACATCAAGACGGACTTTGATAAATGGGTTGACGAAGACGAACAAGACGAGGCTCCTGAAGAGGAGGGAGGAGACATGGCCAACATGGCTAACATGATGCAAATGGGTGGCATGGGTGGTATGGGTGGCATGGGAGGTGCCGGCGCAGGCGGTCCTGGTGGCTTCGACATGTCGCAGTTGATGGGCGGCATGGGCGGCATGGGGGGTGCTGGTGGTGACGGAAACTTTGACATCAGTGCCTTAGCCAGTCAATTGGGCCAGGCCGGTGCTGGTGCTGGTATTCCAGATGAAGTCGGAGATGAAGAGGAAGGTGAGGAAATTGAGGAGGTTACCAAGTAATTGTGTACGAATAATGCAAAGATTTGAGAATCGTATTAAGCAAAATTAGTCTTCCACCCACTTGTTTAGTATCAATCCAATGGCAACGCTCTTTGGAACTACTTTCAAATCGTTCAGATAGGTGTTAGGAATAAATTTCAGCCATAAGCTACTTGGTTCATGAAAAACGACTTGCAAGTTGAACCGTCGTGCATTAATGAAGATTTTATGGCAAATCTTATTCAATTGTTGACCACATAGATCCGTAGCTTTGAAAATATCGAAGAATACAACAAGTTCTGCTACCTCATTGTTTAAAGTATCTGCGAAGTCTTGAAAATCCATTGAGCTTTCCAATAGAACGACATCGATCATATTGAAGGAGTGAATTTTTCCCAAGGTCAACTCACGTAGACCGACATCTTTGAATTGATCTAGCAGATCTTTCGTGATGACAAGCTTAGCTGTCGTGAATTCTTGCGATATAGCCCATTCTATACAATCCTGGAGTTTCGGAGAAGGTATGGTCCTGATCAGCATCAAGAGTGAAATTTCCAATCTGGATTTGCACGACTTACTTTCGAAAGTCGTGTGTGCTCGATAAATTTTTCTTTGAAAATTTTACATAGACTAGAGGTACAACCAATGTTGAGGACTACACTCAAGGCATGTCTGCGTTCTGGAGAACGTGTGGGTCCAAGACTATACTCTCTGGTTTCTGAGAGCAACAAAGGTGCTTCCCAGAAAGAGTTGCGTGAAAAAGCCATTGCAGATGCCCTCGCAAAGGATGAAGAAATCAGTGCTAAGAACAAAGCCTTGAGGGAGTTGAGATTGAAAACAGCAGATCTCATATCGACTTTGAACAAGACACCATCAACTTTGATGAATGATAGATTACTGAAGTTACAGCGTGATTTGGATCAAATTCCTAAAGAGAAGGTGAAGCAGTTGGACGAAGAATTGGAAGAATTCATGCTCAAGAATATGCATTTACCACGCATAGACGTTCACAATAGGCCATGGTTGTCTGCTAAGAAAGGAGAGTCAGCTGAGGATCAGGGCAAGAAGAGCGAGTTCGTGAAGTTTGGATCAACAGCTAACATGTCCTTTTTGAACCAATTCCCAAAGTTAGTTCCTACCCCGGAACATAGACCATACTCCGAACAGGAGCTCTATTTAAGACAATTAGCACACTCTCGTCAATCTGGTAACTTGGGTTCGAAGCTCGAGAAAGTTTTCAAAGCTAGAGATGTCGCACTCAAGCCACAGAGCATGAAAGACACCACGATTTCGACTCTTATGGCTGCTGGGTGTCATCTTGGTCACTCCAAGGCTATGTGGAGACCCTCTACTCAGCCATACATTTACGGTGAATATGATGGTATACACATCATAGATCTAAATGAGACTATAAGTGCATTGAAGAGAGCCTGTAAGGTAATGAGAGGCGTGTCTAACAAAGGTGGTGTGATTTTATTCGTCGGTACCTCGAAGAACTGGGAACAGCAAAGAATTCTCGAGGAGGCGTCGATCAGATGCAACGGCTACTATGTGTCGAAGAGATGGATTCCTGGTATGATCACCAACTACATGGAAGTTACCAGACAGATTGGGGGCAGTGACAACAAAATCGAAGTTGACATGTTGAACAAACCAACTGGACGTCATTTGGAGCAACAGTTGCTCATTAAGCCTGATTTGGTCGTAATATTAAACCCTGTTGAAAACAGAACCTGCATAAACGAATGTCTCATGCTGAGAGTCCCCACGATAGGATTGTGTGATACCGATATGGAGCCTAGTTTGCTCACATACCCTATTCCTTGTAATGATGACTCTGTCAGAGCAACCGGTGTCATTACGGGTATATTATCGAAGGCTGCTGAGGAGGGTTTACAGGAAAGACTTGATGTGGTTTCTGCATACAAACAAGCAGTCCACGAACCTTCTCACACTGCGGGATCTACTTGATTGTACGATAATCACTGTATATAAAACCTCAATTCGTACGTCAAGTACAGCCAGACATTGTAAGTATATCTACACAAACGAAGCCAATGTGCTTTAAACATCTTGTAGCTGTATTAATGAGTTACTTATTACACACATTTGAAAGTTGACAAGAAACTAAATGTTGGATGAATGGATTGTATAACGCGAGAAGAGCTGGCACGCAATGATGATGTTTGATATGATGCTTGTCCGTGGCTTAGAAGCTATGTCTTATTTTATTCATGAATGAGTCCTACCTGCAATCAATAATTGAGATGCTGCACCTTTGAAGAGGCTTCGGGTGCTTGGGATTTCAATTTGAACCCTTTACTCTTGATTTCTTTCAAGAAGTTCTCTCTGTGGATTCTCTGAGAGTCTACATATCTTTGCACCGTGTGGTCTCGTGAAATGAATTCCTTATTCCTTTGGAATAGGTCTTCAAGAGTTTCTGTATCCGCGACAATGTTCGATAAATCAACACCATCGGGGTCATCAACTTCTCCATCGTTTGGTGTTTGCCCATCAATACTCTTCGGTTCTGATAAATAGGACTGTATATCACCTATTTCTTTATCAGTGAAATCTCTATTAGCTCGGCTCCTAAACTTTTCGTTATGGTAGGCTATTAGTTGTCTTGTCGTTATTTCTATGACCATGATGCAGAGAGGTTTTTGAAAGTATTTTTTTCTTTCGAGTCTTTGATATTGACGTTATGTACGCTTCTTGAAGTACGTCTCGTCTTGTAGAAAAGACCACTCGGATGATGATCAATGCAACTAGCCTCAATTCTCGACCCTGTCAAACAATCCTTGAAAAGGCTGTCGCCCAGCACTGAAAATTATCTTGACATTGAGATACTACAGATTTTCATATTAAAAATTATTGTTGCTCTATACATTGGAATTAAGTACCTTTGAACTAGCAGCGGGCTCAAGATACCATCACCAACAGATGAAAGAAGGTTAACCCATCTTTATCTAAACCCCTCGTGAGTAAACTACTTCTCCTCTTCACTCGATTCAGTTTCGCCTTCATCGTCACTGCGCTCATCCTCAGTGACACCAACGAAAACATATCTCCACAAAATGCGAAAGATTAAGAACAACCAGTAAGCGTTGACAAGCTGCAAAGCACCCAATAAGCCAAAAACGATAGGTTGAGAAATGTAACACTTGTACTGCTGGGTATCCCAGTTCAACTCCCATTCACCGACAGACTTGAACTCAGTGAGAACAGACCACAATATACGCAAGTTGATGTAGTGTCTAAAGTAAATCCAGATAGCGACAAAGATAACGAAGAAAGGTCCCGTGAAACGGGACTCAACGTAGTTCAAGGTCTTGGAAGTTGCCAAGAAGAAGTCCGACACATCCATTGTAATGAAGACCATAATTCCCATCCAGGTGAAGTGGAAACGGTACGAGCACCAGATGAGGGCGATTGTAACGATGTGGTGCAAAACCAATTCTTTGAAGTCTTTACGAGGTTTCTCTAACTGCAAGACCAAAACAACAGACTGCTGCACCCAGAATGCAGCTTGACCCAAGTAGTAACACTTGAAGAATAAATCATGAGTAAAGTGGGGGTATGTGACATACATTGGGGTAAGCTCAAAGTACCAGATGGGTAAACCCTTCATGATGTACAAACCGAGTGGGCCCAAGGTACCATAGTATATCATGGAGTACGTCTGCTCCATGAATCTATTCACTTTAGCCTCTTTTCTAATTCCCAAGAATAAAGCAATTGGTCTTAAGACACAACACATCAAGAATTCTCTCAAGAAAGTAAACACCAATGCGTAAAAACCAACAAAGTAGAAGTCATTTCTACCCTTTCCGTACTGGTTTGTGCCCTCAATCTTGTAAGAAGGCACAATCATGGCCTCCAAGATTTTATGGGTTTGGGATGCTGGATCGGTAAAGAAGTAGGCGAATAAAGACCCGAACAATATAATGGATGGCTTCACCCACGTATGCCTGTAGGAAAGCTCATTGAAACCAACAATGATTTTTTTGAGGATTGCGGAGTCCGACTTAGACTCTCTGTTAAATTCAACCATTCTTGCGTCGGATCTTTTTCTCAGAAGCTTCGAAGTATGCATGGTTGACAAAGATGGAGATGTGTCTCCAACATTGATGTTGCCTACCGACGAACCACGGCGGCGTTGGGCTACTGGACTCGACTCTTTGGTCAGGACACCCGACAGAGCCCCGTGCGCAGAACCCGGAACTTGAAGAGTTGCAATTCCGGCATCCACTGGTTGACCGCCTACGACGTGAGATTTGGACGTATCTTTCTTGTTTCCCTTTGCCATGTCGATTCTGTATGCTAGCTCAAGAAGCTACCTCAGAAGTAAATAAACAAATAGAAAAAAAATCTTGATGAAAACCTAACCCCAGAAACTTTCATATAGCAAAGTCTCGAAAATTTTTTGGATCGCGGAATCGGGAAGAGAAATTACCCCTATCTGGAACGTTTGTTCGGCTTCCCCGTTGAGGACAAGACGAGATGCGCGAAGGTTTTAGGCAAATTTTCAGATACCAGACCTACTAGGCAGCCACCCAAACCGACTAAAGTAAGTTGCCGGTGGGTGTCCATTTTCCACCGATATCCGCTAGTCGAACTAATTCATCGATGACGTAAGCTTCATTGAATACCAGTTACGGATAAGCATGTGTGAAAAGTCGTTTCGAATTTATTTCGCATGTTTGCTCTTGTGGCACAGTTGACAATGTGAGGTTTATTTGTGATATATACAGAGTTGCTCTGTATACACTACCTTGCCGTCGCGTATGGAAAGCGCAAGCGGGGTTAGAACTTGTGCGTCGATTTCTATTCCTTTCGCTGTATGTGAACGGCTATGTTATCGTTGATAATACTTTTAGACAAGTTTGAGAGTACAGAGATGCAGTATCTGATCGGAGCTTAGCTTCTATTGTTGGTGCGGAAATCTGTCAACTTTGGGGGCTTTGCGACGCCCCACCTACCTCATTTAGCCGTTGACAGTTTTAAAGAGCCCACAATTGCCGCAATTGGTGTACTCAGAGAAGGCGAACTAACAAGAAAGGCTTTAAACCTAGGGCTTTTAGGACAAGGTAACCCAGGTATAAATTAGGAAGAGCATTGGTGACAAATTATGAGAATTGGTAGAAATCTTTTCGAAATTCACTCAAGGCAATTGCTTATGGTAATCTGATCACCGCACTTCATCAGAGCAGCATTGAAGCATATTTTCTCTCCCATGATAATGGTGCACTGATCATATACACTTAATGTGTAATAATTGGGCCAATTAGAAAAGCATTCACATCAACCAACAAACCCTTTGTTCTTTCAAGCTCTAAAATGTTTCGTATTTATTAAGCAGCACTTTCAGCCCGTTTTGCAGATGTTGACTATAACTGATGTATACACCTGCATATAGCATGTCACATGATCATAAAGTCTCGTGAATACAAATTTGGGGGTCACAATTTACTTTGCCACTAAACAGACACCATGTCCGTGGAAGCATTGATAAATAAAGCAACAGATGCTGCATTGACAACTGACAACTGGCAGTATATCCTAGAGGTTTGCGATAAAATCTCTACTGATCCCGAGGATTCCACAAAGACAGCTATCAAGCAGATAGGACAACGCTTGAGCACTAACGATGCTAACGTGATCTTGCGCACACTCTCACTTCTCTTAGCAGTAGCTGAGAATTGCGGTTCAAGGATGCGACAGGAGATCGCTTCAAAGCAGTTTTTGAATAATAACCTCATCAAGAGATTGAGTGATCGTAAGCTTCACAGGACAGTGAAAACCCGCATTGTGGAGGTCATCGAACAACTACAGAATACCTTCAAGAGCGATCCTTCTTTGAAGCCCATGACTGATGCATACAATCAGGTAAAGACGGAATATGGACAGTACTTTCCCAAGCAAGCCGGTCCTGAAAAGCCTTCAAAGAAGGAGATCTCGGAGCAGGGAAAGGCAAAGGAGGAAGAGGAATTACAAAGGGCTCTCAAGTTGTCTTTGAATGAATACGAAAGAGAACAAAGCGTCAAGTCAAGTAGCAAGTCATACCTAAATGACAAACCATTACCAGAGGTTAATCAAAACCAACAGCCACAACAGCCACAACAGGAGCAACAACAGGAGCAAAATAGAAACGAGAAGATAAAATTGGCTCAGCAGAAAACGGCTGAACAGACAATTGCAACAGTATCCAAGGTTCGCGCACTCTACGATCTTATTTCCTACGAACCAGATGAATTGTCCTTCAGGAAGGGTGATGTCATTACAGTCATTGAGTCAGTATACAGAGATTGGTGGAGGGGATCCATGACCGATGGAAAGGTTGGTATTTTCCCTTTGAATTATGTTACACCAATTGTGAACCAGTCCCCTGAAGAGCTTGCCTCTGAAGTGAAGCAAGAGGACAAGATACTTTACCAAGACCTGAAAAAAGTGGATCGCTTGCTATCACTTTTAAGTTCCACGAATGTAGATTCATTGAATGAGGATGAGATTGCCTTGCTATACAATGAGTTGATCCCTTTGAGACCTGCACTCGGAAAATCTATAGATAAGTACAGTGTTAGAAAGAAGGAGCTCACTGTTCTCAATAGTCATTTGAACTCCGAGGTCAAGGTCTACAATGACTTGATGGACAAGCTGATCTCTCAAAGAAGTAAGAATCGCCATGAGCCTTACGATAGCCATGCATCCCTTCCATATCCTTCCCAAGTACAGAATCATGCATTCCCTCCTTATCCGAGTCATGGTGCACATGACCCAATACAGCTGCAGCCTACAAGTTCGGGATTTGGTAACGCAAATTCAAACCA
This sequence comes from Kodamaea kakaduensis, assembly GCA_030558435.1. NCBI lineage: Eukaryota > Fungi > Ascomycota > Pichiomycetes > Serinales > Debaryomycetaceae > Kodamaea > Kodamaea kakaduensis. The sequence continues at coordinate 20,793 of JAJMSN010000035.1, forward strand.
GAACTATAGACCACAGCAGGCTTACTTTCAAAACCAGGCCCAAGGTCATGGCGAGGGAGACGACCAACAATTCCTGAACATCAACAAATTTCCAGCGGTTAATAACATGCAGTAAGTAAAAGTTTATAGTTTATAAGAGATGGTTAAAGAGACCCGGTTCATGAGAGGCGTTTTATATGAAGTGATATAATAAGCAGATGTGTAGATGGCTGAGTAAATTTTACAGGAATAAGGCGTAGCCTGTGTGTGGCCTGTGTCGAGTAATTGTGCGTGTATATACCAATTATGTCCCGCAAAATCCAGTCAGCAAGTACAACAAGACACCAAAAATACAAGCATAATGGGTGATAACTTGTATTCGCAAAGAGAGCAGCAGAATAACCAGAGGTTCGATCAACTCGCTCTGACATTGCACCAATTCCGCAATACTGTCAACAACGATATTCATGGCTCGATACAGCAAGAACAGCTGCTTTTGGACTCGCTTGGTGACAATTTCGCGCAGCTAATGGATCAGGTGAAAAGGACCAGCGGCGACTTGCGGAGTACCATGAATAGGAATGCAAGTCTCACAAGAGTCGTGGGAATAATATTGTTGGGTTTCTTCGTGATTTGGACTCTCTATAAATTACGATAGTTAGTCAAGCTTTCATTTCTACTTGCATATATAACAATTCAATTTACGATTTGTTCACGACATCGGATCCTAATCTGTAGTTTCCTATGGCCTTACCCCAGTTGATCTTGGATCTTGTTACCGGTAACAATCTTCTCAAGTTCTTGAAGTACTTTTGGTTCAACTCGTTGAAGTTCTCCACGATTTTGTAGGTAACGTCGTTCTCTGTCTTGTTGATGAAGTTGACAATCGACTTGGCGTCTTTACCGCTAAGAGGAGTTTCCTGGGCTTCCTCATCGAAATGTAACCTTACATTCCCGTCTTCGTAGTAGTGGATGTCTAAAGAAACTTTTGCTGAAATATGGTCCCCGGCTATCTTGTAGTGCGAGGTCCATTGCCCTGTGAAGAAATTGTCAGGGTTGAGTTTCTGACCAATGATCACTATGTTCACACTGCCGTTTGTCTCAGGAATGATTGAGTATGCGTACTTAGATGGGTAGTGTTCATTTCCGTATTCGATTAACAGGTTTGCTAATTCGTCGTGATAACCGGGAAATTCGAATGAACTGGTGTCAAATTCCTCTTCGTCGATTATCAATTGTTTAGAGATATCGATATTGAAGGCCTTTTGGTTTTGGTAGTCAATGTACTTGGAGGACTTGGGGTCTTTGGTCAAATGTGAAACAACTGTCGATGAAAAGACAGCACCCTTGTCTTTGATGGTTGATTCCAACGCTGTGTCAATGGTATTGCTCGAAACCCCATCCAAGATCGTCAACAAGTCCTTTTTGATGGCGTCAAATTCTCCAGGAGGGCTGACTTTAACCAAGGACTCAATTACTTCATTCAAATTCTTAGACATCTTGCCTTACAATAATAATTCTAATTTCGATTGTATTTAGGATTTCGCGACTATGAAAATACTGCACATAGATCAAGACAACAAAAATGCGCCTGCGCCGTCATTTATCGCTTGCGATAACCGTTCTTTCATTACTTTCTCCGACGAGTAGTTGGGTAATTTTAGGTAGTTTGCGCAAGTCATAACACTTGGCAAATAATCATCAGCACTAAGACTATCTTCGGGATGTTTACGCACTACGGTGAACTCTGGCCGTAACGATTTGAAGCCTCCAATCGGTAATTTCGGAGATCCAGTGAGGAACTGTAGGAACTTGCGCTTCTCTTCGTGATTGAATTCCACAAGTATGTTGACAAGCAGTTTGATAGACTGTGACTCTCTATCAAATCCGTGGTTAGCATGGATTGCATTTCTTAAAGTTTCTCCTGACCAATCCTCTTCGCTATTGCCAAACATTTCCACAAGTTCCTGAGGCGAGAATAAAACAAGTGACGTAATAGGGAACACTTTGGAAAACCCGTCCATGAATGCCTTTGTTTGATGGATTATTCCGCCGTACAAAGTTGCTTCCATAACCTTTTCAATATAGAATTCCAAATTGGAGGCCACGACTTGCGTACTGGATCCATTGGGGATAAGTTCATAATCAGGATATCCAGGCAACTCAAAGTAAAGTGTCAATTGACTTAATGTAGCTCCTTCGACAACAATGTCGTCTCTTTGTGACTCTTCAACCTCTGGAAACTTATTCACGTACTTGAGGAGATGCTCCAAGGATTTGGCAAGTTTTTCATCCACAAGTCGCAAATTGACAAAGTTTACCATTTTATTAATGTCTTTCGAGACATCTGAGTGGCCTTTCAGTGTTTCCAGAGTCGAAACTTCCTGGTGGATTAAGATTTGTAACAAGCGCAAAAACACTGGATTAAAGTTGAAGTCGATGATTCGTGAATCAAGCAAAGCACGAGCGATGAATTTACCCAAGCATGAAAAGAAATGGAGCACTTTTCTCCCATTTTCACTTGCAATCTGTGTTTTGTCGGCAGGTAAAGGGAAGAGTCCTCCTTCGTTGTAAACATAGGACTCCTCATCTTCTTCATAGCTGCTAGAATCTCTCCATAGTCTGAGCTTCTTTTTGCCAAACTCCTTTGAGACACTGGCGTAAAATTCCAAAGTGGGACCCAATCCAGTCCCCACCTCATCGTAGTATTCGATCTCCAAAATACCCGGGGTCGAAGCATAGAGACCTAATACCTTGATCGCACTCTGTAAGATCATCTTTCTCGATAACCGTACCTTGTGTCTAGTTGGCCTTCCCAACTGGGGTCTCTGGTGATGCATGTTGGAGATCAGGTTTGTGGTATTATCTTCGTCTCCCTGATTAGTTCTGATTTGCCAGTGGTGAATCAATCTAGAGTATCCAAAGGATGTAGATTGTAAGAAAAGCAACCGCGTCTCCAACGGAAAAATAAATGGGTACTCTCTCGTAGTATATATAGACCAACCGGGTAGAGTACCACTTGCAACGATCAAAGGCTCTTCTAATTGTCGATTTAGTTTCACAGTCAACTTCCAATTCCTAAACTTGGACTCTGAGATCGATCTAAGTTCCCCAGAAGCATTGCCCTTTACATTGTTGTTCATCTCATTCAATACCTTCAACATTTTGAGGGCATTGAGAGTATTGGGGTTATAAATCTCAAAGTCATTTTCCTGTGGCATTTGAACAATTGAATTGCCCATTTCCTTCATTGAAGGCTCGCTAACCTTGCGGTAAGTAACATTATGAATACTTGTCCATATTTTGGCTGGGTTTATCGCTTCATCGGGTTTCGTTTGTAAGGAGCGATAAATTGCTCCATAGATTGTTATTTCATTTGGGATCGCCTCGTTATTGATCAAGAATTCTATGTTGGAGTTTTCGAAATCCTCACTCTCTGTTTGTGAGCTCATTCCAATGACACTTTTGAAATTCCCCAATAGCTGTAATTTTTGCTTCAAAAACGTATCAATTGATTTAAATGTCGCTATGGCATGCACAGACAAAATCATGTTTTGCATCTCTGGTGGAAATACGTCACTCTCAGTTTCTGTATCTGGCGAAATACGTAACTTTACCTGTTTAGCCATGATTGCTGTTTGAGCGTATCCATTCTCGAAATTTAATCCATTCGATGGGACGACACCTGAGGATACAATATCGAATGATTCCGATCTCGTGAGGGTCTCCTGAAGCTTTTCAATGAAAACCTCCACCTTTCTATCACTGCTTGTAAAGAATACATCGACGAAGGCCATGTAACAAGCACTCAGTTCACACGCGAAGTCAGTTCCGTTTGTATCAAAAATTACAGCCAAGCTCTCAAAGATTTTTGACGACACCAACTCGAAGCTAGAAAGCTCTGTGGAGGATATTACGCCCTTCAATTTTTCCCACAACAACTTCCAAGAAGTGTAATCAAAGGTTTTTATTTCTGTGCCATTCAAACTCTCGTTAATTTCTAGAAGCATTCTCATATTGGCCAGTGAGGAGCAGTGAATTGAATCCTTCAACAGATTGTATAGGCTCTTGATGTCGAGGGCGGTCTTGAATACACCAAAAAGAATTTTGCTTGTGTTGAGCAGGTACACATACTCATTCGAAAACTCTGTGTCTGCGTACTTATTAGTGTATGGGCCCGAGAATTGAAAAATTCTGTGTGGCTCCTGCGAAGTTGCAGGCTCCTCCACATGACCTTCAAGAGACTTAGATATTTCGAGAGCGTCATTAATGAATCCCTCTTTCTCCAAAGGAAGGATCATGTCTGGAAACTTTGATATCAAAATCTCTGCGATAGAGAGTGCACTTGAAAGTAGAACAAGTGAGTTCATTCTCTGTGGACTTGCTTTCTTTTCTGTCAACTTGAGCGACTCGCATTGCAGGTCATCGTCATCATCTCCGTCGTTTTGCTCATAATCGCTATTTTGCTCTTCTTCTCTAGGTTCATCAGTCATGTCCACATCCTCTGCTTTTGCGTATTCTTCAACTAATGAGAATACGTTCAGGTTTGAAACTGAGGCCAATACATTACAGATGGACTCTGCACCGTCAATTTTGGTGTCCTCGTCTGCAAATGAAACGATTCTGAAGATCAAAATGAATACCTTGCGGCGTATTTCAAAGTCCATTGTAGCCAGGTAACTGTTGATGAGAAGGGGCCAAACTGTATTGACGAAATTTGAGTATTCCTTGGGAATGGTGTCTTTGTAAAGCAACCGTCTTGACTCATTAATTGCCTCTCTCTCTGGGGTTTCTGTGTGGTCGTCACGCAAGAATGGGGTCTGTTCTGAAGTATAGGAAATCGGGAGTAAGTACCCAATCAAACCGAGGAAAACAGACAACAAGTCCTTCGGGACAGCCATCAATGTTTCGATTGAGATTTTATCGGATGTGGTTTTGGCGTACTTATTCAAGGACTTGAGGATTAGCCCGCCTATATCGCACTCAGTAAAGAGCACCTTGGACACCCCCACGCTAACAGAGGTTAAAATAATCAAAGACCTGAGCAAACTAAGAACCGAGCCGTGGGCCAATGTCACCTTGCTTGTGTCTGTATTTTTTGATTTGTTACAACTCAAGGCGATTATTTCAGTCATTTCCTGCAAGAAAGAGTTTTTCCCCTTGAACAAGTCGTCCAAAAGGTCTGGATTCAACCTGAAGCTAGATATGATATGCGATATGGCCAACCAGCCATTTTCAACAACCACCGAATCTGTGTGGTTGCGTATGATTTCTGCCACGCGGTCAAACACCTGGGACACCATGTCGAAATTTGAGGGCAGCACAGAGTTGAAGGATTTGGACACGATGAGAAAGCACTTCCTCTGGGCGTGAATAGTCAAAAAGTCCAAGTAGTTCAAGACACACCCCAAGCCAGGATTTTTCACGATCCGCGAATGAGAAGCAGGGTCTCTTGCTATCATTTCCAACGCTTGCAATGCCTGTTCCGTCAAGTCTATGTAGCTCACCTCCATCAATTTTGATCCCAAGGCTTCTACCAAATCTTGGGCGATAGCATCATGGATAAAGTCGAGGTTCACCTCCAAAAAGTTGTAGAGACAGCGACATGCCACAAGCTGTAACTCCAAATCATCTTGCAAAGTAGGATCCTGCAAAGTCTCACACAAGCACTTTGCCAATCTTCTAGATGGGATGGACCTCTCTGCGGTCAAAGCATTCATCATCAAGAGACGTTCTGAGAGTTCATTCAAAGATTCCAACACCACGTAAGGGTCCACGCGTTCCTCGATATTTGAAATCAAGGAAATGATCTCACTGCTCCCGCCCTCTTCACCACCACCAAAAAAGAGGCCACCCCCACCAATACCACCCATGAGCCTAGACATGAGGGCTGCTGCGCCACCTGAGGGTCCAGGGCCGCCTAGGGAATTTATGGTGCGAAGAAAGTCTGCTGTGTTATCATCGTCGTTATCGTCGTCATCATCATTGTCATCATCCTCGTCGTCATCATCTTCATTTTCATCATATGCTCCATTTCTTCGCCTCCCTATCCCGGCGCGGAGAATCTGGCGCAAGTATTCACTTGGATCTATATCTTCATCAACCATGTCCACGTCATCCTCATTATCTGCGTTGTGGAATTCGGTCTCATTTGCATTTTCATAGTCTTGATTTTCGCTGTCAGCTTCCTCGTTATTCCCAGCGGTGTCGCTTTGGTGCGCTGTATCGGTGTATTCATTTGCGTTTTGGTATTCATTTGCATTGTAATCGTTTGAATTGCGGTCACTTGAGTGGAATTCGTTTGCGTTCTGATAATCATCACTGTAGTCGTCGCCGTCTCGAGTGTAATCGTGGGTTGTACGGTGGCGGGCCTGTTGGGACAAAATCATCAAGGATTCCTCCTCGCTATCCGAAGTGGTGTGCTGATTTGGAGAGGAATCATTTGGGACGTTCTCGAAGGCCTTTTTAGGGGCACCCTGTGTATTTGATTGTGGCATTGGCCTTTCAGACGAACGGTAGTATGAATTTGCCATCAAAAAAAGATAAGCGCGAGTGGTGCAAATTTAAACAGAAAGAAAAAGCGAGACAGGGGAAACCCAGGACAATGGCTAGCACCAAAGGAACCAGAGTATGAGGAACAAGGCGAACCAAGGAGGATGATAAAGTAAGAAATTGTAGTAAAATCCGAAAGGAAAATGAAGTATAGAATAATGAAAGGGAGGAGAATAAGCGAGGGTAGGTCGAACAACCCGAAGCATTGGCACAACAATGACTGGAAAAGGGTCTTTAACTGGAACCCATGGCAGATCATGCGATAGCGAGTGTTATTTTTTCGTGATTTGGTTAATTCTCTGGAAAAACTGATTTGAGACGGTGAGAAATCTTGTACTTTCCTTTCCCAAATGTGTTGAGAAAATGGAGAGGAAATTTTACCCTGGGTTTGTCTACAACTGAACTGGTCCAAATGAAGTTCTTTTTTTTGATCGTCTTGGCCACTTCACATTTCGGTTGACTTTTTAGAATTCTTCCAATGTTGGTCCCCATTCCGGTTTTCCGCTGATTATGTTCCCATGGTGAATCCGGTGGTGATTTTGATGGTGTTTTCCGGTTATGTGTGATTATGTCTTTTGACTGTCCATCTTGGTGATTTTTCTTGCTTTTCCATGCATTTTGTCTTGGTTTTCATAATTGTCTGGTCTTTTGTCTTGTACCAACGTCTTTTTTCTTCCCTTCTAGAATGTCCGTGTCTACTCTATCTATTCTCTTCTATTCTTCTATTCTTGTCTACTCTATTCTTGTCTACTCTATTCTTGTCTACTTTGTTCTTTTCTACTCTATCTATTCTTTTCTACTCTATTCTTTTCTACTCTCTAATTGACCCTTATCTAACTACTCTACTTTGACCGACTTTTGTCTACTTTATCTTTGACCTCGGCCCAACAGTCATCGCATGTGTCTGATTCAACCTTACATGATCAATTGTGTCATTCGTTGAACATTCCGACAGGATTGCAATTTTACCCCCGTTGGACACGAAAAAAGATGTAACCGAAACCGTTCTTGTCAACGGCTCTTAATTCATGCGAAAATCTATCCCGAGATTTTGATCCACAACAAACGTAGAACAATGTTACTTACGCAGGAACAGAATGTACAAAAGAACGGAATGTAATTGAAAAGTAGGCTGGACAATAAAAAAAGTAGCAGGATGTGACTGGGAGCGCCGCCAGGTGAGGCCCCGTGCGTAGAATGCGGTACTCCGGCCTTGGCTCTATTTCGCTATCGCAATTTGGTAATTGTTCGTTATTCGTTCAAAATTTTTGTTTTTTCAACACACAGATGGAATTAAACAGGGGCAAGAGCTTCGTTGGGATGCTATCGCAGCGCATCCTCCTGCTTCTCCCTAACCGTACTGGGCGGACAATCGAGGAGGTGGAACTCGATCCCCAGTTCATTCTCACCACCAACATCATTGCAGACCACCAGAAGGAGCACCCATCAGCCCTCACCGACATTTTGCTTTGCTTCACAGACCTTCTCCAGATCATCAGTTCAGAGGCCATTACCCCCCGTCTCCAAGACCGTGAAACCCCGCTGTTGGCACTGACCCTAATCATATGTAAATTGCTTTCGGCAGCGCTAAAGCGTGTGTGGAATCGCTCCGATGCCTCCAGGGCTGACAGCATTGCGTACAACCACGATTTCTACTCCAACTTCTCCATGTACCACCATTTTGAGCGCCCTGAAACAATGCCCGATGACATCTTTGCCCAATTGATCAACGTGTACGTGGATATGATGTCCCCACAGGTTATCCGGGGTGTGATGGAGATCGCTTCTTCAACCTACGCACAATCCCCCGTGGTGCGATACCAAACACCCCTGAGCTCAGGAAGCTCCCAGCCCTCTCTTTTACAACTGAACCTGACTTCAAACCTGTCCCTGGGCAGGTTCTTTGATGAGGATGACGAGGAAACCACCGTTCAAAGATACTTGGAAGAAATTGACTCACATAGTGGGTATGTTATTCGCTACTTGGCAGCAGCAGCGCCCGAGGCTTTTAATGGATACCTCCAGGAGCGCTTGTACTTTCACTTCAACTCTGGCCAAGTAGTCCCTGTCGATGCCCTCCGCAAGTACCTCCCGCTTCTCAGGTTTTTGTTTTACACCGTGAATAATAACCAGGATACCGCGGGACTGTTTTTGGACGCGCTAATGTACATCCGCTCCAACTCGTGGAAACGCATCTTTTTCATTTTCGGGAGCATGCTGATCCAGGATCACTCCTTCTGCCGTCCAGAGGACTATGCCTCCTCTAACGATGTAGCGAACGTGGAGCAGAGAAAGGCTCTCAATAGGCTATTTAACGTGGCCTCCCAAGTCTTTGATTCATCTTTGAAGAGCCCGTGCTCGGGATTCATCTTGAGTACGTTCGTGACATTGTGCACCGATAGTTTCGACAAGGTAGTAGAGTACCCAGAGCAGAAGGAAAAGATAGACATACTCGACAAGAAGATAGAAAAGGCAAGGATAGAAAAGGAAAAGAGAATAGAAAAGGGCATGGAGAAAAATATTGAAAAGAAGGATCCAAAGCGGATGGACACGGAAAAGAGGAAACCTGAGCTCAAGGACAGGAAATTAGCAAATAAACCACAATTGGCAATTCCAAAGCCAGTGGCTACACCGGCACTGAACTCTCCCATTCTGTCGACGGGTAAACGACTATCCGAAGATTACCTCCGCTTCCTTTTGCGTGAAACAGAAGCTGGTTCAAGCCTTGAAAGCTTCAACTCCTTACTCAGAATACTATACCTCGGAGGAAGACTCGTGCAACGCGGCCTTGTGGAAAAACCAGTGGCACGCTTTGCTATGAGGTTCATTGATCCAACATACAAGAACTTGTTCCGTTTCCTCAAGGAAAGAGGTCAGTTAGACAAAGAAACTCGTGCAAAGTACAATATGGTGTATGTCAACTTCTTCACCACAGCCATAATGATCAATCCCGAGCGCTATGTGGAGGTTCTTTACGACCGTTTCCTGAAGCTCAAGCATGAATTGAGACAAATCATGCTGGTGGTGAAGGTTTTGAGATCATTGGGTGATTCTCCTTCTTGCAGGCCAGTGTTTGAGACAATGATGGGCAAACTTGCCCCACAACTCAAGACGTTAATCTTTGGCGCAGTGAAAATTTTAACCCGAGTAGAGGAGGAAAAGAAGAGGGAAACCGATATTGAAAGGACAGAGTGGGACGAGTCGTCCTCTACGCATTCGGGGCTTGTGGACCTAGACTCACTCAAAACCACACTCGATAACCACGTGCTCGAAATGAATGAGGAAACGGCTGCCCGCCGCGCAGATACAATTGCTCACGCCGAAGAACTCATGACAGATCTCTTCAATATCTTCATTTCAGCTCCAGACCACTACTTCAAGGATCTAAATCTCATGCAGGAAAGCCACTTGGAGACCCGTCTGTTTTCAGAAAATGTCCACGCGCTAGTCAAGTTTGCGCGCGAGGCAGTGATGCCTCTTAGACTTGCCTTCCGCTACAAGATCACCGAAAAGGAACGCTCACCACTCTTTGATTCCGCATGTAATTTGGCAATCAATCTTGTCATCAACTCGTCGCCTCTCTTGAATGTCGACTTTGACCTTCCTCTGACCAACGACAAGCTCGTGCTAATGGGTGCCAACACTTTGACGACGTTCTGCAAGTACGAGGAGGCCAATCTCATTGTGGAGTCCATATGTGATGCATGCTTGCTGTTGCCGCTTACAAACACCCATTTCAAGTCGTGTTTTGCAGTTATCGAGCGCTTCCTCTACTGCTGTGATCGCTTCGACCCCCTTGTTATATCCAACCGCATATTGAGTGACCCGCGCGCAAAGAAGCACGTCGACTTTGGTCGCTCAGTGCGTATTGCAATTGAAAAGGTGCTTCTCTTGTCTTTATGCACTCACGACATCCAGTTCTACAACATGGCAAAACTGGCAATGAAGGGATACTGCGAAGACCGGAGGGTCCGCGAACTCTCAAAGATTCCAGGAGAAAACTTGAGTGCTACTTTCGAGCAAGTTGTGCAAGACACATCAGTATTTACCGGATTTGCATCTCTTCACAAGAAATTTCGCACCATTTTGAAAGAGGCGTGGCCAACCCGGTCCCTTGCACATGTCTGGACCAGCGTGTATTGGAGGTGGACCGCCATGTTGGATACTGAAATGGCCAAAGCTCGTCTAGTTTTCGGCCACTATACCGGCTTCTTGGTGTGCACTGCGGGGTGTTTTCTATCGGACCAGTTTCCTGTAGAGGACTTTGAATTGCATGCAAAAACTAGCGCACTTGTCTCCGATTTCTTCGATCGCTGTATCGGGTTATTATCTTCGGCTGACTTGGTTGTGCGGGTCGTCATTCGTGACTCGTTGCTGACGGAATCACACCCCTCGGTTTACCATGTCGTCGCAAGCAAGATGATCAACATAATAACTGAGCGCAATAGTCCTACAGAGGCCAACACATTATTCCTCGAGCAGGCCACTCTGATATTCACAGCCATGGTGAGCTCACATAATGACGGATCTTTCGTGTTGGTTGCACAGATACACTGCGTGGTCCAAGTGTTTGTTGAGTACATCAACCAACTCGACAATGTCGTCGAGATGCTCAGGCTCAAATTACGCCTCTGCAAGTTGGGTGAAGCTATTGAGGCTAACAAGGAACAATATGCAATTGCGGGGTGTACGAAAGTACGTAACTGGACTGCTCGTATCATTACCGAGTGGTTGGAACAGGCCGTATTTATGGATGAAGTGATGGACATGGCCGTGAGATCACCAAAAGACCAGGAACTCTCATACCTTCTGCTTGATTTGGCTGCGCAAGCGTCTAAAGAACTTCTTCTTAATCTTGAACAGCTCAAGTTAGAAATCCCAGAGGGGACAAAGGACTCGGAGATTAAAAAGTGTAAAGACATGGCATTCGGCATATACTTTTCACTTTTTTACAAGGTGATAGACAAGCTTACAGCAGCTGAAAATAGCAAACAGCGTAACAAGGTGAACATGATTGTGAAGAATGTCTTGAGGTGTATGTCGAATATTTTGCAGTTTGACACTGATATAGGCATGCAATTTGTATTGCTCCTCGGGTATCACGAAAATACAAAGATCAGATCCTTATTCATCAATATGTTTTCCAATATGTTGGTACAACGGGAACCGAAACCCTCTCTGTCCGAGATTTCAGATGAGTTGTTACTTACATTTTCAGAGCTGATTGTGGTGCCTGATCTTCTGTTAGTGGGTGCGATTGCTGACAATGCGTCGCTGAATGAGCACAACTTGTTGGCATCTTCGCTTTTTGGGGTGTTTCAATACTGCCAGAATCTTGACAAGCTCTTGTGTGTACTCATGAAGCACGAGTTTGGAAAGATAAAACGTGGAACTGATATGCTTCGGCGCAACTCCACCCTCAGTAGACTTCTTCTGAACTTTGCCATTGACTACGGGAAAGAGTATCTCGAGAAAACCCTCCGTCAGTTCATTGTTGATCTTGTTCAACAAGAGGTGATAGTCGAAGTTGAGCGTGTCTCGGAAGTGAAGGAAATAGATACCGCACTTTACATGGTCCACTTGAACAAGTTAATTGACACGATAAGTGACTCCGCGGATGACATGCCACCGCTGTTCCGCTTCATATGCACTGAGATATACGAAAATGTGAAAACTCGATTCGAGGATGCTGCGTTGGTTGCAGTTGGATCATTCATCTTTTTGAGATTCTTGTGTCCGGTGATTGTGTCACCAGAAGCCTTCCTCAAGATCAATGTCCCGTCTGCTAAGATCAAGAGGACATTGATGCAATTAGTCAAGGTTTTGCAGAATATGGCAAATGGGTCTTTGGCGCTTCTCAAATGGCCTGGACTCGCCAATAGCCAACAGGAGTTGAGTGAGGCCAACGCTAAGATCAAGGCGTTTTTGCGAAAAGTTTCAATCATGGAGTCTACCGATTATGCATTTGCACCCAAAGCAAGTAAGCCATTGGCGGAGTTCCGTTACTTGCACAAGTTTGTGTACACATCGATTGCCAATATCAAGTTACACTTTCTCGTGGATGGGTCTAATAATGTCAATGGAAGCTCGACTTTGCACGAGAAGATAGAGGTATACAAGAAGTTCGATCGCGTCATGTCAGAACTTGGGCTTCCGAAACCATCTGTACAACTTCAACTTTCACAGCCACTTCGGACAGCAGACAACAATGGTGCCGATAATCAGTACAACGACTTTATGACCAAGTCATCTTTAGCATATGCCGACCAAAGGTCCGTAAACATCATACATAGCTCCATTTTTCACGATGGAACTCCAGTTGTGGTGGTAAACCTTAAATATACAAAGAAGATAGACGGCGATGCCCGGTACTTGATGTTCAAGTTTTTTGAAACAGCCTGCCAGCTTTGGGAGAACAAGTTTTATGTTGTTCTAGACTTTACCGAGTTTACAAACTCCCAAGACGAGATCCAGGATATGCAAGATATCGTTGAGGCGCATGCTCCACAGCAATTTTATGACAATCTTAACAGAATATACTACTTCAATGTGTCACATGCTATATGTGATGTCGTTTTCATGGCGATCAAACATTTGATATCTTGGCAAAAGTTCAAAGAGTTGCAATTGCAGTGCTATTCTCAAGCATCCTCTCCTGATATGATTGGAAAGCTTTGCCTTGACCCACAGACAAACGCGGTAGCTCGTGATACCCGCATAGAGTTTGATGGATGCTATGCCTATGATGAGGAAACGGGAAAGTTCAGAGAAGTTTCGATTCGCTTGGGAAGAAAGTACATCCAGGTCTGTGACAAGGAAGTTACTAACTTACCTGAGGTGAGTGGGATGCGCTTAGTGGAAGTATACAGATTGGCGGAAATGACCAAGTGCGAGGTGTCGCAGTTCACACACAACCCTGACGAGTTCACTGTATATATGTCATCTGGATCTCTAACGTTGAGGTCCTCCGAACGCCAGGAGATCCTTCGCTTTTTGTACTATGCAACTTCGCGATTACAAAAACAGGCTGATTACTCTGAAGCCGACCGTGAGGTTGAGGGTGAACACTATATGCCATGGTTTGGAAGGCTATACAATATCGTGTTCCAGGGTTTGCTATCAAGAGATGCGGAGGTCAAAGCTGCGTCGGGACAACTTTTCAGCTCACTCTCCATATTCTTCGATATTGACTTTGGGATTGAGACTAGCCACTCGAAGAATGTCGCTTTCCCCGAAAACACTGCAGATTTCGTGAAAAGGGTATCTGCACACTTGGCAGCACACTTTCCCAGCATGTCTTATCGTTTCTTCAAGGCCTTCTTTGACAACTTTGACAAGCTAGCTCCCGAAAATAAACTCGCGAGTGTCATATATTTGAGCCCTTGGGTTGATAACATCTACGAGAGCATCTACATTGAAAATGGAGATAAGGGCCCCGAGCGAGTAGCTGAATTGGTTCGCCAGTTTTGCAGAGTCACTGCCCTCAGTAAAAATCACATTGCATTTATGATCGACTATGTGTGGTGCAAATTGTTTAAGGAGGTTCGAATCATTCCTGTCTTGGTTGACGAAGTTGTTGCTTTCGCGATCGATAACAAAAACGACGGTCCAGATTGGGCTTTCATTATCCAAGTGGTGTGTCCTTCGCTTGAAGTGTGCGGAGAGGTGATTTGCCGTCTTATAAAGTGTGTGAAACAGACGCGTAAGAACGACTCTTCCATTGCAGAGAAAAGTAACCTCTTTGAGATCAAGGTACTTGTGAAGATATGCGCATCGCTCTTCTTCAACTCGTACATGTACGCTAGGTTGTATTTGGCAGATGTGTTTTTCCTCGCTACATTATTCATAGACAATGTGTACCTCGACTTTGGTGCCGATCTCCAAAAGCTTCTCATCAATGTGATCCAGTCTTTCCTCCATAAACCAGACATCACTGAGGGGGAGTCCAAAGTGGTGGATGCTACGATCGAGTATTTTAGTGATCAGCGTGCAAAAATGCTCTTTGGATTGACAAGGGATCTCACTGCAAGTACTGCTTATTCAGTGCAGTTGTTCAATAGGGCTATTAACTTTGAGTTGTTATGCGACTACTTGAACGACTTTATCGCTAGTGTCGGCGCGTCTGACGATAAGTCCAATTGGCGTCTGCGCTGGTGTCTGAATGCCATCGACGTTGCCTTATTGCATGACCTGGTGTTTGGTGATAGGGCTTCTCTTGTGGTCGGTATTTTAGCTAAGGGCGGTATTGGTGTATCAACTATGTGCAATTTGATCAAGACGATGTCTTCTAACAATACAAGCAACGTTGAGTACTTGACATATGCCAGCTTATCATCTGCAAGGATGATACAGGGGTATGATGGGGATGCTCAGTTGTATGCGGTCTTAATCTGGCCCCAACTTTGCTTTGGATTGATTAACTACTTCAACTTGTACCAGTCAGCTATTCTTTGCTTGATGACATCTGTAATCAAGCTTACAGAAGCAGGTATAGACTTCGTCGAGGCCGCTCTTGAACAGCGCCACCTCTTGGAGCCTCACGTCAAAGTATTTGAAGAGAATGAGGGTGTGGCACTTAACAAGGACACGATGGGCCTTTACCTCTTCATGGTGTTGACAAGAGGATTGAGGGTTCAGCAGTTCAAGCAAACATCCCTTTATTACATCATGGAGTACTTCAAGGTCAGATGCAAGCACTTTGGACCGGATGCGGCAACAAGTAAGAGCACTGATCTCGCCCAATACCAATTTACTTCTTATTTGCTCTTCATTTACTTGACCGTTGATGATGACACCTTCAACTCGTTCATGGAGGAAATCGGCTATAGCGACTTTGAATATGTTGAGAGTAAAGGCTCTAGGATCCCTCAGGTATTGGTGGAATTTTGTACCGAGAACTGCTATGTGGCTAGGGCAGGTTTGATGCTTGCAGCGCAATTTTACAACACGGAGACATCTAATGCTCACTTCAAGCTCAAATTCTTGCCGTTATACCACTTGCTTTTAGTTCTTCTGACTGATGATGCTCTTCTTATTTTCCATATGATAGAGCAGACTCTTGAGCAAGAATTAATTAATTCTTCCCACAAGCAGATCGTGGAGCTCGTTTCAGACATTTTTGTTCTCGTGATGGACCGCGATCTCAAAGAAGCTTCGGAATATGAAAAGTATATCGATTTGCTTGTGCAACAACACCAGGTACAGAATTTCTGGGATCGGGCACGTCCTATAAAGAGCCAAGATGAATCACCGGAGAAGTTTGAAGAAGTGGTGAAGCTTTTGAAGATTATGTTTTACAGGATATCTTGTATGCATGTGGAGGGTTTAACGTTGGAAGATTAATAGAAGATAGAACGCTCAGAATGAGCAATTGACGGAAGGGAGGCTGTGCTATAAAAAGACGGATGATCACTTTTATGCGATCGATTTGCAGTAAAAGATTTTATAGCAAGAAAACTAGAATAGGATTGATAGATAATGATATGAGCAATGACGATAAATAAGAATAGGAAAAACCGAGGGAAGTATAGTGATTCAATCAGGATAAAACGGTTCAATCAGCGATGTGTTAAACCAGAGAGTGTACTTCCTAATTTTTTTGGGCTCAAGCCAACACTACTGTACATTCATGATTAATATCAGTAATATTGGATCTAAGAACCAATCCTTAATCCCAAGTGAGGTAATTGAATTAGCAACAAAAAATTCTACATTGGTGAAGTTCAATACGGCATGCAATAAACGTAAATAGTCATGAAGGAGGAAGAAAGACCCAGGCTCCACTCTATTTAAATGATATTCCTGTCAAGATAAATGAGATGATTAGTTGATTTTTATGACAATTCTTTAATTCATTGAAGAAATCTTGTATATCTTCAACACCCAAGTTAGTTTATCGATGATCTCTTCGCACTCCTTCACGTTGACGGCCTCCAAGTCATACTTCTTTTTGATTGGTTCCTTAGAGTTGTTAGCTTCGGTAGCCAGCTTCCGAATAACTATTTTGAAGTGATTGGGGTTTTTTGAATTTTTGTACTGTTTCAATTTGACAATCTGTGTAATATGGAACGAAGAAGTCTTCATCATCAGTTCTTTATAGTAGTTGTTGTAATTGTACAAATGATGGTGGTGTAATGTGCTTTGAGTATCCATGGGAGAATCAGGGTTTGCTTTGAAGACAATGTCGTCAGATGGCGTGAGGTGGATGTAATCACCATCCAACACGAGTGATTTTTCAATCTTATTCAAAATCGTATTCTTTTTCCTGTATACTTTCCACTTGAAGTAGATGGTATTGAGATTAGTTGGTAGCTGTGGATTTTTGCCTGTGATGATATCGTCTAAGTATTTGTTTGAACCCAACTTACGATGTAAACCCTCGGGTGGTACTTGGGAGTTTTGCTTTTTATCCTCCATCAAGGACTGTCTTCTCAAGGAAGCCTTATCGTCTTTGAGTGTCTTCTTCAACTTTTCTTCGATATTCTTTTCCGGGGTGCCTGCAAATGTAGAGTCCAGTGGAGTGATGTAGTTCATCAGATTATCACCCCAAGACCCAGCCTCACGATCATTAGGTACCAATACCAAAGGACCAACTATTCCAGCCACTATATCCAGATCCCTAACCAGTCGCGCGTATGTCCCCGGGACCAATCCCGACGGAGTAGAAGATAAGTCTGTCAATCTGCGGTACACAATCTCTCTAAAGTGATACTTCTGAGGAGGCAATCCCTGCTGCAAACAAAAATCGCGTAATGCCTCACCCACTGTTTGCGAAGCCTTTGCCATGTGCTCCAAAGGCACAGTTTCCGCAGGCCCCTTCACCTGAACAGTGATCTTGACCCTTCCAGGAGACAGCGAAGGCGCACCCGTACCCAATATCTGATCGATACTATTGCGCTTACTAGCATAAGCTACCAAGTTTTGCTTCAACTCCAAGGGCAATGGAGTTTGCGACTCATTTTTATCTATCTCCGCCTTTTCAGATATGTGACACAAGGCCAAATCGCGGGGATTATTGTAGGAGCTCAAGATACGCGAGCGGTCCAAGATTCCGAACGAGCCGTATGCTTCACCGTCTTCGTCTGCTAATTCTAGGCGCCAGTGATTGGGGTTGTAGAGCCATTCTCTGTCAAAACCAATATCCTGCTTTTTGGACATTTCCCACAACAAGAAACCAATCAAGTCCACTATGGGCACCAGGTTGTTCACGGAAAGCAGAGTGACAACAGGGGTAGTTGCAGGCGGTATGAAAACGTTGATTTTGGTGCCGGGATCATTTTCGCTAGGTTGCACAAACTGATAAAACAGGAGAGGGTTGACCACAGTCATCTTGAACTTCAGTTGGATCATACGCGAAAGTGCTGATGACGGCTGTGAAACAGCCACTGGTGCACGTTTATCGAAAGAAAACGAGGACTTGCGGTTGCCCAACTTGATTTTGGGTGTGGGAGTTTGAGCCTTTTCGAATTCAAGGCGCTTTTTGCGCCGTTTTTTATCTTCTTCACGGAAGAGACTCGACTCTTCGTACGAATCAGGCAACGAAAGATCCAATATCGAATCGGTCTCTATATCTGTAAATGCCGAATCCGTTGAAGAGACATCATCGTCGGTGTATCCATTTTCATCATCAAAAGTTTCGTCATACTCATCCCCCAGATCTTCTGCAGAGTCCACATGGTCCCCAGGGTCGACCTTTTCTTTGCCTCCTAATACCACGTCTCCACTGGCGTCCACAGGAACTCCAAAATCACTATCTATTGTGAGTACATCACTCGTGTCGGCAGGATGAGTGTACCTCCGGGCAGTTTCTGTTTCCGTTACATCACCATCATCCGTTGCCTGGTCCTCATTTTCTTCAATGAGCTTCATATTGGCTGTTTTGATGGAGCCCTCAGATCCACTAGGACTATTCTTGAAAAAGCGAAAGTTCCGTCTACCGCGGATGGTCTTGGTATAATTAAGACCTCCCTCTTTATTTCGTTCCTTCACTTTACCTTCAATTTTGCCTTCATTGTTTTTGCCTTCATTGCTCGCTTTACCTTCTTCCACCGTCTTGGGGCTGTCGTTGATTTCATCTTTCTTAACTTGTGACTCCCCATTCCTTTCTTCATGATCACCGTTGCGGGCTCTTCCCTCGGCAGCATCTAATCCAATCTTTTCCCTACCGTCTCTTATAGAAATTGCATCCACATCAATACCATCCGTGTCTATTTCATCGATATTTCTTCTATCCTTGACACTTCTCCTAGGCTGCCTGCGTTTTTCCTTGCGCTTTCTATCTTCGGAGCGCTGGAACACGATTGGTGGAGATTCAGACAAGCCGCTCGAGTTTATAAGCCCTTTCATGTAGCCGCCATCCTCCTCGATGATAGCATACAGATGCCGAAGCTCCGCAATCAAGCGGTGGGTGTCGAGCGGAAACGCCATGTTTGTAGACAAATCCACGTGATGCCCCCTTGGGGCAGAAAAAAAGTGTGCTGTTAGTAGCAAGCATTTAGCATTCAGCGTCTATCAGATCATAACGTTTGGGAAACCTGAAAGATAATACAACACCAGGGGAGGTACACACACACGACACGCAGTCAAGGAGCATAAGAACAGGAGAATAAAGCCAAGGAGAAATATACGTATATCGGGCAACGGGGTACCTGGAATTTGAACCTAGAGAGACCCAACAACACCATTGAGTACCCAAATTTCACAGCACTCCATTAATTGGATACCTCGAAATAAGTTGGGTTGCATTGGATACACTCGCTGATATTCCCTTCCTTTATCTACTGCTAATATTTGTGTCCCATGAACATCAAGCTAGATAGTCCGACCGAATTTGGTGACCTAGAGAGCGAGCTCGACAGTATTTATAAAACGTACAAGAGAGCAAGCACCGACACTTTAGACTCGGAAAAAGACCAGGCTCCCTCACCTCACTACAAGATGTTTTTACAAAGAAAGTTGAAGGGCGAGGACATAAACGGACTGAGTCTGAACAATGGCCTGAACCGCACGCTTAATACCAATTGTAATCTGATTAATGGGAACCTGAATCCATCGTTGGTTTCCATCGAGGATGACTTTGATTTCAACCTTCAAAAACACCCCTACACAAACACCCTGATGCAAGTATTGGTGGACTCACAATTGCGCTTGGGAAGAACCGCAACCGGCGATGACAGGGAATCCTCGTACTCGGGATTAGTTAAGCATGATTCATCTTTATCGGGATTAGGCAAGAATGATTCTTCGTTGGGATTGAAAGCTGAGTCCAAGACCGACTCCCTGAAGAACAATTCGTTATTGAAACCTGATTCGCTATTGAAGGAAAATTCATTATCGGGGTTGAGAAACAACTCCTCATTATCCGGCACAAAGAACTCCTCATTATCAGGGTTGAAAGACTCATTGGCCGAAAGAAAAGACTCTTCTTTAACAGCATTGAAACTGTCATCTGGCTTAGATTTGGATGATCCGGTCGAGCCAGTTCCAACCACGCTATCCACCCTTTCCGATGGATCTGACGAAATTAAACTTTCTGACGCCGCATTGGCACGGCAAAAGCAATGGAGCGACCGTGGGTCCGCCGTGAAGGAAGTTGATGAGGGCGAGACCGTGCGCGTAGTTAGGCGAGGTGTACAGGACTTTAAGTTTGGTCGCACTCTTGGTGAAGGTGCATACTCCACTGTTGTTCTCGCCAAGGATAAGCACACCCAAGTCCTGTATGCAGTCAAGGTGTTGAACAAGCGGCACATCACCAAGGAGAAGAAGGTGAGGTACGTCAACATTGAAAAGAATGCATTGAACAGACTTGCTGATCGTATGGGGATTATCCAGTTATATTTCACATTTCAAGACGAGGAGTCCCTTTACTTTGTGCTTAGCTACGCTCTGAAGGGTGAGTTGCTCTCGCTCCTCAAGAAGCACGGCTCATTGAATGAAGATTGTGTGCGTCACTTTGGTGCACAGATATTGGATGCAATCAAGTACATGCATGACAATGGTGTGATTCACCGTGATATCAAACCAGAAAACATTTTGCTCGATGAAAGGATGCGTATTCAAATCACCGACTTTGGTACTGCCCGACTTTTAGAGAAACGCAGTAAAAATCCCGAAGACGACGAGGAATACCCCTTGGATGTGAGGGCAAAGTCATTCGTGGGGACTGCAGAGTACGTTTCGCCTGAACTTCTTGAAAGCAAGTACTGTGGAAAACCCGGTGATGTGTGGGCTTTTGGGTGTATTGTGTACCAAATGATTGCTGGTAAGCCTCCATTCCAAGCAACAAACGAGTACCTCACTTTCCAAAAGATCACCAAGCTTCAGTATGCCTTCAGTGCTGGGTTCCCTAATATTGTGAGAGACTTGATCAAGCTGATTTTGGTGTTACAGCCTGCAAAGAGATTTAAGATTCCACAGATCCAGAAGCACTACTTTTTCCAGCTGGTGGATTTCACTGATTTCGACAAGATATGGAATTCCAAGATTCCGGAAATTGGGCCCTACAAGATGAGTGCAAGCTCAATGATGAAAGTACCTACCAAGCCACCTGCAAAGGCCACCAAGCCAGCAGCTAAACCACAACCAAAGCCTAAAAAGACGAATCCTGCTCCCTCGGTTGGACCCACAGGTGTTGCGTCTGGAGCCGCTGCATCTTCCGGTAATGCCGCAGTTGGTGCTTCTGGAGGTGCTGGTGCTGCTGGTGCTGCCGGTGCGGGCGGCGCTGCTGGTGCTACTGGCAATTCTGGTGCTGCTCCTAGGGTTTCTGCTGCTAGTGTTGCTGCATATGTTCTTCGTGGAAATGAAGAGGAAACCCCACCGCCACCATCGCGTGGTTCTTCCAAGAGTTCAGTGGGCACTGTAGGTAGTAACGGCAACGGAAGCAGCGAGTACATTCCTGGCACGAACATTTTACGTCCACAGATCAATTCGCGGTCATTTTCAAGAACAGCGGTTCCCAAGAGGAAGACCTCTGCAACTACCAAGCCCAAGGTTATGGAAGTCACGCCTCTTTCACAATTGGATGTCTCGTGGGGATCTTTCTTGGCGCATCCTGATGAACGTATCATCCGGTTGGGTCCAGTGTATGTAAACCGAGAGCCCACAGATGCATTTGAAAAGAGAAACAAGGGGCTCTTGTACAACTCACCATTGGGATTGGCTGCGAAATTACAGCAAATGGGTAATTCCAAAGCAAATCCACGTGGTTCCTTATTGACACAGGTTGTTAATGGAAGTTCCAGTGGATTACGCGGAACAGTCCAGAGTGTTGATGAAGGTGGCATAGAAAACGAAAAAGATGCCATCACCGAGTTCTTGGACAACACCCATGCTGGAGAAAAGAGTCCACTGAGCCCCAAACCAACGAGTCCTACATCGAAGCACCGGTCCATATTGAAGAAGTTCCGTTTATCGTCTGCTCCACAAGAGGAAGGTGGAGAAAAGGATGAGAAGCACCCACTTGAGAAGCAGAAGACATGTACTGTATTGGTGACCACTCACGGCAGAGCGCTTATTTTGACACGAGATGGCGGCGATGGCCCAGAGGCACACAGGCTCTTGACTGAGATAAGGGTGAATTATCCATTTGTTCAATTCAAAGAGGTTGTGGGCAGTAATTCCAAGTTTCAAAAGTTATTACCCACCACGGGTATATTTGCCATAATGAGTTCGCAAACCACATATGTGTTTGAGGTTGAGAAGCACGAGGTATCGTTGTGGACAGAAGCGTTGGCAAAGGCTAAATTGAACCAGTTGGAGAGAGAGAGGGACGATACAAAAACATTGAGTGCGAAGCCAAGTATTGATAGAATAGCAAAGGAGCGGGAAAAGGTTGAGAAGGAAAAGATTGAGAAGGAAAGAGTTGAGAAGGAAAGAGTCGAGAAGGAGCGGCTTGAGAAAGAAAGGCTTGAAAAGGAAAGGCTCGAAAAGGAAAGACTCGAAAAGGAAAGGCTCGAGAAAGAAAGACATGAGAAGGAACGGGCTGAGAGGGCTGAGAGGGAAAGATTAGAGAGGGAAAAGCACGAGAGGGAGAAGGCTGAGGTTAAAAGAAAGCATGACTCTGCGCGTATCTATAGTGGCGGAGTCAGCAAACCCACTACGCCTGTTATGCAATCACTGGAGATCCCACACCACTCACCCCCTAGCGGAGGTAGCATGATGGCTGCCAAGTTCAAGCTTCGCACCAACACGAGACGTAAGCCCCCACCTCCTGCTTCTCCTACAAGTAGCTCACCACCAAGTGACAGTGGGTTGCACGCCGCGTTATTGGCTGTGGCCAATGGGCAGCACACGACTACCACAGACAACAGACGGTCGAGTTTCACGAAAGAGAACCAGTTGCCGTTGGCCACTGTGCGGCCGGCCAGTGGAGTCACGTCCAAGAACTCCAAGATGTTGGCACGTAGCTCGAGAAAGAAATGAGGTGACGTTTATAAAAAGGGTAAAACTATCAATACGGAAAGGAGCGGAAGTACTAGAATGTAGTTGTAGAATAGAGAACGTGGAGGGATATGAGCACGATAACATGAATGAGACATGAAGACACGAACATGACACATGAGGAAGACATATGAATAAGAAGATATGGAAATCACATATGAACATAGAACATCAACCTGAGAACATTTGAACATGGAACATTTGAACATAGAACATATCAACCTGAGAACATATGAACAGAAGATATAATTACATTTAAGTAGAATTGAAGGTGAGTGGAACGACAATTGGAAAGAATCCAATTGTTCAAGGTTGAAAGGGAATAATCGATCAAGCTTCGAGTATCCATCATTTGTAGCAAATCTTGTACAAGTACTATCTAGCTGCTTGACACTGAAATGGCAATAGCGCCCGACCTGCATATTACAGAGCTACCCCAGACAGCAGGGCAGATCTAGAGTGTGAGGAATTGATTGAATAATCTTAGCACACGCCCAGGAGTGAACATTTTGGAACATTTTGGTTGTAAGAACATGTTTGACAAAGCATATGTCAAAACTTGTCCATGTATAATGAAGGCGATTGCTTGTTCAGCATGTCTTGTGCTCATCTCATGGTCTGTCGAAGCTCTTTTTTCCTCACGTGCCATGAAAATTTATTTTAGGGCTCTTACCCCAATCACGTGCCTAAACTCACACTACATTTATGCGATGCCACTGTATGCTCCACAATACCGGGAAAATTTTTCGTTTGCACGTACTGGGAAAAGTGGTGATAAAAATTTTCAAACTTTTCTGTCTTTTCTTAATCACCATCTATTGCAAACATGGCTAAGTTCATCAAGTCTGGTAAAGTTGGTATGTATACTGAGCCAACTGTTCAAGCAACAGCATAATGATCCACGCAACCACCGAAGCACAAGCACCACCAAGTCGAATTATGACGAAGAATTCCGTCAAGTGGAGAAGATCAATTCAAGTACTAACAATCTAGCCGTTATCGTCAGAGGCCGTCACGCTGGTAAGAAGGTTGTCGTTGTTACCCCATACGATGAGGGTACCAAGGAGCACGCTTTCCCACACGCCATTGTTGTTGGTATTGAGTCTGCCCCATTGAAGGTCAACAAGAACATGTCTCAGAAGAAGATCGAATCCAGAATCAAGTTGAAGCCATTCATCAAGGCCGTTAACTACAACCACATCATGCCAACCAGATACTCCTTCGATGTCGAGCCATTCAAGACTGCTGTCACTGCTGAGTCTTTGACTGAGGCCTCCCAGAAGGTTGAAGCCAGAAAGGTCATCAGAAAGGCTTTGGAGGAGAAGCACCAGGCCGGTAAGAACAAGTGGTTCTTCCAAAAGTTGCGCTTCTAAGAGGTTTTGTACTGAAATATAATATAAACAAAAGACTGGAATTGGTGTGTAAGTGTAGTGTTGGTGATGATAGGGATGTTGACAGGGACATTGACTGACATTGATTCTGTGTGGACATGAGATCATGGATAGTCATTGATATTAATCCTATAGACATTGATACTGATCCTATAGACAATCATCGATAGTTGACATTGACACACGATCAATATTGGTTTGCAAATTTTTCAGGAGAGCTTATATAAGCAGATAAGACCAAAGGTCGTAATAAATTCTGCAATACTTTAAAAGAGATCTCAGTTAACCTTAATGATTTCTTGTATTTTCTCATCCATTCTTATACTTTCTTATGTGGTTATGTTTGTATGTTTGTACGTCTATGTTTCTTTGTCTATGTTTCTATCTATGATTCTTTGTCTATGATTATGTCCATATTTCTATGATTCTTCCTTATGTGTATCTTCATTTGTGTCTTATCATTTGTTTGTCAGTCATTACATAAGTACAAATTTTAACAATGTCGAGTCAAATAGAGGAAGGCATCAACAAGATGGACGTGAACGAAAAGAACAATGGCGGCGACCAGAAGGTCACTCCATGGGAGGTTGAAGGTGCTGTTGTCGATGGTAAAATGATGGGGATTGACTACGACAAGTTGATCCAGCAGTTTGGTACCAGGGCCATCAGCCCCGAGACATTGGCCAGATTCAAAGAGGTCACCGGCCACGAACCACACCCCTTCTTGAGACGTGGTGTCTTCTTTTCCGAGAGGGACTTTAACAAGATCTTGAACATGTACGAAGAAGGCAAGCCCTTTTTCCTTTACACTGGCCGTGGTCCATCGTCTGACTCGATGCATCTTGGACACATGATTCCGTTTGTTTTCACCAAGTGGTTACAGGATGTGTTTGATGCGCCATTGGTGATTGAGTTGACTGACGACGAGAAGTTTTTGTTCAAGCCCAAGTTGACCATTGCCGATGTCAAGAAGTACGCCAAGGAGAATGCCAAAGACATCATTGCTGTGGGCTTCAACCCCGAAAACACCTTTATCTTTTCGGACTTGGACTACATGGGAGGCGCATTCTACGAGAATGTGGTGAGGACCTCGAGACAGATCACCACTTCCACTGCACGTGCTGTTTTTGGGTTCCAGGACTCCGACTGTATTGGAAAAGTGCACTTTGCCAGTATCCAGATCGCGACTGCATTCCCATCGTCGTTCCCTGATGTGTTGGGATTGCCACCAAAGACGCCGTGTTTGATTCCGTGTGCCATTGACCAGGACCCGTACTTCAGGGTGTGCAGAGACGTTGCGGAAAAGTTGAAGTTTGGCAAGCCTGCGTTGATCCACGCCAAGTTCTTCCCTGCGTTGCAAGGTGCGCTGACCAAGATGTCTGCGAGCGACACCAACACCTCGATCTTTATGGGCGACACCCCCAACCAGATCAAGAACAAGATCAACAAGCATGCTTTTAGCGGAGGAAGAATGAACGTGGAGGAGCACAGAAAGTTGGGCGGTGTTCCGGAGGTGGACGTGGCGTACCAGTACCTCTCTTTCTTCTCTGACGACGACGAGAAGTTGAAGACGTTGCACGACACATACAAGTCGGGAGAGCTCTTGTCGGGGGAGATGAAGAAGGAGTGTATTGATGTGTTGCAGAAGTTTGTGGGCGAGTACCAGGAAAGAAGAGCCAAGGTGACGGACGAGGTTGCAAAGGAATTCATGTCGCCCCACAAGTTGGTGTATGGACAGAAGGAGAGAAGGGTTCCTCCAAAGGAGAAGAAGTAGAAGTGAAGTAATTATCGAGGATTGAACATGAAGATTGAGATTCAATGAGATTTGTTTTGTTGAGAGTAATAGCATGAGAATAGATATCAGCAGAATCAGAGCAGTAGAGAGCGGTGAACAGCAGTAGAAGAGCAGTATCACAACAGGAGGATGACAGAAATACAAAAGACTGAAATATGTAGAAAGAGAGAAAGACATCGTAAAGAAAGACATCATAAAGAAAGAAGACTTCGGAAGACTTCGAAAAGAAAAGAATATTAGAAGGTGGAGGGAAAGTAAGAAGAGAAGAGGGGAATGGAGAAAAGATATAGGAACCACCTCTTGTAAGTTCACATAGATTAAGACATAGACTAGTTCACATAAACTAGTTCACATAGATTAAATTTACATAGATTAAGACATAGACCAGCCCACATAGACTAGTTACATAGACTAGTTATAGACTAGTTCAATAAATTAGTTCACATAGATTCGCTTCGCTCATCTATGTCTCATTCGCTCATCTATGTGGTTAACAACCTCTTTACATTCTCCAAAATAAATAACAACTTGGGAAAGTCATCATCCTGCACCTCGTTCGGACTTCCAAACCAGCGGGACCCCATCGATAGAATCAAGTCCTTGTGCTTGGTTTGCGTGACAAGCTTGCCTATTTCCCCCGCCACAATGGACGCCTTCATGTTTGCATGGTCTCCAATGATGATTTTGGGTTCGATGAGCACATCGGGCACCTCCTCGTCCCAGTCCCTGTACTCCGCCGCACCCACAGTGGCGCGTGCGCTCTGGTCCACGGCGTACGTTGAGTCTATTATACTATCGATGTGCACATTGAGAATGATCTTGTCTGAGAATTCGAGCTTATGGAAGAAAAAGTCTGTCCCGTCCTTCGTCACGGAAAACGATGTGCTGAAGCCAGGAGTTGTCATGAAAAAGTTTCGATTATGATTTCAATTTCAATTTCGTGATTCAATTTCGTGAGTCCAAATTCGTGATTTCCAAAATGACTGTAGTTTTGAAAGATTCAAGTTCGTGGTTTTCGTGGGGAATTTTCAGCAAGTGCACGCGGAATCATGAGTGGAATTTTCACCTAAGCCAGAAAATGCGAAACGGCATAGCCAATTTCAAGTTTTTGAGGTTGTATTGCTATGTCTTCATTTCAGTCTCTTGTGTGTACTTTCTCTAGTTTCTAGTGTCTGTCTAGTGTCTAATGTCTAGTGGAGTGTCTAGTGCCAGTGTCTAGTGTCAGTGTCTAGTCTAGTATCTAGTGTTAGTGTCTTTACCTTCTCTCTATTCTCTTCACATTCATAAATCTTCCTCTACCTTCTTATTATACAATCTCCTTCTCTACTTCTTCTATACTTCTCTACTTCGCCTTAGTAATTTCATGTCATGTTACTAATCCATGACTACAAATCATGACCAAATCAGTTAAAGATCGAAAATCAGTGGAAAATCACACTATTTTTTCAGCATGTCAAACTTCAGCGAAATCCCAGCGGCCATCGAGGCCTTCAAAAACGGCGAATTCCTCGTTGTAATGGACGACGAGGACCGTGAGAACGAGGGCGATCTCATCATCGCAGCAGAACTCTGTACCCAGGAGAAAATGGCCTTTTTGGTGCGCCATTCCTCGGGGTACGTCTGTGTGCCCTTGCTGACCGAGCGTGCGGACAAGTTGGGCTTGCACCCAATGCTCGCCAACCAGACCGACAGACACGGCACCGCCTACACAGTGACCTGCGACTACAAGCACGGCACCACCACCGGAATCTCGGCCCACGACCGTGCGTTGACGGCCCGGTCCTTGGCCTCGGCCCAGCTGTCGGGCGACGACTTTATCAAGCCAGGTCACATTTTGCCATTGAGGGCCGTGCCTGGATTGTTGAAGAGCAGAAGAGGACACACCGAGGCGGGCGTGCAGCTTGCTGAGTTGGCGGGATTGCAGCCTGCGGCGGTGATTTGTGAGTTGGTGAGAGATGAGGATGGCTTGATGCTGAGGTTGGATGATTGTGTGGAGTTTTCCAGAAAGCATAATATAAAGATTGTTACGATTAAGCAGTTGGTGGAGTATTTGGGATAAGCAACATGAGCAAGCAACATGAGCGAAGCGAAGGTTGCTTGCACATGTTGCTTGTTCCTCTACTCTCATGCAACATTTCTTCTAATGTTGCAAAACAACTTGAGGAATTGCGATGATATGTTAATAAGTGGCAAAATAGGAGTATCTGGTCCATTGTCACCAGATGGCCCTGAAGACAGATCCTCACCAGATGTCACTTTGCCTTAAGAAAGTTGGAAAAGATAGTAAGAGGGAAAAGTAAGAGGGAAAAAGAGAGGGGAAGAACAGAATGAGAATCTATTGATGACTACTGAACATAGAATGTATAGAATGAGTAACGATAGAACGATAATAGCTTGAGCTGTGTGATGACGTAGTTTGGTACACAAACTGTAACGCAACGAATGAGATGAGCGAAGCGAATCGAGTGAGTAGACAATGAGATAGTGAACTTGGTATTCAGATCTATGACTGATACTATAGTGGAATACTATACATACTAATGACATACTATATATACTAATGAGATATTGTAATACTAATGAGATATTGTAATACTAATGACATACTAATGACATACTGCACATACTATACATAGTATTCATACTAGTGACATACTACACTAATGGCAATCATTCACTATTCCAAACTTCAATGACTAGACTACACAATTAATACTCTCTATTTATCAAGAACTATTCCTTTTCTATCATTTTCTAATATACATGGTAATCCTTCCTCTTTCTCTCTTTCTCTCTCACAATTTCGCTGAGCTTAATTGTGAGCTTTCACTTCACTCAACTCACTTACTCACTCACTTACTCACTCGCTTCGCTTGTTCGTTCGTTCGTTGTGAGCCTACTTCAACAGAAGCTGCGCCTTTCTCTTCCCACTAACCTCATCCTTTATCGACTTGACATCCACCTGCACCTTGTCAAACACCGAAATCGTCCTTTGCTTGCCCTCCAAGTCCTTGAACGACAATTCGAACTTGTCCTCGTTGAACACTGCGGACGTCGCATCGCCTAGCTGTTCCAAGTGGATCAAGCCCTCGATTCCAAACTTGGGCACCAACACAACAATACCATTGTTGAAACACTGGATCACGTATCCCTCGTGCACCGCCTCGTTGTTGCGCATCACCTGTCCCACGTAGTACTCGATACTGGCACGTCCTGCAAACTGGGCGTTTCTGTGTCTTCTGTTGATGTTGCGCACAATAATCTCCATCTTGCCCTTGTCCCTGTGGCTCAAGTCCAAGTTCTCGTAGCCTATCGCACCCGCCAACTGCCTGTGTGCAACCACATCACAGTACCTTCTGATCGGAGACGTAAAGTGCGTGTATATATCCACGGCCAAACCATAGTGTCTGAACTCAGGGTACCCGTACATCCCACTGGCAAAGTACTCCGCAGCCATCATACACCGTGTGGACATGATACGCACCAAGGTGTTGAAGTAAGGGTCATTGGCGTCCACACACCTATCGAGCGAGTCTGCGAGGGCCTTGGACGACTCCAACGAGATGTTCATTCCAGGTTTCTTGACGTTCAACATCTCGTTCAACTTTTCAAAGTTGGTGGAACTTGGCTGTCCGTGTCTTCTCAACATGGCTGTTTGTGGGTACGCATCAAAGATCTTTCTCGCAACCGAAATGTTGGCAAACAACATGAACTCCTCCACCAACGAGTTTGTCTCAAGAAGTTTCTTGATCTCAACTTCATTTGGGTCAGAGGTTTCAGAGTCCATGTGCACCTTCACCTCCGGCGACGCCAAGTTCAACGCACCGGCATCGATTCTGCGCTGCTTCAACTTTTTCGAAAGCTTCATCAAGATCCTCATCAGGTTGGTCAACTCGTCCTGTTGTTGTGGGTCGTCGATTCTGTTCTGGGCCCTCTCGTACGAAAACGCTTCCCTCGACTTGATCACAGACTTCATGTAGTCCACATTCACAATGTTTGCGTCCTCGTCGAGCTCCCAAATCACAGAGAAAGCAAAACGGTCAACATATGGCTTAAGCGAACACAAGTTGGTACCCAAGAGCATGGGCAACATATCGATTCTCTTGTCCACAAGGTACACAGAAGTACCTCTCAGAGCACCCTCTTGGTCCAAAGGCGTGTTGGGCTTGACGAAATGCGTCACGTCCGCAATGTGCACACCCACCTCGTAGTTGCCATTGGGCAACTTTTGCGCATGCAACGCATCGTCGATGTCCACACAGTTGGGTGGATCGATCGAGCACACCAACTTGTCGCGGAGATCACGACGTTTCTTCAATTGCGGGTCGTCGGTGTTCACAAGATCCGGAACAGTCCAGTTGTCGCCCTCCTTGGGCAAACAGTCCAAGACATTCTTGGAAAACGGCCTGTACTCCACATCATGCTCCAACAACAACGCCTCTGTTTCCGCCTCTGCGCTCTCTGCCTCTCCCAATGCCCTCACAAAGTGTCCGTCAGGGTACCGCGAGTGTTCGGGCCACGAGTCCACCACCACCACGATTCTCTGGCCTAACAACTCCTTGGCCTTTCTGGTCCTAATTCTGATTTTAGGCAACACCTTATCCATCAAAATCACAAAGCAGCTCTTGGCTGAGTTACCGTCGCTTTCCACAGAAGTCGGTGCAATTTGTCCCACATAGTACCTCCACGATCTTCTCACTATCCCCACAATTCTGGCCGTGGGTTGTAACTTGGCCGACGCCTGGTGTGCTGTTTCCCTGCGTGCCTCTTGTGCCAACCACATGCGCTCCTTATCGGAAACAACACCGTTTGTGCTGGGTGCACCCACTCCCTCATCATCGCTATCATCTGGGTTATCATCAGCACCCACTGTTTCTATGATGGTACTACTGGGCTCTGTCCATTTCTCTTTAGGCAACAACTCCACAATCACCGAGTCTCCATTGAATGCACGGTTCAAGTTTTTCGATCCAAGAACAAGAAGAGGTTTTTTGAAGGCCAGTACCTGGACTGTTCCCTGTAACAAGTTGTATGGAGAAATGTTCAACACACCTTGGTACAACGTTCCGTTCTTTGTACCTGCCATGATTCTCGAATTGGAGTAGTACTCTGGGAACGCAGCCTCCCTTTGACCCTCAAATGCCGTGGAAATATGCGGTACCAAATCCCTCAAGTCATCAGCCTTGGGCAAGTTTTCAATGTAGTCGGTGAGGGAATATGCCTTGATTCCCTCGGCCTGTGCCTTGGCGAGGTTGTCGGTGTCGTTGCACACGAAAATCACGTCGATGTCCACATTTTGCAAATGCTTATTGTACCAAGTAACCACTTTTCTAATGGCCCTATCGTTTCTATCATTTATGCTCTCGCCGCGTTTCCTTCCAATGTAAGTATCTTCGCAGAACTCGTTGTGGAACACTGCAAAACGCTTGTCTTCGGATTTGACGAGGTTGCGCAACCTCTGGTAGATGGGGTACGAGCGGTTCTTGACCTCGTCCAAGACGGTCTGTGGGACAATCACGTCGTAGAAACACTCGGTGTTCTCCAAAAGATCAATGGTATGGAGCGCGATGTTGGTATCTACCACAACGTAGTGCCTGGAGCCGTCATTGAGCTTGGCGGGCTTGGAGGAAAGAATTAACTTGGGCATCTCGCCACTGGCATCGGCCTTGATTATGTCATGACATTGGGGGCACGCGGCCGAGTAACAGGGAATATCGTCCCTCAAGTAGTGCTCACGCACTACTTTGAGAGCACCGCCGTTGTTGGATCTCACAAAGACCTTGGAGGTGACAGTGAGTCCGTCACTGAGTCGTTTTCTGGTTCCAATCATGAAGAAAAAGTAAAATGAATTTGATGAGCGAATTTGATGAGCGAAGCGAATCAAATGAGACATAGTTGAGAACACTATAGGAGAAATCGAATAAGTAGTATTATGTATGAGAATAACACCATGGAATGATTTTCATCTTACATTATAAGGAATATTCTTTGACTCGATTCAATCCAAGAGGCAGACCTCATCATAATGGAGAGATCAGTACAGGAATGTCAATGAGATAATATTGAGAGAACTTCAAGAGAACTTCAAGAGAACTTCACTAAGAGAACTTCACTAAGAGAACTTCACCAAAAAAGCTTCACTTAGAACATATCTTCTGATCTACTAATTTTTTGGAAAATATACAATTTTCTATAAAATCTTGCTCATCTAGATTCAGTAAGACTCAGTCCCCCCAATGATCGATTATCCCAGAAATAAAACAGTCAAAACAAGTCAACGTAATTAAGTAAACGACCAGAACAGGAACCCCATCGTAAATCTTCACCACTCACCATCGATCACTCATCATCATCATCATTCATCATTACTAATTATCACTAATCACCACTAATCATTATTCATAATCACTCATCACCCATACTCACAATTTTGCTTCGCTCAATTGCTCGTTCAATTGCTCGCTCAATTACTCACACTATATGCCCATTAATCGGGGACTTTGAAAAACTATACTCACTTGTTGGAGAAAACGAGCTCGGCTCAACGTAATTTGCACTGGAGGCATTTTGCAATATTTCATACACCACTTGCAAATCTTGAATGAGTTCGGAATCACCCGAAGTAGGAGACAAAATATCAATGTGCTGGGGACTGCTCAGTACATCCCTCACGGGATCAGAAAACGAGCTGGAAAAAGCATCGTGGGAGGACCCATTTGAGTTTGAGCCAGCGTCATTTCCTGTAGGAAGTGGATTTCTACCGGGATCAAAATCCAAAAACCTGCTTGATTCTAACCTGGGTTCCAAAAAGCTGCCGGGCTCCAAGTCCAAAAACCTGCTTCCTTCTGGATATTCAAACATACTTCCTTCTCTCACAAAAGTACCAAATTCAATACCTTCTCTCTCACTTCTTTCTCTCTCACTTCTTTCTCCCTCACCTCTTTCTCCCTCACCTCTTTCTCTCTCACTCCACTCCCTCCCACTTCTCTCTCTCCCCCTCCTTTCATCAAAGAATAGGGGCCTCGAAGAACCACCATTTGATATCTCATCAACCAAACTATGTGCCTCGTCCTGGTTTCTTCTAAGTGAATGATGTCTTCTTTGCGATATCGATCGGGTCGTAATCATTTCCGGTATTGTATCCTGTTTGATTTTGATGGGACTACGATTCTTCACAGGGTAAAGGGAACTGAAACTCGCCACTGTTGGCTGTCGAGCCACCTCATCTTCTTTGGGTTTCAATGTGATCCTCTTGAACTTTTGCAAAATATGGCCCATGGCTTCCCTGGCCCCTCTCCGGAAGTTGAACCTAGACCTGGGCTGTTCCATGCTCTTCTGCACCAGATCGAAACTGCTGGTCTCGGCCGCGCTGAAGATGTACGGGTCCAAGTCGTCCAATTCCCGTGGACTAACGTGGCAGAGTCTGTGCAGCTCGACATACGGATTGTTCATGGCTGCAAAAACAGGCGCCATGTCAAAAAGTAACGTGATTGTAATCAGGCGTAATGTAATCATGTGATTATGATCATATGACTAAACATATGACCAAACATGTGACTACATGTGACTAAACATGTGACAGACAAGTGCTCACGTGCCTCCAACCAATCAAATAGCGGACAGGGCCGGCAAATGAAAAGTGGAAAAAAAGTTCAACTACATCAACAATGGGTGCCGCATACACAATCTTAGGTAGATCTGTCCCACCACACCACTTGGCCATTGCCACTTTGGGATCTGTGGTTCTTGTCACTGCCCCAAAGCCATGGAACAAGACCGCTGCCCCAGCCCACCCACCAATCAATGCATCGTCCCCAGAGGAGGAGAAGTTTGTGAAGGAGTGGTTGGCCAAGCACGAGAAGCACTAAGCGAACAACAATCGAGCAACAATCGAGCAACAATCGAGCGAAGCGAGATTGTGGTCGATTGAAGAAGAGATTGTTGGCCGATTGAGACTTTAGAAATGAGATTAGTTGAATCGAGTACATTGAGCAGTCATGAACTATAAATTATCAAGGAGTCGGGTAATAGACCAATACAGGTGAACGTAAGAGACAGTGTAGAAGGAGGTGAGGTGAGGTGAAGTGAGGTGAAGTGAGGTGAAGTTAAAGTAGTGATTTGTGAATTGAAAAGTTGGAGAATAGTTGGAGAATAGAAGGGTGAGAATAGATGGTTGGAGAAAAGATTAAGAATGATAGAAAGTTAAGAATGATAGAGAGTTAAAAAAGATGGGGAGAGAATGGGAGATTAGAAGAGAGAATGTAGAATAGAACCTGAGAAACTGGAGAGAATTGGAGATAATCAAATAGTACTAAATGTAGATCAGAGTTAGCTATTAAGGTGATGTAGGTGATGAAGGTGATCAATATTTGTCAAGAAAATATATGTGTATCTGTGTATCATATGATATAAATAAATATATATATGGTATATATATATAGTATATATATATACATATGATCAGCTATCATGACTCCATACTATTTGTTTGGTGTGTAGTCTGGTATTTTTTCTGCAGTCCAAATGAGATGAGGTTTTCATTTTCGTACAATTTTTCATCTCATCATGTCTGCTATTTACAAGGCCTTGCAGAGCAAGTCCAGCAAGGACACTGCGGACAAAGCCAAGCACATAAATAGACAAAGGCTTCTTGTGATATCCTCCAGGGGTGTCACCTACAGACACCGCCACCTCATTGCCGACTTGTTGGCGTTGTTGCCTCACGCCCGCAAGGAGCCCAAGTTTGACAGTAAGAAGAACCTTTACCAGTTGAACGAAGTTGCTGAGCTCTACAATTGCAACAACATCTTTTTCTTTGAGTGCAGAAAGCACCAGGACTTGTACCTCTGGATGACCAAACCCCCCAACGGCCCCACGATCAAATTCCATGTACAGAACCTCCACACGCTTAGTGAGTTGAACTTTACCGGAAACTGTTTGAAGGGCTCGCGTCCCATCTTGTCGTTTGACAAGTCGTTCCAGGACAGCGACCACCACCGTTTGATCAAGGAGATGTTTGTGCACACATTTGGGGTCCCCCCCAATGCGCGCAAGCTGAAGCCCTTTATTGACCATGTGATGACGTTTTCGATTGTGGACAACAAGATCTGGGTGAGAACGTTCCAGATCAGCGAGACGCTCGATGCCAAGGAGGCCCACAAGCAGTTGGAGCTGGAGGATATGAGTTTGGTGGAGATTGGCCCCAGGTTTGTGCTCACCATCATCACGATCTTGGAGGGCTCGTTCGGAGGACCCAAGATTTACGAGAACAAGGAGTATGTTTCGCCAAACTTTGCGAGAGCACAGATCAAGGAGGAACAGGCTAAGCAGGCAAGAGCAAGGGCATCTGCTGCGTTGGATAGAAAGTTGAAGAAGAGACTGCAGGCATTGGCAGCGGATCCATTGTCGAATGATGTTTTGTTTAAGGAGTGATTGAACAATTGAGCAAAGCGAAATTGTTCAATTGAGTGATCTAATGAACAGTTGAGGGAAGAACACGAAGTGAATTGTTCGAGCATGAACTATGGACAGTTGTAAGAACGATGAGCGAAGCGAATTGTTCGGGCACAAGAAGTGAACTAATGAACAAGTGAGTGTGGGTTTGACAAGAGGTGAACGAACAATTAAGAGCGATATGTTTGAGAGCGAACTTGTGAACAATTTCGCTTCGCTAATTGCTCAATTGGGTCAACTCATGAACAATTGAGAAATTATTTAAAGTGACGACTGACTCGAATTGTTTGAGAAGTGGTTTAATAACGCAAACTAGTCAATTTTGCTTGCTCGAATACTCACTTTCGCTAGAGTAGAAGTATGGGGATCGGTTAATCAGAGTAGAAATAAATGATAGAAAGAATAAGTAGGGAGAAGAGAGAAAAGGATAGGGAAGAGAGAAGATGAAAATAGTAGAGGAAGATGAGAGATGATAGAATAGAGGAAGAGACAAAAGAGGATAAAGATGAAAGATGGACAAAACATGGGGTGAGATGGGGTGAGATGAGGAGAGATGAGGAGAGATGAGGAGAGAAGAATTACCGTCTTACATATGGATTCCACTCTCTTCATTTCGTCAGTCTCAGTGCAGCCTCAGTCGCGTGCATTGATGTAAGATCATGTGGAGTGTATCTGAGGATGGTGATTGCAGACGACAATTTGGCGGAGTGTTGCAGATACAAAGAGGAAGGGAGGGAATAGTGAGAAGATGAAGAATAAGAAGAGTAATTGAGAAGGAGAAGGAGAAGTATTGAGAAGTAGAAGTATTGAGAAGTAGAAGTAATTGAAGAAGTATTGAGAAGTAGAAGTCTTTAAAAAAGTATTGAGAAGTAGAAGAAGTAATTGTAAAGTAGAATTGAAAGGAGAAAATAAGTAGGGAGAAAGTAGTGAGAACAATTCAGATCAAATGAGCAACTTCAGAAGATAAAAGAATATTGGGAAAAAATAAAGAGAATCGATCATGGGGTGACTGATGTAAGATTACGACATGGAACAAAAAATAGTCCACAACATTATGATAAGAGTGGAGAGTGTAGTTAAGTCAGAGACAGGATAGTCGTGGTTAATGATTGTATATGATTGCTTGTGGATGAACGTCTATGATTGTACATGATTGATTATGATGAAGTATGAGAAGATAAAGGTTGATGAAGAGGACGATGATGAAGCGTGAGATGATGAAGTATGAGAAAGGTTGAAGATGATGACACTAACAAACCAATGAGAACATCTTTGTGACAAAAAATGCTGTCAGATATGCATACCGCTCTATACGGTCTGCAGGACCGTGTCGACAATTGTGAAACAACCAACATCACAGGCCGGTCAAGGCACATGGCCACCATAGCCACTGACTTTTTGTCTTAGACTTTCATCCCTGCCCCTGTACCGTGTCCATTGTGGTCCATTATGGTCCATTGTTCACCTCAATAGTATAACCTAGCACGTTTTCAGGTACCGAGTTTAATGCTCTTGTGTGGAGTTTAATTTGAATAATACCTCGAGGGTTGAAACACACAGGGCAGATAACCAGTAGTCGGAAGAAAAATAGGGAGTAGATTTGTTAGAGGTAGTAAGATGATATGGATGATAGCAGGATAGCAGGATAGCAAGATAGTAGTAAGATGATAGTAAGGATAGCAAGATGAAGATATTTTGTTACCTTTACTAGCACTATTTATAGAAAAGTGGAGTAAATGGTTGAGAATTGTACTGGATGCTGGCTGAAGGTTATGCTGGATGAAGAAGCTGGATGAGAAGCTGGAAGATGAATGTTGGAAAGTAGACTAGAAGCTGGAAGCTGGAAAGCTGGAAGAGAAGCTGGAAGATGGAAGCCGCAAGATGTTGTGAGGCTGGTGCTAGGGGGAATTGTGTTTGTGGTGTTTTTCGGATATTAAAAAAGTGATAGTCATTGAAAGTGATTGTGATTGTGGTTCTGTATTGTGTTTTCAATACTCTCTACTTCTGTATTATTCTCTATATTCCGTTCTATTCTGTCATATTCTGTAATATTCACTACTATATTCTGTATATTCTATTCTATATATTCTTGTCTGGATCAGGTACATTTTTGGTTTAATTTTGCTGCATTTGGATTTTTGATCTCATTTTTGGCTTCATTTTTGGTTTCTGGGTTTCTGATTTTTTGGTTTCTGATTTTCTGGTTTCTGATTTTTTGGTTTCTGATTTTCTGGCTTTGATTTTACATTTTTGCTTCATTTCTGGCTCATTTTTGGTACTTCCTTTTGGTATCTTACTGCTGATGTACAGCCCAGGCAAGCCCAGAAGAGGCGATTACAACGAACACACGCCCACAAACACTTCGTTCGGGCCAGACTTTAACGCGTACCCCACCGACGAGTCCAAACTGCCGCTCCGGGGGGGCTCAGTAGGCGCCGACTCTGAAGACACCTTCCACTTTGACAAACACGATGACGATAAGTTAGGGTATGATAGGAGCTACGATAGGAGCTACGACAGAAGCTACGACAGGAGCGATAGAAGCTACGACAACTACGAAATGAACAATATGAACAATATGAACAACACAAACCTTTATGGTGGCTACTACAAGAAGAATGGCTACGAAGGCTTCGAGCCTCCAAGGGGTCCGTATTCTCGCTACGACGATAGTGCAAGTGGAAACACTGACAAACGTAATTATTCACAGGCAGAAACTTATGTCAACTCGAGTGACGAGTACCTCGGTAAGGGGACCGGTAACCCTTTTCGTACAGACTTTGACGATAATAGTCGGTACTCTGACTACAAGGGATCACGGTCCAAGCAGCGCGACAGCACACTGCGAAAAAAGAGCCGCAAGTCCAAGTTCCACTACACAAACCTCGCTTATTTTACCATCTTTGTGTCGGTAATACAAGTGGCGGTGTTTATTGCGGAACTCGGAAAAATGTCCAGTCTCACGGGCCTGGCTTTCCAGACTAAGCCCTACTTTAACCCCATGTTGGGTCCCCTGACTTATTTGTTGATCAATATGGGTGCGAGGTACGTTCCCTGTATGCACCAAGTGGCCAACCTCACCGATGACACCTCCATCACCTTCCCCTGTGCTAACTCTACCAGCATCGATACAAATGTTTGTTCCTTGGATCAATTGTGCGGTCTCTCGGGGTTGGCAGAGGATGACGGCAAGTGGATCCCCGACCAGTGGTACCGTGTATTCATCCCCATATTTCTCCATGCTGGGTTCCTTCACATTATCTTCAACCTTCTTTTGCAAGTGGTGATGGGGTCCACGATCGAAAAGTCAGTGGGCATAGTCAAGTACATTCTCATCTATATCCCCAGTGGGATAGCCGGGTTTCTCTTGGGTGCAAACTTTACCCCTGAGGGAATCGCTTCGACGGGTGCAAGTGGCGCCCTCTTTGGAGTGGTGGCCACCAACATTATCATGTTTATCTACAGCGGAACCAAAAACGTTAACTTGTACGGGACCAGACACTATGGACTCTTCATCTTTATCATGATTGGAGAGATTGTGGTGTCGTTTGCATTGGGTCTTTTACCTGGCCTCGATAACTTTAGTCATATTGGGGGGTTTGCAATGGGGATTCTCATGCTGTTGCTCTTTCTCCCAGACCCTTTCTTTATCTACAAGGACGGTAAGATTACGCGTCCCCCAAAAAACATGTCCATGATGCAAAAGTTTGTGAATCACTGGGACCCAAGACCAAACCACAGCGACAAGATCCTCAACCGCTTCTATGTGTGGTGTGCGGTGCGTGGTGTGGCGTTTGTGCTTGCCATCATTTACTTTGTGCTCTTGCTGAAGAACTTCTTTAACGACTCGCCAGCAGAGAGTAACAAGTGTAAGTGGTGTAAGTACGTCAACTGTATTCCGGTGCGTGGATGGTGCGACATCGGGCAGGTGACCATCGAGACACAGACTTCGAACCTGCCGTCGGCAACACAGGCCCCGTCGTCGGTACAGAAAACAATCGTCAAGACCGAGGCCGGATACACCACTCCCGCACCAGCAAATAATAGAAGGGAGGAGTACGAGGAAATGAGAAGAGAGTCAAGACGACAACAAAGAGAGAGGGAAATGAAGTTTGAGTTCAATGAGTTCCACACAGAAAAGAGAATCGATGGGGGGGCTGGGTATATCGAGAGTCTGAACGTGGGGTTGGGATTTTATTTGATTATAGGGTTTATGACTTATTGTTATCTCAAGAAGTTTAGGAGGGCCTAAACAATCGAGCGAAGCGAGATTGTTTGAGGGCATCAAAACAAGAATGTTGGAGTGAAGTCAGATTATTTGAGAGTGCATCGAAGAAAGAATGTTTGAATGAAGAACAGAAACCTTAACTGGGGAACAATATGCGAAACGAACGGAGCGAAGCGAGATTGTTTGAGAATGCATCTAAGCAAATATTTGATGGAAGAAATTGGGAACAACCGACTTTTTTCGTCAACAACAATGGCCAAGCGAAAATGTTGCAAGAATGAGTAACTGTTTGCAGAACAATGAGCCAAGCGAAATGTTACACGAATAACGGGCGAAACTGGCTTCGCAACTAAAAATGACTGAGTGGGGATAGGCCATCTAAGATTGGCTAAGGTCCTCAGGAAAATGAAATACAATGGAATGCAGTATCCTTGGAAATTGCTAAAGATTGGGATACTTGGTTGGGATAAGAAGTAGTAATCGGATAAATTATATGAGATGTAGAGAACATTTCGTGAGAACATGAGCGAAGCGAAATATTCACGAAATGTTCAGGGAATGTTCAGGAAATGTTCAGGAAATGTTGGAAGCGTAATTCTGAGGTGAATACAGGATACGTACATGTGATGATTTTGAGTCTAATAAGTGCCATTTTCACAACATGTACTCGAGTACACTAAGTGAATGATGATGAAGTCGAGGCATCGTCTGAAATCAACTTTTTTATACCTGCAGGAAAGCGATGGGGTGCGTGTTGCAATTTACCAATTTGGGAAATCAGGCGAGCAAGACACGAAATGAAAGTTTAACATATGTGGTCTATGTGGTCTGGTGGTCTTTTGAAGTCTGGATAGACAGTGAACAAACAGTGAACAGACCTTTCAGTGAAGAATGACCGCAACTATTATTAGACCAGTTTGATACAGTAAGCCTGGGGCTTAGAGTGGTCAACGTTCAAAGATACGTAAAGGGATAATTGATTGAAAAGGGATAATTGGTTAACAATGGTACTTTTTCATGGGTTGAGTAGGTTTCGGCTAAAGGAGTTGTTTTGCCCATAGGATAAGTGATGAGTGAAATTTCTTCTGGTCTTATGGTTAAGCTTTCAGTAGCATGTAGAAATACAAGAGCTGAAAATGTTCAAGGATGGAAAGACGGGGACACATGTATTATTTGAATATGGCCCATTTGTACTTCACCTTTGATATAGAAGCCGTTGATGTAGAAGCGGTAAAATTCTTTCATCAGTAAAGTCTATTGATTTCTCTCAAATGTAGTCTAATAGTCAGTCTTTCAAATAAGTCTCTTGTAATATTCAACAGTAATCACTGTTACCATGCAGAACATTATCCCAGAACAAGTGAGCTCAGACCAACACATTTGCGCAAACATTACATATGCGAAAGTTGGTAGATCATTAAGAGCAAGGAATAAAAAGTGAAGTTCGACCTGGTATATAGGTGATCTGGTAGAGGTAATTTAGTAGATTATGGTAAAGGCTTTTCCGGTAAAGGGACTTTGGTATGTCTGGAGACAACATCTGAAAATATCTGAAGAGAGTATCTGGACAATATCTGAAAATATCTGAAGACGACATCTGAAGACCATGTCTGGACGTCTGCATTCTGTGAGTAACCCGACAACACATGTCTACTTGTACACATAAACATTACAATATTTACTAGCTACTATCAACCTCCTGCACAAAACCACGAACAAAATTTTTCAACATCACCATGTTGAGATTCGTGAGAGTGCAGCCAGTAAGGTGTTTCAGCACCGCACGTCCCAACTCATTCCTCAGTTTGTTCGGTAGGAACGACTTGAAGAAGAGACAGGAAATCATAGAAAAACAGGACGAGTTCGAGGAGGATGTGGAGAAGAAGATTGTTATCTTGAACGAGCACAACAGCCCCGACTTCAAGCCTTTCAACCGCGAGACCGACATGCCTGACTTTGAGGTTGCCCAGTGGAAGGAAAAGGTGGTGCGCCATAAAGACCTCGAGTCAACCTACTCGCAGGAAGACATTGCCAACATAATCAGCACCACATACAAATCATTGGCGGGCAAGGACGTTGCCCCGACCGACTATAAGAATGCCGACTTGCACGACTTGGCGTTCCGGTTCAAGTTCTGCAAAGCCATACAGCTGAAGTTGGGCTTTGACATTAGCGACTATGCCTTGTCAAGAAGTCACAACTTGAGCATTTTGCACGAGGAAGTTAGCAAGATAGTCAACAAGAGATGGGTCAGCGAAAGAAACCCCAACGGCATTGTGTTGAGACCGGAGGACTTTGCAGAGGTCAAGAATGTGTACTTGAACCAGGAGTTGACTGAAAAGGAACAAAAGAAGAGACTCGATGATCTTGTCAAGAGAGCAAGTAACGGCATGTAAATAGCACGCAAAATATAGATAATGCGAAGAAACATCAAGGGACAAGGTAGACCATAGAAGGTAGACCAAGACCAAGGTAGACCACCAAGGTAGACCAAGCATGGTAGACCATCAGGGTTAACCAAGCATGGTATACCAACCAAGGTAGACCAAGGTAGACCAAGGTAGACCAAGGTAGATCAAGGTAGACCAAGGACTAACTACCCCCCACTGTACAATACCGAGGATGACCTGGTAGCTGTTCTAATATCGTCGTAAGCTGCTTTGGTTTCGGGAGCTGGGCATCTGCCTTTTCCTGTTGGACCTGCAACGTTGTGTAATAATTCCACATGAGTAACACCTTGACCATGGCTGCAAACTTGAAGTCCGGCCACAAGATTTCCAGAAACACGATTGAGCAGTCCATGGAGCATTGCCACATCATAAAGTCACTCAAGCGCTTATGGCCGCTTGTTCTCACGAGGATATCGAGTGGGGGAGTCTCTGGGACAAAGTACAAGTTTTCATTCAAGACCCGAGTAGAAATATCTTCCACACAAGTCAATTCTCCCTTCTGGACCTTTTCAGTGACTGACTTGATTGCATGTGTGATATCATCTCTAGTGGTGTAGGGAAAACACACATTGAGAACACGCTTAGTTGCCAGAGCAGTTCTTTCCTCAATGCCCTCCAAATCTACTAGGATATCGGCGGGGATCATGGACCTGTTACCAATGATTCTTATTTTGAGTTCATTCACGTCTGCATAAGTCGATTCATTTTCCACAAGGAACTTGAGACGGTCACGCAACAAGCCAAATAAAGTATCGACCTCGTTCTTTGGTCTCTTGAAGTTTTCAATGGAGAAGGCGTATATAGTGACATGTTCAACACCAACCCTATAAGCGACTTCCAATACCTGATGTTAGTAATTCTGATCTGGTTTAACTGTTGATCTGATCTGAAAGTTGATCTGATCTGACAGTTGACCTGACTGATGTAACTCTATATCTAAACAGTTGATCACTGATCAACTGATACTGATCCACTCACCTCTGACAACGAGTTCGCACCTGCTGTGTGGCCATCTTTCAAGGCCAAATTGTTTCTCTTTGCGTAGGTCCTATTTCCATCCATGATCAAGGCGATATGTTTTGGGACTTGTCCCGCCTTCAAGACGTTGATAACGGCATCCTTGACAAATTGGTCGAGGTATAGGAAACCCAATATGGCGAAG
Organism: Kodamaea kakaduensis; assembly: GCA_030558435.1. NCBI lineage: Eukaryota > Fungi > Ascomycota > Pichiomycetes > Serinales > Debaryomycetaceae > Kodamaea > Kodamaea kakaduensis. The sequence continues at coordinate 64,240 of JAJMSN010000035.1, forward strand.
AAGATGTTGGCGATCTTGTTGGGGAGAGTTAGGGGGACTCTGGAGAGGTCCAATAAAAAGGTGAGGAGGTCCATGGTTGCAAAAGTTAAAGTTGTTGCAAAAATTGGCTGCAAGAAAAAAAATATAACAATTGAGCGGAGCGAAATTGTTGAATCAATTCAGCTCAATCATTGAACAAAAAGTACTATCAAACAATTGACCGAAACGATTGAAGACTCATTGAAACACTCCGCTCAATTGCTGATTAGAAGTATCAATAAACAATTTCGCTCTGCTCAATTGTTTGATAGTGAAGAGCCATATGAAGCCTAATCGACCTACCTAATTTACATTCATTCATGAAGTGTCGTCTGTATTGAGCAGTCTTAATACTCTCTTCTATTAGTGTCTATAGTACTTCTATCAGTTGATTTTTTCCGGCTCTTTTCAGAGCGAGTTTTTAGTCGTGAATCTCCAGATTATGGGATCTTCTTCCTAACAATGTTACGCTCAATATGTCATTTCTTTCTTAGAAATGGCCTAAGAATCGAATTGTAAGGAATGTTAAGTCATCTCTTCAACAATCCTAACAATGCCAAGCGATTGTTAGGTAATCATTTTTGCAATGACCAACGATAATCAATGATAACCTAACAACTGCTTCGTTGTTCGACATCTCTTTCACCTAATGCCAATAAACAACAATTGCGAAGCAATTGTTGGGAAATCTCTTGAATGAGCATCCCCCACCTCGCTTCGCTCGTTGGGGTATGCTATTCCGTCTTCTTCAAATCAATCCTCCTCACCACCCTCTTAACCTCCCTCTTCTTCCTCTCCCTCGTCCTTGCCGAATCAATCTTATTCACATAGCTCATGTACACCACCACCTCAGCCACCAACACCAAAAGCCCAAAAAACAACGACATCAACACCCGGTGCCCCGTTGCCAACCCCCACAGCGATTTCGTCCAGTACCATATCGCATACATCACACTGGCCACACTAATGAATATGTTGAATATTGTGGTGATATGGCTCTTCATCTGCTTGTGTTCCTGTGCCGGTGTGAGCACGGCATCGGTGAGTTTTTCCTCGTATAGCGTCTCGTACCCCAGTTTTGGATTCACTAAACGCTGGTACTCTTCCTCCTTTTGCTTTTGACGTAACCTGGCCATGGACTCAATGAACTCTTTGGTCTTGGGTTTGGGGGGTGGTGAATCTGGTTTGGGAGTGTACAATTTTGCATTCACTGCCCTAATAAAGTCGATCAAAGTGTGGGTCGAATCAGAATCAGCACCAACTTGTGCCTTGTATACCCTCACCAAATCGGCATTTGATATGGTCTCACCAACCTCCATATCTAGTTTTCGCATATACTCGGCGAGTTTCGGAGATACCAAGAACATTGTAGGGTCAGTGGTCAGTAATAAGTGGTCAGTAATAAGTGGTCAGTAAATATAAGGTAGTTTTAGTAGTTTGTATCTGTGTATATCTAGTATCTGTTGTGTCTTATCAGTAGTCAATCTATCAGTAGCCAATCAGTAGTTTTTTAAGTTCTAGGTTAGTTGATTACGTTGTATGATTTAATATGTTTAATAATCTGATTTTGTATGTGATTTTGTATGTGATTTTGTATATGATTTTATATGATGATTTTTGTATGATGATTTTGTATGATTTTGTAGATTTTGATGATTTTCTTGATCTGATTTGATCGTCTGATTTGTTTACAAAAAGTTAAATCCACATGTCTTCTTACAAAGCGAGAAAACCCGCCAGCACTGTTTCCGGTGCCAGTGGCCAAGTGCTGAACGACGGTTCCACGGTAGAGTCTCGGCGCAGACAGACCAAGCGAGACGACGCCATCCGGCGCAAGATTGAGAATGATTTGAACAAGAGAAAAAAGGATGCTTCGCGTACCACACGACAGCGCAAAAGCGCCCCCGGTACCGTCCTTGCGCTCAAGCCGCTGGAGCCAATCATTTGCAAAACCACCTCGAGTGTGCACGAAGTATCGCAGCTCATGACGGCGCGCCGTGAAAATTGTATTTTGGTGGTGAACGAGCTTGGGGAGCTCATTGGTATTTTCACCGCCAAAGATCTCGCATTTCGCATTGTTGGGCTGGGGCTCAAGGCCAGTGTCACCATTGACCAAATCATGACCCCTAACCCCATGTGTGCCAATGCGCTGTCACCCGCTCTGGAGGCATTGGCCCTCATGGTGGAGCGTGGGTTCAGACACCTCCCAGTACTTGATGACGATAATCAAATTGTGGGTGTTTTGGACATTACCAAGTGCTATGCGCAGCAGATGGAAAAGTTGGAGCGGTTGCACGCATCGTCGAAAAAACTTTATGAGGCCCTCGATTCAGTACACTTGGAAATGGGTGGTGGGGACCAGCCCCAGCAAGTGTTCCAGTATTTCGAGGACTTGAAATCCAAGATGAATGGTCCCATATTGGAAAATGTATTGGAACTGAGCACAATGCCTGTGTACACCAATGTGAAGGCATCGGTTTATGAAGCCACTGTGTTGATGAAGGAACACCGTACCACTGCGGTATTGGTCAAGGACATGAATGGAGAAGTCACTGGTATTTTCACCTCCAAGGATGTTGTGTTGCGTGTGATTGCCCCGGATTTGGACCCGAAAAAGTGCTCGGTTGTGCGGGTCATGACACCGCAGCCCGACGTTGCGCATGTGCACATGCCGATTCAGCAGGCCTTGCGCAAGATGTTTGAAGGCCACTACTTGAACTTGCCCGTGGTGGATGACGAGGAGGAGATTATCGGTATAGTGGATGTGCTCAAGTTGACGTATGCCACCTTGAACCAAATCAAGCAGATTGAGGAGCGCGAGAGACCAAAGTCTGCGGACAACGTGAGCGAGGGACCTGCTTGGAACAAGTTTTGGACGTCGTTGGACCAGGACGACACTGGGTCATTTCACTCAGACTCGATTACCGGTAGTGGAGCGCCCGATATCACTCCCTCCGAGTTCCAAACGTTTAATCTCGATATTAATCCCTCGGACTCGATTTCGCATGTGGGTGCGCCTGCTGCGAACCCCAAGGCACTGGCTGTGTTTTCCGCGACGGGGGAGAGCGAGGAGCAGTTTGAGCAGGTGTACACCTTCAAGTTCAAGTCGCCTGCGTTGGAGACACGGGTGCACCGTATCATGTTGAAGCCCAACGAGGGTGTTGCAAGATTGCGGGAGCTTGTGGATGCCAAGCTCCACAAGAGGGACCACGAGGCTTTGGGAGAGGAGCAGTATGCCATCAGTTACATTGATGACGAGGGAGATGTGGTGCTGATTACTTCGGACCACGATCTCATTGAGTGTGTGAGGATCAACTACAAGTTGAGAAAGGACAAGGCGGATTTGTATATTCACAACTCGCACGAGCCGGTTGTGGTGGAGAGAAAGAGCGAGAGTTTGGTGGGGGGTGTGTCGAACGAGGTGTTGATTGGGGGGGTTGTGGGGGTGATTGCGACGGTGGGGGCTGTTTTGTTTGCATTCAAAAGAAGATGAGCGAACAACGACGAACAACGAGCGAAGCGAGTTGTGAGAAGTTGTGAGCGAGTACGAGTATTTCGACAACGAGCGAAGCTCGTTGTCGTGAGTTTCAATGGACAAATTGAGAAAATGAGAACAACGAGCAACTCGCTCTGCTGAACATGTTTTTAAAGGAAATAGTGAGAACCAGCAAAGCTCGTTGTCGTTGTCAAAGGAACCAACAATCTCGTTTCTCATAAGAAATCCTTACTCGTTGCACTGAAAGACAAGTTCAACAAGAATAGAAAGATAGATACCAAGATAGCATACATGACATGAAATAGAGCATGCAGATAATATATAACAGAAGACCGAAACATTTCTGGTCATATGAATTCGTAGGACAATCGATAATACATAGTGAGTAGAGTATAGCAAGTATTTGTTCAGAGGAAAGAGCAGTAGTTAGAAGTAGAAGTAGTCAGTTAGGAGTGGTCAGAAGGAGTCATGTTCTGCTTCAAGATCTCAGATCAATTATTACAGCTTCAAAACCAACAGTGAGGAAAGTGTACAATGTCTAACAATTGAGTGAAGAAGATCTGTGGACCTTAAAACCTACACATATCCAGACCACAAACTGAGCTACACATTTGCTATTGACTTAAATACGTGTAGTTTCCTGCTAACCACCTTCTTTTAAACTAATGACAGTAAATATCAGGTTTAGTGGGTATGACTAATATTAAGTAGTCTACTCAGAACAACCAATGGTACTGCTTCAAGATGTCAGAACAATGCACCAGGTCTCATACAACTAAGCGAATTGCCGTAACATAAGGTCTATTACTATGAAGTCTACTACTAAAAAGTCTACCACAACAATTGAGCTCGCTCAATTGTTGTACATTCGTTATCTTTTGTAGAACCTTCTGGTATTGTGACTCACTCCACAAAATAGTATAATCAATTGATTTTTCAATTGATTTATTAGCCAACTGAAAATCAATTGATTTACTTCAACTATCATGTCCACCATCGTTGGAGCACTTGCGTGCCAGAAGAACTCATACCTCAAGACCCTCAATGCCACCGTTGTCAAAAGCTACGAGTACAAACTCCCCATGAGTCTGCTGGACAAGCAGAACAAGGCTGCCAAAAAGAAGGAAAAGAAGCCCGAAACCGTCCACGCCGTCGAGCTTTCCGACACCGTGCTCTTCCCCGAAGGTGGCGGGCAGCCCTACGACCAAGGCCGTCTCATTTACGACAAACAAGAGGTACGTGTCACCCAAGTTTTGAGAGATAACTTGACTGCGGTGCACGTCACCGAAAGTGTAGTTCCCGAGGGCACTGGAGTCCGCATTGAGCTCGATTGGGCCCGGCGCCACGACCACATGCAGCAGCATTCCGGTCAGCATCTTTTGTCTGCTGTTTTCGACCAGTATGACCTCCCCTCGCTCAGTTGGTCGATGGGTGAAGTGGTCAACTATATTGAATTGCCTCGTAAAGTAGATGACGAAATTATGGAGGAGGCCGCAATCAAGGTCAATGATTATATCCAGCAGAACCTCGATATTGTGACCCAGACCCCAGACATTAATCTGGGGGACTTTGACAAGTCCAAGCTCCCCGATGACTACGACTTCACACAGGGTATTTTTCGTGTGGTGTGCATTGGGGACATTGACTACAACCCATGCTGTGGTACGCACTTGCTGAAGACTGGGGAGATCCAGGCGGTCTCGGTGCTTCACCAGGTGGGTGTGAGGGGGGGGCACTCGAGGGTGTACTTTACGTGTGGAGCCCGTGTGCCGAAATACCTTCGCCAAACCCACATGTTGTTGAAGGAAGTTGCTGGGTCGCAGCTCCTGTGTCAGATCGATGAGGTTGCAGACAAGGTGGAGCAATTGAGTTTGAACTACCGCAAGACCCTGAGCCGTGAGCTCAATTTGTTGAGGGAGATTGCAAGCACTGAAGCAAAGAGGATTTTTGGTGAGCAAAAGGACTTGGTGTATGCGTACAGGCCTGACAATAATGCCGAGTTTATAAGTGCGTTGAACAAGGAGTTGTTGACGTTGACCAACAAGTCGGGGGAGCCGTTTGAGAAGACAGTGGTGCTTTTGAACGGAGAGTACCCGGGAGGAGGAATGGTGAGGGTGAGTGGACCGAGGACTGAGGAGGTACAGGGAGAGTTGAAGAAGCGCATAGAGAAGATGAAGGGTGGAGGAAAGGGGATATTTCAGGGCAAGATTGAGAGTTGGGGGAAGGGTGAGTTGGAGAGTGTGTTGATGTATCTAGACGCTTAGTTCAACAATGAAGCCAACGGCTCGCTTGCGAGCCGTTGCGTGGAATTGTTGTGTCTAGACAAATGAAGACGTTCGAACGAACGAACGAGTGATTAACTGAAGGATCTCTTGATTAAGTGAGTGAATAATCAAGTCTTTGAATGATCAAGTGAGTGATCAAGTGAGTGATCAAGTTAGTGAATGTCCTGGAATGACTAAATAAGGACGAGCAAGGACACCCAAGTGATCACTTCAAAAGATAGAAAGCCTGAATTTTTGCAGACCCAACAAAGGAAGAACATCTGGCTTAGAATTCACTGAAATCATTTGGCAAGATCAACGACTTCGAATCTTGACAGGAGATATTTCAGTTAGTTGAAAGAATTTAGAAGTAGACAATGATTAGACGAAATTTATAAGAAAGTACGATGTAGAAGATGAACAGTCTTGTTTGTGGGTGACCATTAACATCGACGTTAATGTCCTGCACATAGAGCGGCTGCAAATCAGGTACTATTCAAACTAAATCAAGTACCAATGATTTAGATGTCAACCAGTTTTGATGGCATTTAGTACGACATATAGGCGGAGCGAGATCGTGAGATTGATAAGACAACGAAGAAATTGATTAGGTGAAATGAAGGTGATAATATGATGAGGTACTGGTTGATTAGATGAAATAAGGTCGATTGAGTTTATGTAAGATAAAAGATATGCGAGGATGGAGAACGCCGAGGAATTGGCATACCAGTAGTGCAGAAAGGGTCGACGCTCGAGATTCCCACTCCAACCTCTTACTCTATAATGCTGTCAATTCGACTTCACACAAATTGCTACCAGAATGCACTTTTATCTTCTTTTATCCTCTTTATCTTCTTTTATCTCTTATCTTCCCATATCTCTTTATCCTTTATTCTCTTTATCTTTATTCTCTTTATCTTTATTCTCCTTTACCCTCTGTTCTTTTACCTTCACTTCCTGGCTCTTCGCTGACTAAGCAAAAATTCAGATCTACAAAAGAGACTGCTACTTTATAACTACTAGTACTACAGAGACTACTGCCACTACTGCCACTACTACTACTACTACTACTACTTCTACTACTTCTTCTACTACTACTACTTTAATACCACCACTACTTCCACCCCCACTATGCTTAGAGTGGTTTGTCGCCCCTTTTCTAGCAGGCCCATCCTTTCCAACCTCTTTGGAGGCAAAGTGGTCCCCGGATCCTCCAATCTCCAGGCCCCCGGAGGCAAGAGCGAGACGCTGTCGAACCCTGCTGATCTCTTTAAGAAGAACGATATTCTCATGTACTCTGAGAAACCACGGAACTATATCGAGTCCGTCAAGGAAAATGGCTTTTATCTCAGTAGCAACATCCTCATTCTGAGTCCCAAGGCCAAGAAAGAGATTGGGGCGTTGCTTTTAGAAAGCGAGGCCTTTGAGGTGGACCTCACGGGTGCGTACAAAATCACCAATGGGTTTTTGGTGGAGTTCGATGCGCTGGTGTTGAATGTGTTTAAACTCATTCACCCGAAACCAGAGATTTTGGTGGTGGGGTTGGGGAAAAAGTCGCGGGTGTTGTGCGAGGAGAACAGGAGGGTTTTGTCGGGGTTGGGGATACAGTTGGAGGTGGGAGACTCTTCGAATGCTGCGAAGGTGTTTGATTTGTTGGCTACGGAGAGGCCGGGGGTGATTGGGGGGTTGTTGTTGCCGCCAAATGTTTAGAACAACGAGCGAAGAACAACGAGCGAAGCGAGTTGTTCGAGTCGCTCGTTGTTCGAGTCGCTCGTTGTTCAAGTCGCTCGTTGTTCAAGTCGCTCGTTGTTCGAGTCGCTCGTTGTTCGAGTCGCTCGTTGTTCGAGTCGCTCGTTGTTCGAGTCGCTCGTTGTTCGAGTCGCTCGTTGTTCGAGTCGCTCGTTGTTCGAGTCGCTCGTTGTTCGAGTCGCTCATTGTTCGAAGAGAGAAGTGAAGAGAAAAGTGAAGAAACTTGAGTTTACTCAATTTGCTAGTGGTTTGAACGAGAAATGCCTTCGAACAAAGAACGAAGTATCTTTTCATAGTTTTAACTATGAAAAGATATCAATCTCTGAAAAAGTACCTCCCCTTCTTCTCACTACTTCATCTCGGCGGATCTATTAATTCAGAATCAGACCAAAGCTGATCACATCTATTCCTGCGGTACTTCATTTTTACTTTCTCCACGAGTTCGCACTTTCGCTCGTGTTAGACAAAGATGTGAAGTGGGAGTCTACACGTCTTCACCTTCAACACGCGATCGTTCATCAATCCATTGGCTCGTCACTCCAAGTATCAGAGCACCTGCCAATCCTGTGAATATCCATACCCACCTGTTAATAATACGTACTTTTGAAGAAGCTATACGCTATTTTCGTTCTACTAAAGAGACTACTGTTTTAGCAACTCTATTGCAGCTGAAGCGGGATTTCTCAGATTCACTTTTCGAGAGGACCCTAAAACCAGTGTTAGTCTGTATTCCTTGTAATCTTTGATTCTTTAATACTCTCTACTCATTTGCCAATCAACTTTGTTTTGCTCAATTCTCTCATTCGCTTCAGCGCGCAATAACTTGCTTTCACTCAATTATTGCTGCTCTGCTCAATCATTGCTCCCCTTACTCAATCATCGCTACCTTCGCTTTGCTCAACCAACTTCGCTTCGCTCAGTTGTCATTTTTTCAGCTGTCCATTTTAGGAAATTTAAAGATTGAAAATTACTCAACCCTCCATACACTCCCACTATTCAACTTATCTTCATTCCTATATTTACACTCTTATTTACAGACAGGTTTCCCCGCTTCTCCCGCTAGTTCATTTTACAATTGAGCGGGCGAAATGAGCACCTCTTGTGTACCAGCTAACAATTGAAATTAACCACTTCTTAAAAAGTTTGGCCAGCCCAATTCAATCATTGACCAGGAGTATCTCACAAACATTTGAGCGAAGCTCAATTGTTTGCTCGTATATTTGCTTAATCGTTCAGATATGACCTCTTGTGCTAACAATTGAAATTGCTCATATTGCTCGAACAATTTCGCTCCGCTCAATTGTTCAGAAAACCTCCTCAAACAATCTCGCTTCGCTCGATTGTTTGTTTAACGCTTCACCCAAGTAGGCATCTTTCTCGCCTTCACCTTACCCGGCTTCTTCCTCTCCACAATTCTCGCATCACTCGTCATCAATCCAGCCTTCTTCAATCTCGGCTTCAAAAGCGGGTTCACCACCACCAACGCCTTGGCAATCGCATACATCGTGGCCTCAACCTGCCCCGACACTCCACCCCCGCTCACAGTCCCGAAAATGTTGTACTGTCCCTCCTGGCTCACAACCTGGAACGGGTACACAATCTTCTGGCGGTCGGTATCACGTGGAAAGTAGTCCACAAGCAGCCTTCCATTGATAATAGCCTCTCCCTCGCCCCTCACAATCCACACCTCGGCCTGAGACGCCTTTCTCTTGGCCTTTCCATGGGCCCTTCCGAACTCGTCCACCGTCTTGATCTTGCGTGCAACCGTAGCAGATTCCTTCACGGTGTGTGTGTACTTGGCCAAAACATCACTGACTTCAGTTGGCATGAGCTGGGAGTCGATGCTTCTCAATCTGTGGAGAAGTGTGGTCAATTCCTTGTAGTGAAGTCCCTTCAACCTGGCTCCGGCCTGTGTCATCTCCTTGTACTTTTCAAACGAGATGAACCTTCCGGCCTTGAGTTCCTCGTCTGTCAACACACGGGTGGGAAGGTTGATGTGTCTTCTTAATATGGCATTCAATCCGTTGATGTTCTCTTCGTGGACGGGGTTGCCTCCAAAGTACGTCTTGAGTTTGGGGATCACCCTCAAACGCTCATACTGGGGCTGCTGGATCGTGCCGAGCGTCACTTGTGCGGGAATGGTGGCCACCTTGGACACAGCACTCTTCACAGACACGGGAATCGGAGGCCTTTCCCCGTGGACCTGAAGACTTCTCACACTCTGGCTGAAGCCTCGTTTGAACATGTCGTGAAAATTTTGATTGATTATGTAAGAAAAGACAAAAGGAGATTGGAGCATAACTACAATCTACTCTTCTATACACTACTTCTGTACTCTTCTACTACTTCTGTACTCTTATATACTACTTCCATACTGCTTCCATACTGCTTCTATACTACTTCTATAATCTACTTAAATGTATACTTTTATACCCTATATTCTGTACTTCTATAATCTACTTCTATACACATTTATACTACTTTTATAATCTACTCTATGCTTCTAGTTCTATAATCCATTTCTCTTAATTCTAATCTTCTATCTTACTTTAACTCTTCTATTTCCATGCTCTACTCACTAACTCACTCGCTTCGCTCGTTCGTTATTCTACTCACAATCTCACAATCTCGCTTCGCTCGATTGCTCGTCGTCTACACACATCAAATCGTAATACATTATAATACAATGGTCGTTGACCCATCTGTCGAGCACTTCACAGATGTCTTCGTACTGCCTAGTTTAACAAATCGTGCACTCTTCTGGCCCCACCCTCTCTGGGAGCACTGGGATTCGACCACGGAAACCCATTCTTCTCGGGCTCGCTCTTCACGGGCAGGTCTGCGTTGAGAAGACTCATGATCGAGGACCGCACAGGGTTCTTGGGTACCGGCACGTCGCCATTCACCTCCTTTTCAGCCTTGACAGGCGTCTTGGAAAGCATCTGATGGACGGGAGCTGCTCCGGGCGCTCGGGCTGGCGGTACCGGTGAGTGCTGGAACGTTCCAAGGGGAATGGGCTGGAACGATGGCTCAATCTTGTCAATCACCTTGTCAATCGTAATCTTGTCTACCCTGTCCTTTTCTTGCTTGTTTTCTTGCTTCTCTTTTTCCACTTTTTCCACCTTCTCTCTTTCCTTCTCTACCCCTTTATCTTGCCTTTCCTTCTCCTTCTCATTATCACTCTTCGCAAGCTCATCAGCCTTTTGTGCAATTGCCTGCCATCCGTGCTTCTCAGAGTTACGCTGGTAGTAGTTCCTCACCATGGTTGCAGTCTTGGTACTGAGCTTTTCGGCAATCGTACCCCATTTGGTTCCATATTCTTGCAAGAGCTCAGGAAACATGTTGGCTTCGGTAATGGACCAGTAACTGGAAATGGCCTTGCGCCGCTCCTTGATCTCGTAGTCAAAAGTAATACTGTTGGATTCAGGCGCATCGTCGTCGTCCTTTTTCCTCTTTCTAGAAGAGGTCTCAGACAGAACGTTACGTTTCCGCTTGCTTTCCTCCTTCTTTTCTTTCTTGTCGTTCTTCAAGTCAAACTTAATCTCGCCAGTTTCACCAACAATCTCGTCTTCCTCAGGCACTTTCTGTGGGTTCTTCTTATCCTTTTCAACCTTCTCAGCTTTTTCCGCCTTCTCAGCTTTTTCCACCTTCTCGGCCTTTTCAGCCTTCTCAGCCTTCTTGGCTTCCTTTTCAAGCTTCTTTGCCTCCTTCTTTTTGACTTCATCAGACTCATGGGGCTCTATATGTTCCCTAACAATCTCTGGCATTTTAGCAAGCATCTCCCTCTTTTCCGTATCCTCAACCAACATTTCATCCTGTGGAATAGCCTCAACCTTATTCTGTTCTTCCCTCTCAAGCCTCTTTTCAAGTTTCTCAAGCTCAAGTCTCTTTTCAAGCTTTTCAAGCTTTTCAAGATTTAACTTGCTATCCACAGTTTCCTCAACCTTTTCTAGCTTCTCTTCCTTTTCTTGCTTCTCTTGCTTCTCTTCCTTCTCTTCCTTATCCTTCCTCTTCTTCTCCTTCTTTTCCTTTATATCAAGCTTATCCTTTTCAGCCGAGTACTCGTTGGTTGGTGACTGTTGCACTGGAGTATTCACCTGCAGCGGGTTTCTGGGCCCCTTACCCGAAGTGCTCTTGCGCTTGGTGGACTTTCTACTGGCCTTTTTCTTATGTTGCAAGAGCAATTGCTTGTAGTTGACATCCTTCTTGGTCATATAGTAATGATGCACACAATCGTTGGCCGTACGCAACCCGCCCATGTGCCGTGAAATGGCACCAAACCGCTTGGGAGTGAGACAAAAGCCCTCGCAAAACAATGCATGTTCCTGCTCGGAAAAGTTATTGACAAAGTCAGTCTTGACCCGCTGTGCCCACTCTTCCTTATCGTGAACCACATTGTTCACATCCATAAAGTGAAGACTCCGCTCAAACGGATCCAAAATAAGGTCCGGGATTGGCGCAGCCAATCTCTCTGCCTTTGCAAGCGGATCCTCTGAAAGCAGCGCCAAAATCTCCTGGAACTCGGCCTCGGTACTCACCATATCACCGTGTCTACGGCCCCGGCGCCCTGAAAAATGCTCTTCAAACGACTGGTCAGGTGACCCGCCAGGCACTTCACTCAGCGGCAGCAACTGCGCCTGGTCCTTCTTGAAGTTACCGGCATCAATGACCCGGCGCATCTCGTCATCTGGTGGATGCAAAAGACGCAATTGCTGGTCCATCTGGAGCGATTTCGCACGGTGCAAACCGGCCCAGTGCTGGTACTCGTCACAAAGCAACACCTTCTTCACTAGCAAATCGTGTTTCTGTTTCTTCATTTTGGAGTATAACACCTCATACTTGCGTGGGAATAACACGAGGTTTCGTTTGTAGCTTGCAAGTGTTGTAAAGTCGGATGAAATGGTGACTGTGGGTTTTTCCACATTAGATGACTTGAATTCGAGTTCAAGAAGACGGTACCGTTCTTCAATATGACTAAGTGGGAAGATGGGAGATTCGGTAGTGGGTTCACTAGCAGCAGAATCAGTAGGAACAGAATCAGTGGCAACAACAGAATCAGTAGGAACAGAACCAGCAGGAACAGAACTAGCAGGAACAGAACTAGCAGGAACAGAACCAGCAGGAACAGAACTAGCAAGAACTTTACTAGCTCCAGCATGCTCACCATGATCACCACTAACAGAAACACTTCCATCAACTGATCCCTGCTCAACAACTTCCTTCTCCTTTTCATCAACATCCATTCTATCTTCTCTCTTTACATCATCCAACTTGTCAGAAACTTCCAATATTTCTTTGGTGTGTACCTTTTCATCATTCATCATATCCGCATCATCCTTATCATTCCCGTCATCCTCTCTATCCTCTCTCTCTCTGTCATTATCACCCTCTCTATCCTCTCCATCCTCTTCGTCATTATCATCAATCTCTCTATCATAATCCCTATTATCATCATCACCATCCCCATCATCCTCCTCACCATCCTCTCTATCACTATCATCATCCCTCTCAGGCTCCAGTTTCAGGTACCAGTTACCCGCGCTGTAATTCCTACTTCGATAGTCAAAGCGCTTGTACTTATCTCGATTATAGTACAGGTCCCCCGATGATATTCGTTTTGGAGAAGCACTATTCACCAAAGCCAGCAGCCCGGATGTGTATGGTCTTCTATCAGAGTAGCGTGAGGTATTGAGTCTATTGGAGGAAACAGGAACCTTATTGGCATTATGCGATGGTTTTTGCACGCTGGCTTGTTTGAATGGTGCTTTATATGCTGGCTTGGGGTAGAAGGGTGAGTTGTATGAATTGTACGGAGTGTACCCATATGTAGTAGTATTAGTGGTGGGGGTGGTAGTATTAGTAGTAGCATTACTACTAGCATTAGGAACACCATTAGTATTAGCAGTATTAGTACTGGCGGTATTAGTACTGGCAGTAGTATTAGCAGTAACAGCACTAGTACTAGTACTTGTACTTGTACTATTTCCAGCGGCTATATTTGGCACATTACCATTATAGCCATTCCCGTTAAACTTTGAGTATGCATAGCCTGGCTTGTAGGGATACAGAGTACTTTTGAACCCATCTGTCTTTGTATCTTTTCGAGGGGCGTCCTTGCGCCAGGTGTTGGAATAAAAGTCCTGGTTTTTCTGGTAGTTTGAGTGGTTTGAGTGGTAGGAGCCAAACAGTTTCTGGGACGAGGAATACGAGCGCATGGCAGCTGAGCTGGGGTAACTTCGGCTCACTGAGTCTTTCCTGGGTGCGTCTGCCTTGTAGTCTCTTCGCGAGAGGTTGGCGGGAGGGTTGATTGGGGGGTTTGATTGGGTGGAAGTGGGGGGGGCGCTTGTGGGCGGAATGGAGTAGAAGTTTTTCCGCCGTGACTTGCCGTAGTCCGTGTACTCACTTCGTTCGTTGTATCTGGGCGGCCCGCGGGAGCCTGACGACGACATGGTGAACGGTGGATAAAATTTGAGGAAAAAATAACAACTAAGAATATCCAAACATCGAGCGAAGCGAGACATCGAAACATCGAGCGGAGCGAGTTGTGAGATAATAGAGGAACTACAATGAAACGACAATGTGGGAATGAGAAAACAAAGTGAAGTTGCCAGATTTTGGTGACGTGAAATATTTCATGTCATTCATGTGGACAAGTAAATGTAGAACAGATGAAGACAGTGGAAGTTTACAACAGACAGGCAGGTTTACTGTTCATAATGTACATCAGAACAACAGTTGAACAGTACTAAAGTCCTGTTCATAGTACTAGTAGTACTAGTACTACTAATACTAGTACTAGTACTACTAATATTAATACTACTATTAATACTACTAATATTAATACTACTTACACTACTAATACTAATACTACTAACACTACTAATACTAATACTACTGCTGCTACTACTACCAACACTTACACTACCAATACTACCTAGGAATTCTCCTCTATTTAGGATAATTAATGTTTGTGAAACTCGGAAACTTCCGTGGGTATTGGATCTCACATAAGGACAAAAAAATCTGTCATCTGCAACTACTAGTTCGTACTGACTTCTTTACTCACTATTCAATAGAGACGTCTTTATCACTTGTCAGTGTCAGCACTAACAAAATGTATGAGATGGAAAGTGGAAGGATTTGGGAGGTGGAAATTAAGGAAAGAGGAAATTGGAAGGAAATAAGCTTGAGGAAAAGCTGGAAATTAAAAGCTGGAGGAATTAAACATGTGAACCTTAGAAACACAAAACATTAGAAACGTAAGAAACAGAAGCACAAAAATGTCTGCACCGACGTGATTCTGTCACTCCCTAAACCCTAATTCCTTGGTCAGCCCTTAGTCATAAAAATGCCTAATTGGGTGATTATGTAAGATGACAGTGAGTAGAGTAGATTGGATGGACCATGCGAAGTGTACACAGATAGAGACGTGGATACTGACCAAGGCAAAGGGACACACGGCTAAAATGAACAAGAGCTTAATGGTATACTGAGCAAGTGAAAATGGAAAGCTAGACGTTTGTTCCTTCTTAGTAGACTAGCACAATTGGGAGACATTCATTTCCTATTCACATATGCTTTTAGTTGCACAATTGCAAATTTAGAGTAGTTATAGCACAGACAGACGAACAGTGGAGGCGAAAGTGGAGTTTTATGATTGGTGTATGGGAATATGTCTGAGAATTGAGGTGAATTTGTGTAGATGATCTGAAAATCAATTGTTCGACTCGAAGGTGAACTTTACCAGATTTGCTTGTCAGAGAATTGGGTATAATAGATGGTGTGCATTTTTTGCACCCAAAATTTCTTCGTATGGAACAACTCGCTCAATATTGTCGTCGAAAAAGGAATGAACTTGCTCGTTGTTTTCCAGTGAATGCCAAAATTTCGCTCATCTCGTATAAATAACTCTTTGTTCCTTCTACTCAACAACTCGCTTCGCTCGTTGTCTCGTTCTACATCACATCCTATCCCATTCATCCTATTATAATACAAACAGTGTTCACTGTGGTGTGTTGGTTCAACAGCTTCTTGCGTTTAGTCAACACATTCAAATCTCAAAAACCGATAGTGGCTTATTAAGCGTATTCACTATGGTCATCGAGTATGCTCAATTATTCTCGATTCACTTGAATTATCACTCACAAATACTCGAGCTTCGCTCGAGTATTTGTTGTAGTATGCTTATTCTCACACTCTCGCTTCGCTCGAGTGTGAGTGCTACATCCTCATAATATCATTCAACACCCCCACATCCCCTATCGCCTTCACCAAATCATCATACGGGACACTCATCTTCACCGTCTTGTTCCCCATATCATTCACCCTTCTACTCGCCGTAAGCACCAAACACGACGATGCCTCAAGGGCCTGCACAAGCTCGAGAAACTCGCCCTTGTTCACCGTAGCCACTAACTTGTTGTTGTGTGTCAAGTAGTAGTCGTAGAACGAGTTGATGGTGGCCACCTGGCCGAGGTTTGTGATCTGGAACTTGAACAAGTGGCACAAGACCGTCTTTTGGAGGAGGTTGAGCAGCCCCACACAAGATGTGTTCTTCACGGCAGTGAAGGAACACACCTTGGCAACGTGTGGGAGCAAGACCTGGGGACAGTTGGTGAGAGTGTATGCGGCCATGTCGCGGCCCTGGGCCTTGAGAGAGTTTTCCACGAGCTCGATGGCTTTGTAGCAGAGATCAAATGCATTTCTGAGGTCTCCGGTGGTGGAGGCTGATTTTTTACAGCAGAGTTGGAGGGCGGAGGGGTGAAAGAGACCGGAGGGGCGGGTGCCAAAAGGAGAACTTGAACTCGAACTCAAAGAACTCTTCGAGTTCTTTGAGTGAGAGTTATCACTCTTCTCACTCTTTTCATTCTTCACAATCTTCCCATTATCTTTCATCTCATTAATCTTCCCATTATCATTATTTTCATTCTCCTTATTTTCATTCTCCTTCTCCTCCCCCCCCTCCAAACTCTCCAACTTACTCACAATAATACTCTTCATTTGATCACAAGTATACGGGAGAAACTGCAACAATTGCGGCTCCAGACCTTTCCTCTTCAAACGCGGAAGAAACTTGTTTGTAAAGTCCAACGAGTTCGAGATGCCCACAAGCACCAACTTGGTTGTTGCCGTGAGTCCAAAAAGCTCAAAGAGAATCTCCTGGTTGCGGGTAATGAGACAGTCCATCTCATCGAGCACCACCACCAACGCCCCCTGTTCCTGGACAAGCAGCTTCAAATCAGCGCTCGTTTTCTTGCGGTGGAACAGGATACTGAGATCTCCCGAGATGCCGCAGTAGATCTCGTGGAAAATATGGTGGGGGTTGTTCACAATCATACAGTTGATTTTCACCGTCTTGCACCCGTGTCTCTGGGCATGGGCAAGACTCAAGTTGATCTGTTCGGACTTGCCACTGCCTGGAGGACCCGAGATGTACATGCTCTTGCCACTGCCACTTTTTATGCTGGATTCAATGAATTGGTTGAGGGTACGTGCCTCCTGTTCACGGCCTTCGAGACCGGTGCGGAACCGGTCGGACGCTGCACTGCGCTGAAAGAGCGCTTTGGCACGGGTGTAGATACTCTCTACAAAGAGACCGGGAATAGCCTGGCTAGTCTGAGTCTTCTGTCTTTTGGGGGTACTGGAGGGAGTGACAAGTTGAATGCTTCTCTTTTTGGTGGGAGTCACGGGTGTGTTGATGGAAGTTTGTGTGAGGACCATTGCAGAAGTATTGGTGTAAATTTAGACTTAGATTGAAGACTAGTGGTATGTAGTGTGCTTTAGTGTAGACTGTAGTAGTTGGCTGTAGTAGTTGACTGTAGACTGTAGTAGACTGTAGACTGTAGTAGACTGTAGACTGTAGTAGACTGTAGACTGTAGAAAAGACTGTAGACTGTAGTAGTTGGCTGTAGTAGTAGTAATAGACTAGACTAACTTTGTAGTAAGATAGTAGACTTTGTAGACTAACTTGTAGACTTATGAATTAGACTGGCTAAACGACTGTAACGGGAATGAAAAACTTATATAGAAATCGATTTCGCAACACGTCTGACGCGTTTTTTTCGTCCCAAAAGGGAAGCGTAATGAGCTGGTACATACAAGGGCACAAAAGGTGATAGGAGGTAAAGAGAATTAGAAGGTGTAGAGGTAGGAGGTGTAGAGGTAGGAGGTGTAGAGGTAGGAGGTGTAGAGGTATATAGGAGATTATGAAAGAGGGACAGGATGTAAAAGGGGAATCGACAAGTTATTGGTGACTACAAAATTTGCTTGAAAATTGATGAATGTTACGAAAATTGATGAATGTTACAAAAGTGAGATGGTTTTCAGACCGCGTCTTTTTTATGAAATTTGCACAGGATTGAGGGAAATAGGGCACAACAGCAATTGATCGGAAATTACTAACTTCTAACATCGAGCTTAGCGAGATTGTTAGAGGGTTGTAGTTGGGTGTTATCAATGATCTTTTGCTCATTATTGACTATTCATCGCTTTACTTTTCAAAACTATTCTGACTATTCAAAACTTTACTTTTCAATGCTATTCTGACTATTCAATATCACTTTACTTTCCAATGCTACTCTATTTCCTTAATCATTCAATCACTCTATATTTCTCGCATCATTCTATATTCATTTCTCCGTTAGTGATTCTATTACTTTCTATCTCACTTACTCTTTTACTTTCTACTCTCACTATCTACTCTTACTTTCTAGCACTCTAACTTTTTAGTGCAAATCGTACAAATGTAAGAGTAAAAGAACTGTACAAAGTCATCAGGTAGAGTCGAACAAAATCACCTCTACCCCGAGGCTACTCAATTAGTCTACTATTATTCATTTCTATCATTATCCTAATCATTATCACTATCACTAAGAAGCTGTTAGCACATAAACGTATTTTAGAACGCGAAGTGTCGACTGTACTTGTACGTTTAACTTGTGATGTACTTGTACGTTTAACTTGTGGTGACTGTACGACTTGTACATGTACATGTAGTGTAATTTGTACGTTATGCTTGTAAGTTGTACGTTATGCTTGTAAGTTGTTTGTTGTACATCTAATTTGTAGTTGCACAGTACAATGTCAGTCTGCAAGAATGTAGAGAATGACTCTTGTCTCTTGTAAATACCAACAATCTCGCTTCGCGAGATTGTCGTATTATATCCCTTTCTCAAAGAAACCAACAATTTCGCTTCGCTCAATTGTTGGCTTCTTTGAGGTACTTCACCAACGTAGGATTCTTCCTCAACACCATATACAAATCCGACGGATCAATAACATCTCTCCCCGCGTGGTTCGCAAACAACTCGAGATCGTGTCCAACGTTTATCAACTGGTTGTACACGAGCTCAACCAAGGAGGCAACAAATACTGGGGTGGCGTGGACGGGAGAGTCTTTGTTGATTTCACTCAATTGTTCTTCAACCATTTTGGCTACGGTGAGGTAGACCACCGCTTTGAGTTGGCCGGTGTCCATAACAACAAGAACACGAAACAACGAGCGAAGCGAGTTGTTGAGTGTTGTGTTGAGTGAAGTAAATTTAAGTGGAAGTTTTATTCAAGTGGTTAAGTTTTATTCAAGACTTGAATTGAAGTTTTAAATTGTAGTTTGGGAAAAGATATTTCTGTTACAGAATGACTTCTGTTACAACCCTGTAGTCACTAACAAAAAGAGGTGATATTGATGTTGAAAAAGATGAAGATGGAGATGAAGATGAAGATGAAGATGAAGATGAAAGTAGAAGATGAAGATGAAGATGAAAGTAGAAGATGAAGGTGGAGGATGAAAATAGAAGATGGAAGTTGAATAAGCTACAATAACAGATAAAGGTAGAATATGAACATATGAACCAATGTCAAGCGATAAAGTTCTTACTTGGACGTGCTAATCGTCACTCCCACCCCACTCTCATTAGTCTCAAATTTCGCAGCAATTTGAGTCCATCTTCACTATCTTATCTTCACTTCACTATCTACAATCTTTCCAATCTGTACATTAATAAATGAAACAGTACATTGACACATTGATCAGCAGGCTTACTAGTTATAGTCCAATGTGACTTTCTAGTAACATACCTATCTAGATAATGTGAAAGACATCAGAAATTTACTGGAATATACTTTTGACTACTTCATATTGTACCTTTTTTCACTATCATATCTTTTTCATCACCTCATATCAGCTTATCTTGGCATAAACCAAAACACTGGCTTCGTTAATTATGCTGTTTACTAGCCCAGTTTGTTTCAATTCCTTCTCACCTTGTAATAATCTTACATTATCACTCGATTCGCTCCGCTCATCTCGTCATTCATCTCGTCATCATTCATCTCATTCCATCACTAAATCTCACTATTTCCACTATTTTTTCGGTGTCGGAATATCGGAAATTCATCAATCACCTCTATAGTTTTCCTCGTACGGTCCCTCATTGTAATCACTATTATGTACTCTTCATTACTTGAGAATGCTCAATTGCCAGCCAATTTCGCTCCGCTCAATTGGCAATTGGGTGGCAATTGGATGGCAATTGGCATTTAGTGCTCACAATTACCAAACAATTTCGCTCCGCTCAATTGTTCGCTAATTGTTCGCTAATTGTTCTTTTTAATATGACCATCGCAACCCCCCGCAAAGGGTTGTCGTATGTCCTTGGCGAGAACTTTGACCATGAAAACCACATTCTCCCCATCAACGCCATCCAGTACTCCCACAACCAGCTCTTCACCGCCGGACGCGACGGTACCGTCAAGCGCCTCGTCCCCGCGGCCCCCGGAAATACAGTGTACCACACGCCCGAGTCCCCTGGCGACTACGACGAGCACATTCTCCGTCTCGAAACGTGTATTTCCCTGAAACCAGTGCGGCACTACCTCCCCGAGACCTACGACCCCGCGGTGTCCATTGCCCAGAGCTACAATCTCCACTTTGACTGGATCAACGACCTCCGTGTAATTGGCGGGTCTTTCGCTACATGTTCCCTGGATCTCCTGATAAAGCTAGTGGATATAGAGAGTGGGGGGGTGTCGCAGCTCCCAAATGTTCATACAGACTATATAAAGTGTTTGGTGAGTAGTGGTAATAATTTGTTTAGTGGGGGATTGGACGGGAGGGTTGTGGTGTGGGATTTAAATAAAGAGGGTTATATCACCAGCACCGAAGGTGCTGGTACCAACTTTACTACTGGCAACTTTACTGGTAATGGCAACTTTACTGGAATGAATGAAGTGCATGGAAATTTTACTGGGATGAATTTTACTGGAATGAATAATGAAGGAGGAGGAGTAGGAGTGGGAGGAGGCGGAGTGGGAGGCGGATCAACAGAAGCAGGAGCTATCGCTCCCGCTTCTGTTTCACCCTCTGTAATATCCAACATATCCCCCCCCCACTCCCCCAACTCCATCTACTCCTTGGCATACCAAAACAACCTTGTCGCTACCGGAGGCCCCAACAACACCGTCAATCTCTTTGACGTTCGCCTGAACCAACTTGTACGTAAACTCATTGGCCACCAAGGCAATATTCGCGCGATGCAAATGCTCCCAGACCGACTTCTCACTGGGTCTCTGGACACCAGTATCAAGATGTGGGATCTTCGGATGTTCAAAGTAGCCACCAACTTTAGCGTGCACGATTACCCAGTGTACCTGATGACCACCGACGAGAGTGGCCGTTTCCTCTACTCTGGAGATAGGGGCGGTACCATCATCAAGACTGATTTGGCCAAAGAGGAGAACTATGATGACGTTACATTTGGGGGATTTTCCAGTATTGTGGCCCATCGTGACTCCCCCATTCTTTCACTTTGCGACAGCAATCAAGGAGTGCTCTACTCTTCTGATTCACGTGGATTGGCGCTGTGGGCGGTTCCTAATACCACTAAAATCCTGACGTACCAGCGTCTCAAGTGTACCAACGAGTTGGTTCCACACGATAGCGATGCCAGTAGTGCCAACGAAGAGTTGCAGTCGGGGTTCTATGATCTTATATCGCATCTTTCGATGGATACTGGCCGCGTCGAAGATATTGTGCTGGTGGAAGACGACCATGTGACTGTTGAAGAGAGTGATGGAGAGGATTATATCTCGATGTTTCTCGATGCCCAGGGTGGGCCTTCACGAGAGTTCATCAATGCCTATACTTATGAGCATCTGGGAGGGGGGGACGAGAGTGTGCTCACAGTGCCTGTTGAGATACTTCTCAATCCAGTGAGTGCGAACCGGGTGACGCGGGTGGCATATAACTTGCGGGCGTTACATGAGCTTGCAACAACCAACAAGAGCATTGTATCGAAGCGGATCTTTAACAACAAGCGCAAAGTGTTGGTGTTGTACCTGAATGGAGACTTGTCGGTGTGGGACTTGTTGACGTGTAATGAGGTGCAAATATCGAGGGGGACGGGGGACGCATCGGATAGTACCAAGCAAATGGACCTGGTGTTCCAGAGGTACCAGACGGATGATACGTTGAATGACTGGTGTGATGTGGAGATTAAGGCAGGCAAGTTGTTTGTGACGGTGACTGAAAACAGTCTCATGAATGCGGAGGTTTATTATGATGAGTTGGTGGAGAGTTATGGAGACAAGGAAAGGGCCAAAAATATGGGGGACCTTTGTGATCTGGGCAAGTTGATTGATGAGCCGTTCGAAAAGGATAGTAGGTTTTACCTTGGAGTGATACTACTTGATTCGCTTTTCGCACAGTACTATGATTATGAGTTGTGGTACGATACTCAATTGCGGCAGCAATTGAAGCCGCAGGAAGTGGAGGATCCGAAATTGAAGCGTTTATTCAAGAGAAGTTCGTCGTTTGTGGTAAGGAAGGAAAAAGAGAAGGAGGAAGAATCAGATTTTAGGTCGTTGGAAAAATCTATTGATAAACTGGAAAAATCTACCAAGCTGGTGGAAGAAGTCAACTACTTGATTGCCCCCTGTCAAGAAGATGAGAATTCCATTCTCCATCTTGTTGTTGCAAATGGACAAGTTTACCAGGACCGGGCACGTACACGGGCACTTGAGTCAGTTTTCATACTGCAGGAGCTCAAGAGACCGCCTATTGTCCAATGTCCCGGATCGCTCCAGGTGACGATTTATGAACATTCACTGGACTTGGGGAACTATAGGGATCTCTTTAGCTTTCAGTTACGGGACTTGAATACACTTCATTCAAATAAGCAATTGGTGGACCAGTTGCGGACCCAGTTACCGAGATGGATTGGGTTGCCTGTGCTCTACAACAAGGTTGCGGCGAAGGAGTCGCCGCGGATCACGTTCTTGCTCACGGAGTGCGATTACTCGACATTGGGGCCAAATACCAAGATTGGGGGTAAGGTAGGGAGAAAGATCAAGAGATTGCCGGTGCTGGAAACGACCATCAAGTTGACGTCGCACAATATGTTGAGGGTATCGAAGGTGTTGTCGTACCTCACAGAAAAGTTTGAGAGCAAGACACTGGAGATGAAGGACAAGCTGTTGGCGCCGGAGGACTGGTTGGTGTTGACGTGTAAGGGACAGGAACTTGCTGCGAATATGACGTTGCTGGCGATAAAGACGAGGATTTGGAAGAGTAGTAGTGATATTGTGTTGGAGTATAGGAGGAGGTTTGATTAACAACAATCGAGCGAAGCGAGATTGTTTATACACGATATCTCAATCATCGACACAATCGAGCGAAGCTAGATTGTGTTGATTTCTCGATTGTTTCGATCATTCACAAAGTTCCAATCGAGACAATCTAGCTTTGCTAGATTGTCGATTGTTTGCACAACGAATACCTGAAAAATCGTCCCATTCGAACAATGACTACACTCATTGTTCAATGTGAAAGAAACGATCGAAAGACCTGAACATCGAAAGTGAAAAAATACTATTCACTTTGCTCATACGAAGACGCACAAGTTACTCTACTAATATGAACCATGTGATGGTGAATGAACATATTGAATGATATTGATTATGAGGAAATGAGACGGTACAGACGTGTTGAATATTGAGGAAGTAAATAACGAAAGAAGTGAGCGTAGCGAGTTGAGTGTAGTTGTGTTGTAGTGAATTGCAGTTGGAGTACTAGCATTTGACTGAGAGGGTACTTCAGTATTTCAGTCTGCAGTAGTATACTTTGTCTACAGTAGAAGTGTATACTATATCTACAGTAGTATTATTTTGTCTACAGTAGTAGTTTATACTCCAATCTACAGAAGTGCCATACCTTCAGTCTGCAGTATTACCCTACCACTCCAATCTACAGTACTTCTATACTTCAGTACTCAATCTAAAGTACTTCTATAAAATGCTCCAATCTAGTAACATCAGTATATACTTCATCTTCACTACACTCAATGTGGCTAGAAGCACCATCAATATTTGGTGATAGGAGAATCAGAAGACTAAACACTGATTTTACTGCCATAGCACAAATTGAAGTTGGGTCCACTGAAATACATGTACTTCCACAATATCACAATCATGATTTGGATTCTTCACTATCATATTCACTAACAATAAAGTCACACACTCTCACAACGAACTTTTCAGCAAAGATACATAGATAATCTATCACGTTCGGCTGGATTTGATGTGGTTTACTGGAGTGTATTATGTAGTGCTTATCTAGATTTTTCAATCATCACTACTTGATTCCAGACATTCCAAGCTCACACTATTAAGTCATTCGTATAATCATATCATCTAAATTTCCATCTAATTCCCTCTACTATCTTCTCACTAGATAAGTGTCGATGAGTGCCTCGATTCGCACTCATCATTTAAATTCTTATCTGATCTTTTCTGCTCACTTATGTACTCGATTCGATGCTCATCAAGCATTCTCATCTTTTCTCTGCTACTCGATGGTCTTTCGATTCGCTCATCTCATTCGCATTATTATCTTATTCTTTACTATTCTCTTATTCTTTACTATCACTTCGATCTTTTCGTTCTCTGCTCACTCGATTCGCTTCGCTCATCTCATTCGCATTCGAACTTTTCAAAAAAAAACCACCATGGAAGACAACAGCAGGACGGTGTCGCGCCTTTTTAGAGCATACAAGACCACCAAAGAGATGGTCCGCGACCGCGGGTACTACATCACGCAGGAAGAAATCGACATGACCCTTGACGAGTTCCGTTCCAAGGTGTGTGACTCGATGGGCACCCCCCAGCGCAAGTTGATGTGCTTCCAGGCATCGCCCTCTGCTGAGCTGTTGGAGAAGTTCCCAGACCTCGGCGCCCTCTGGGTGGAGTTCTGCGACGAGCCCAGTGTTGGCATCAAGACGATGAGGACCTTTTGTATCCACATCAGCGACAAGAACTTTAGCACTGGTATTTTCGTGTACCAGAACAGCATCACGCCCAGTGCCAACAAGTTGATCCCCACCGTGTCGCCTGCCAGCATCGAGACCTTCAAGGAGAGTGATTTAGCGGTGAATATCACCCACCACGAGTTGGTGCCAAAGCACTTGAAGTTGTCCAAGGGCGAGAAGAAGGAGTTGTTGGACAGATACAGGTTGAAGGAGAGCCAGTTGCCGAGAATTCAGAGGGAGGACCCGGTCGCAAGGTACTTGGGTTTGAAGAGGGGGGAGGTGGTGAAGATTATCAGGAGGTCGGAGACGTCGGGGAGGTATGCGTCGTATAGGATTTGTTTGTAGACGAACGAGACTCACAATGAGCGAAGCGAATTGTGAGGCGAGCCACCAATTTTCTCACTTACAATGAGCAAAGCTCATTGTGAGTGAGTGTGAGTGAGTTCTACAACAATTTGAACAATGAGCCAACCCATTATGTGCAAAAATGAGCAGCACAATGAGCAAGATGGAAACTAGTGAAAATAGATTGTGAAATCTTAGCTGTTCCACAATTGCATCTACAATGTGAGATTGGGAATATAGATCTCATGGGTAATGAGTGCAGTTCATTACAGAAAGTTCTACTGACTTAGCTGCTTATCCTTGTTCGATAGAAACAGTAGCCAATTGGCTTGTAAAAGTATAGTAATCAAAATTTGGAAGGGTGTAGACAATGAGCGTAGCTCGATACGAATAATTGAGCGCAGGTGAGAATAAGGGTAAGCATAGATGATCGAGCATAGATGAGCGAGCGAATCTATGCGAAGCTATAAACCATTACATGTAGTCTCTATTTACATTTATGCTACATACCTAAGAATATATGCTGCACATACTTAGGTTACATGCTATCTATGCGAATTCATCTAGCATGCTCAACTATGCACATGATAAAAGGAACTTAAGCTCACCTCATATGACATGCTCTTCTAACATGGTATAACATATTTTAGAGGTAACTTGCCACGAGAATGCCATTGCTTGCATTACGCTCGTTGAGGACGAATGAAGAATGTAGGTGCAAGACAATCGAGTGCTGTTTTCTGTGAATCTCGAACAAGTGGTGTTCAAGCTTGTGTTGACGTCTTCGCCTTTCAGGGTTGAGCATGAAAGTGATTGTCACATTAGAAAACACACAACTATCATAGGGAGGGTCTTGCCAGTATGAGGAGAGTGAGTAATGTTGGTGGTTAGTATCTTCAATTGTAGTATGGAGGTCTGACAAATGAGTCGGTAGTAGTGAAGTAAGTCAGCAGTTGAGCAAGTCAGCAGTTGAGCAAGTGAGTCAATTGAGCAATTGAGCAAAACAAGTCAACGATACCACTTCGCTCATTATGACTCATTGATCGTTGCAAATTCACTTAATCAGCGTTGCACTTTTCAATTGTTGCTGATTGAAATGACTTTCAGTCAACAGTCGAAGCTAGACTGACCTGGTATTGAAATGAGTCTTGTCAATCAACAATCTTGCTTTATTGGAATCCTCGGTCAATTTTGCTCGATTGTTGGCTCGATTATGAATGACCTCTTCAGTCAACAACCTAGCGATGCTAGGTTAACCTGATTACTGAATTTGTTTGACCAACAGCCAAGCAAAGCGAGATTTAAATTTCCTCAACCGACAATCTTGATTGTGACTCAATGTTGGAACTCCATCAACAATTGAGTGGAGAGGGATTATTGACCCAATTATTGACTCAATTGTTAACTCTTCATCTACAATCCGCTTCGCTCGATTATTAACCAACTGTAGAATTCCTCAATCAACAATTGAGTGAAGCGATATTGTTGAAACATTCTCCTCATCACAATCTAGCTCCGCTAGATTGTTAACCAATTGTTGAATTCTCATAATAACAATCTCGCTTCGCTCGATTGTTAAACATTCTCATCAACAATCTCGCTTCGCTCGATTGTTGATTTCATCGCCACCACCCCATCCTCCAATCCCCTCCACCAACCCACATCCCCCATCCTCACCTCCAGCTTTGGACTCACTCCCACCCCCCCCTCTCCAAGAAACACCGGCCCAATTGTAATCACCACCGAGTCCACCAACCCCGAACCAAGTAACTCATTAATCACCACCGCACCTCCCTCCACCATCACCGAGCCTATTCCAAGTTGGTACAACTTGGAAAAGATGAGTCTCCAATTTTCCAAGTTTTTCTCAGAAAAGGGAAGGTAAATATAGGTGGGTTGGTCTTCGTTTTCTTCATTCTCATCTTCCTTTTTATTATCCTCATCATCCTTCTCATTCTTCTCAATCTCCTCATCCTTCTCAATCTCCTCATCCTTCTCATTAATCTTCCTCTCACTCCTCACCAAAACATACGGCCTCTTTCCCAAACCCTCTTTGTACATCTTGTGTAGATTCGATCCCTTATACTGAAATCTCCCATTTGGATCCACCACAACAGGTACTGGCGACTCCAGCAGGGGAAAGCGGCAGTTTAGCTTGGGATCGTCAGCGAGGGCCGTGCCCACTCCCACCAAGATGGCATCGTGTTTGGAGCGGAGATAGTGGGTCATGGCCTTGGTCTCGATGTGGGAGATCTTTGTCTGGACACCGGGCAGCGCTGCAATCTTGGAGTCAAGCGATTGGGCGTAGGTGAGGGTGACGAAGCATCGGGGGAGGGAGACGGGGAGGTAGGGTTGGAGGAAGGGTTGGAGGGTGGGGGGGAGGTTCATTTCGAACAAATCGAGCAAATCGAGCGTAGCGAGATTTGTGAGATCAGACTTGGTTCAAATCGAGCGCAGCGAGATTTGTGATTTTCTTAAGCAGTCTTGGTACAAATCGGCAGCGAGATTTGTGAGATTGTGAGATTTGTGTTTTTTAGAGCACTTGGTTATGCTCGATTTGTTTGATCAGTTTACAACAAATTGGCAGCAAGATTTGTGTCAATTTCAACTGGTACTGATTTTTTAGTCAGTCTACTGACAACTGAAATAGCATACAGTAACAACTAATAGAACAATTAATATCAACTAAGAATTACAACAACTAGAACATCAGGACAACTATTAA
Organism: Kodamaea kakaduensis; assembly: GCA_030558435.1. Classification (NCBI taxonomy): domain Eukaryota; kingdom Fungi; phylum Ascomycota; class Pichiomycetes; order Serinales; family Debaryomycetaceae; genus Kodamaea; species Kodamaea kakaduensis. Next base: position 92,137 of record JAJMSN010000035.1, read on the forward strand.
AAAATATTTTCACTAATTAACTACTGATATTAAGTGCTTATAGTATCGCTTATGAGTATCAGTGCTTATGAGTGTGCTAATCTGTGCTACTAATGAAGTGAACTTACTCTTCCTTTGACTCCTTTATCGCTTCTCATGATCTTCATCAGAGCCAGGAAAGATCAAGTATTCTGTTTTATGATTGCAAAAATGGATTGTAGTCCAGATACAATTATTTTTCACATTTTTCATATTTTTCAGATTCTTCAGATGCGTTGACTCAATTTCGTATCCGGAAATTGCTCTCACGCAGATTATTGCATGCCAACGTAGATCCATTCAACTTCACATAATTATGCAATAGATTTTTTAGTCTGTTCCCTCTTCATAATTCAAACTGCTTTTACACTTTCTTGATTACTTGATGATTCTTTTCCATTATTCTCTTCCATTATTCTCTTCCATTATTCTCTTCCATTATTCTCTTCCATTATTCTCTTCCATTATTCTCTTCCATTATTCTCTTCCATTATTCTCTTCCATTATTCTCTTCCATAGCTCAGTAACTACTCGCTCCCTCATCTCATTAAAACCTAGGACTTTCGCATAGATTTGCTTCGCTCATCTATGCTCGCTCATCTATGCTCAGCCAATTAAACTTCTCCCTTTACACAAAATCCATGATAGCGAATAAAAAGCCATCAAACTGAACCCTGCGCCCTGAAAGAAGTTCGGCTGGGATTATTATTCTAGCACTGTTTATACATAGTATGGAGTATACGTAGTGGTATGAGGTGTACTTGAGTCTGGGAAGAAGTTCCTCTCCTAATACTTCCCAATACTTCCCAATGCTTCACCACTAAGCACTACTGGCCTTAAGCCTAGTAATAACTAGTAGCTAGTAATAGCTAGTAATAGTCAACCTAGTAAGTTAACCTAGTAATAGCCTAGTACTGCGTACTAGGCTGACTACTAGGCTAAACTTCCTTTATAATCGTTCGTACAATTCGCTTCGCTCATTGTACTCATTGTACTAATTTTCACATGCCCTCCCCACATTTTCCTCGCGTTCCCTCAACTCGGCCATATCCCGCTCGTACCTCGCCACCTCGCGTTTCTTCCACGCCTCATACTCGCCCTCCGGATCAACATCATCGGTATCGTCAATCAACAGCATGGTTTGCTCTTGTTCTTTCCTGAACTCATACTTTTCAATCGTCTCTTTTATCACAGGCTCCACTTGCCTCTCCTTCTTTTTCTTAATAAATATAGGTTTTATGTCTTCTTCACTACTTTCTTCACTGCTTCCTTCACTTTCACTGCTTTCACTGCTTTCATCACTACCATCACTAGCTTTTATTCCTTTTTCCCTTCCTAATTCCCTCTCTATTCCCTTCCTTCCTTTTTCTACACTTCCCATCGTGTCTGTTTTTTTTTTACGTCTTGTTTTTTTTTCTGTCTTCTGTTTTTATTGTTCGCGTCCATTATTTAACCGACCTGGCCTGCTGGCATAAACTCCATGATTCCCTCATTCGACAGACCCTTTGGTCTCTATCTCTGGTCCCACTTCGACTATGCCGTGTCCACAGTTTCTGGTGGCGCCTTTATCCCCTCGGAATTCGCCTTTGTCGAAGGTCTGTTGCCGCTTTCAACCTTCCCCCCCGTTGCCGCTGCCATCGCCGTCTACTACGTCGTGATCTTTGGGGGCGACTACATCTTTAAGAAGTTCCAGATCAAGCCGCTTGTGTTGAACGGTCTTTTCCAGTTGCACAACCTCTTTTTGACAACGCTTTCCCTCACCCTTTTCGTGCTTATGATTGAGCAGTTGGTGCCCATTATTTACCACCACGGTATCTTTTACGCCATCTGTAACAAGGGAGCCTGGACCCAGGAACTTGTGACTCTTTACTACCTCAACTACCTCACCAAATTCTGTGAGTTTATCGACACCGTCTTTCTTGTGGTGAAGCAGAAAAAATTGACCTTTTTGCACACTTACCACCATGGTGCAACTGCCCTTCTTTGCTACACCCAGTTGATTGGTACAACCAGTATCTCGTGGGTGCCTATCGTGCTCAACTTGGGCGTTCATGTGGTTATGTACTGGTACTACTTTTTGGCTGCACGCGGTATTCGTGTGTGGTGGAAGGAGTGGGTCACTCGTTTCCAAATTATCCAGTTTGTTTTGGATCTTGGGTTTGTGTACTTTGCAACCTACCAAAAGATTGTGTACACCTACTTTAAGCCGCTCATTGGGTCGTTGCCAGTGTGTGGTGACTGTGCGGGTACCATGTTGGCTGCGTACTCGGGTTGTGCGATCTTGAGCTCGTACCTTGTCTTGTTTATTGCGTTTTATATTGACGTGTACAGAAAGAAGAGCTCGAAGAAGGCGCAGATGGTCAAGTCGGTGAAGGGGGGGGTTGCTGCTCAGGTGAATGAGTATGTGCATGTGCTGGGGAGAAAGGGGGGGGAGGTTAGAAAAAGAAAGTGAACAACTGAGCAATCGAACACAATCGAGCGAAGCGAGATTGTGTGAGATGTGAGATGTGTTGTGGTGCTTAATCGAGCACAATCGAGCACAATCGAGCGTAGCGAGATTGTGTGAGGTGCTTACATTGTTGAGCACAATCGAGCGAAGTGAGATTGTGTGAGGTGTGAGATGGCTCATATTTATCAGTGACTAGCCCAATCTCGCTACGCTCGATTGTTGTCGATTGTTGCTGATTGCTGATTGTTGTTGTTGTCGATCGTGAAGATGTTCGCATAGAGCTACTCGAGCACGCTCGATTGTGTGAGATGTGAGATGTTCGCATGGTGACTCGACCACAATCTCGCTACGCTCGATTGTGGCCGACTTACAGACGCTTATTTTCATTATATAGAATGGAGCAGAGATGTTCTGATACCCTCATTAGATCCATCATTATTTATAGTCAGAGTATGATTAGACGAGTGTAGAACGAATGTGAGCGAAGCGAACATGAGTGAACAGACGATATCAATGAACAATCCGAGATGAGCGAAGCGAATCGAGTTGGAACGATGCAACGATTAATCCGAGATGAGTGAACATACTATACAACGAGTAGTTCGAGATGAGTGAACAAACATACAACGAGTAGTCAAGAGTGAACAAACGATACAACAAATAGTCACACGATGATCGCAGTCGAGTGTCAATCAGAAACCAAAGAAATAGTGAGTGATGAATAGATGTGGGGTGAATCGAGAAAGGGCGACGAATGGGAGGAACACCCCGCAGGACGTGCCTCCATACTAGAAAGTTCCAATAGGTACTCCATATGCCAAGTGTCCTGAATCAAATAGAGTTTCATAATGGGTGCAAGGCTATCATTTACCATCAACTTTTGAAGTTACAAGTCATACCCCTAAGCTTGAGTTCTGGTAGTTCCATTTAACAGCGAAGTGTCTGAACGCTTCAGCGAACATTTCTCGGATTGTCTGTGACCTTTTGAAATAGGCAGGTACAAAAATGGCTGCAATTTGCAGCCATTAGTGAGCAGACAAATAGCACAAACAATCTCACAAGCGAGGTTGTTCATCAGCAAGCTCATCAGCACATCTTCAGCAACTGCCAAGCGAGGTTATTGAGGGAAAGAGTTGGAGTTACCCAAGAGCTGAGATTGAAGTGAGCATGGTAGAAAATCAATTAAAGTTAGATGGCAGACGTCTTTTTAGCATGTATTCATGATTAGATTCCCTTCACCTTATTGAATGTACAATGTTTGGTGACTTAGAGTGAATTTAGGTGTCTTTGAGATGTCCCTTTACTTTCAAAGGATGATTTAGATGTCCCTTCAGATGTCCCTCTCAAAGAGATAATTAGGTGGCCCTTGTCCCTTTGGCTTCACTGTGATCTTTTAGATGTCCCTACACCTTTTCATTAATACCATTCTCTTTAGATGTCCCTTCACTCAAGTGATAATTAGATGGCCCTCAGATGTCCCTTCACTCTCGCAGCTTTTTTTTTAGATGTCCCTACACCTTTTCTATTAAATTGTTTAGATGTCAGATGTCCCTTTGGAATGCCTTCATAGTTTAGATGTCCCTACACCTTTTTGATTGAGGGAATGGAATACAGATTACTTGAAATACTGATCACAATTTCGCTTCGCTCAATTGTGTCCCTTTGGCACTACAATTACTTAGATGTCCGTAAACCTTTTCATTAACATCATCTCTTTTAGATGTCCATCTTCACAGTGACAATTTAGATGTGCCTTGGCTTCACTGTAATTTTAGATGTTCCTTCACTACTCTCAAAATTTATATTCTAAGTCTCTTCACCATTCCCCAAGAGTTAGTGAGAGGTGAGTAAGAGCAAGAAACTGAGTTACCTAGTATAGTTTAGATTCAGAGAGTGTCTTGTTCGCTTATTATCGACTACACACGATACATTCAATTACAAGAGACGCGAAAAAGAGATACTGTTCATGTAATTAAGCACTACGATGGTATCTACTAGTCATATCTTTCGGATTGAGATTGTCTCCGTTTTTATTTGTATACTTGGATGAAGATGTGGCTAATAAGCTAAACTGTACCAGAAGGGAGATTCCAGCGGAGCAATTTGGATGAATATCAAAAACGAGATTTTGGGCGAGCGACTTGTTTGAGTAGCACTAGAAACGAGATCGCTCGCAGTTTAATACTGCAACTATCCAAACAACGAGCGAAGCGAGTTGTTAGCAATACCGAAATCGAGTCACCAAACATGAGCGAAGCGAGTTGTTTGCAATAATACCGCAATTGAATCACCAAACAATCGCTTCGCTCATGTTCAGAATAACACCACAATTGAGTCACCAAACAACCGCTTCGCTCGTTGTTTGGAGAAAAGCTGCATCTGGAAAGCCAAACAACCGCTTCGCTCATGTTTGGAATAACACCGCAATAAGTAGCAAACACTCGCTCCGCTCATATTTGGAATAATCGCTTGTCAAACAATTCGCTTCGCTCATTGTTTGACTTCCTCTAGTTTTGGAATACTCTCCACCGCCCCCTTCTTCTGAATCACCAACCCACTCGCTCTCGTTGCAAACCTCACTGCCTCCCCCAAACTCTCTCCCCCCACCAATCTCAGCACCACTCCCCCAAAAAACGTATCCCCCGCTCCCGTGGTATCCACCACCCTCTCCACCTTTTCCGACTTTGCAAACCCATTTTCGGTCGCCGACCTGTACACGCACCCCCTTGATCCCATTGTAATAATCACCGTAGCAATACTGTCCTGGTTGATGAGACCCTGAAGCTTTTTCGCAAGCAGCTCAAACAGTTCCACTGAGTCGTTTGCCAACTCCTCGCCAAACGCCTTCGCTGCATCAACAGCTTCTCCCTCGTTCACAATCAACAAGTCCACATGTTTCAAAATACCCTTCTCAATCAATGAGGGCTGAAATGGTGACGGGTTGTAGCACACCTTGAGTGAAGGACGTTCCTTCTTTATCCACTGTACAGACTCTAGTGGGTGTGGATACTCATTCTGAAGCAACACATAGTGGTCTTTGTCGTTTTTTGGGAATATTTCTGCGTATTGCTGGGGGGATGGCTTCAAGTCCTCGTTTGCACCTGCCGTGATGAGAATACGATTTTCTCCATTGGACTCCACCAAAATCACAGCGACTCCAGAAGATTTACCTTCGATGGTGGAAACATGGGTGGTGTCGACGCCATTGGCGGTTAAAGCACCTTTGAGCTCTTTTCCAAAGGTATCGCTGCCGACATTGCCCACCATGCGGACGGGGACGGTACTGAGGCGGGCACACGCAATGGTTTCATTGAGACCTTTGCCGCCGAGATGGTTTTCGAAAGAATTGGCTTGGATGGTCTCGCCACCGGAGGGGACACGGTCGGTGAAGGTGACGAGGTCGTAGTTGAGGGAGCCAATGATGGTGATCATTTCACGAACAACTGAATTAACAACTGAGCGAAGCGAAGTTGTTGATGAGGTTGTGAGTGATTAAAGAAACAGCGACTAATTAACTGAGCTAACAACTGAGCTAACTGAGCGAAGCGAGGTTGTTAGTGAGGTTAGTGAAGTTGTGTGATTAACAGAATCAACGAACAATAAATGAGCTAACAACTGAGCGAAGCGAAGTTGTTAGTGAGGTTTTGAGTGGTGAAGTTGTTCGTATTGAGTAACAGAAACAACTAATAATTAATAGCTAACAACTGAGCGAAGTCGTCAGTGACGTGTGAGTGAAGTTGTCACTGATAACAGAAACAACGATTGTTCAATAGTTGTGAGTAGTTGAGTAATTGAGTACTAAAAACAACGAATAGCGGTTGTAAAGAGTAATAATTGGATATTAAAAACCTAGTAGAAGCCAGAATCAACCTTTAATAAACCTTGCAGTAGACAATTGATACAATTGGTAGGTCTTGAAACTAAGTTGCGTTTGAAACGAAAAATGTTCCCCGGAAAAGTATTTTGGAGCAATGATGAAGTGGGAAGAGAAATGTAAGAAATATAAGGAATATTATTCATGAATTGACAGAACTGCAGAATTTCTCAGAGGTCCACTCAAACAACTCGCTACGCTCGTAGTTTGAGTGAACAGAAAGTCGGGGTCTATTACTAGCCGACTGTTGAAACACCTGATGCGCATAATGACGAGCACCATCATAAAACAATTGAGCGAAGCGAAATTGTTTGAGTGGTGAAGAAACATGGAGAAGTTTAATGGTCGATCTTTCCTCGAAGGACTACTAAGATGAAAAAGTACTACTAAAGTACCACTTGTATTTACCTTCTGAGCTGCAGAAAAGCTTACATAATATGGTTGCAATTTGCACCCAAAACGACCAACTATTCAACAAATGGTCCAGTTCTTTGCGGCTACCTGCTGTAAGCAGCTACAATGTGAAGAGGTTGATGAACAATGGCTAGCTTTCTCATAACGTCCACCTTGACATGTTCCGTGCTTTTTCGTTATTGTTAGACTTACTGGTACTTGTAACTGATTGTTCGACCGCCACTTCTATCGGATGGTATTCATTGTCTGGTCATGACATCCATTACCCATCGGACATTGGCTCGATTTCTTGAACGTTAAACGTTTCAGTCGTCTCCCAACATCAGCTTCATTCATTTGAGTCAACATATCGATGGAGTCTCCCTTTAAAATGTTTATTAATCTCGTACATCTCTCACTAATCTACTAAATTATTCACTTCTTAAATCACCTCACTGATCTTAAACATCGATTATCTCATTTCGATCTATTTCACCATTTCTCGCTGGACATCGATCTTCTCTTACACTGAACATCGATTATCAGGTATTCGTGTCTCTAGAAATCATCCCATCTGCCAATCATCTTACTAATCTTGGTACCAAAGTAGTCAACTTAAAGTTTCACTCATCTCGCTAAACATCGATCATCTCTTATATCGTCAAACATCGATAAACTCTTCATTCCTGAACAGATCATCTCTTCATTTCTGATCAGATTATCTCTCATCTCACTAGACATCGATCTCATCTCACATCCACATATCAATTGAGCTTCGCTCAATTGATATGTGGATGCTCAATGTGATCATGTCTAACTTCTATAATCCCCATTTATCGTCACATACTCATGACTCAAATCACACGTCCAAAACACCACCTCCTCCCCCCCAATCCCCAAATCAATCACCACCTCCAAATCCTCTTCCTCCAAGATCTCACTCGCCCTTTCCTCGTCCACCACCTCTGGTTCCCCATTCACCAACAAGCTCAATGGTTCTCCACTCTTAGGCACAAACGACACGTTTGTCTTCTGTGGAACCACATCCACACCCGAGTACCCAATCGCGCACAAGATTCTCCCCCAGTTCGCGTCCTTTCCATACATCGCAGTCTTGAACAAAGACGAGTTGGCCACAGAACTTGCAACAGTTTTACCCTCCTCGTAACTGGGAGCACCAACTACCCTGATTGTGATGAACTTGGTGGCTCCCTCACCATCCCGCACCACCAACTGGGCCAATTGCTGTGCAAAGTCGGTGATTTCGTCCCTAACTTTGGAAAACTCAGCACTTGACTCAGTGATTTCAGGACCTCCAGCAGCTCCATTTGCAATGGCCACAATCGTGTCGTTTGTCGACATGTCGCCGTCTACACTGATACTGTTGAAGGAGCGATCGGTGGCGTACGATAAACTGGATTTAATTGCACCGGTGCTCATGGGGATATCAGTGACGAAAAATCCAAGGAGTGTCGCCATGTTGGGACAGATCATTCCCGCTCCTTTGGCCAATCCCGCAAGGGTGTACTCTACGCCATTGAGAACAAACGATTTGGTGACGATTTTGGGGAATGTGTCGGTGGTGCAAATGGCTTTGGCACAGTCCAACCAGTGGTCATGTGAGCTGCCCAATTGCTTGGAGAGTTTACCGATTCCCTCCAAGATATTGTTGATGGGAAGCGTATTTCCAATGACTCCAGTGGACATGACCAACGAGGAGTTGCTGCGGTTGGCAAATGTTTCGTCGGTGACATCCACCATTTTCTGTGCGTCCTTCAATCCCTGGGACCCAGTGACGGCATTGGCATTTCCGCTGTTGACCACCAACGAATTGATTCCGAGACCGCCGTTTTCTTGGAGGATGCGAGCCGAGACCTGGACGGGGGCAGCTTTGAATTTGTTCTTGGTAAAGACGGCGCTGGCGACAGCATTGCCGTGGGTGTTGCGGAGAAGAGCGAGGTCAAGGTTGCCGTTTTTCTTGACTCCGCAGTGGAGACCGCCGACCTCGAAGCCTTTGGGGTAAACGCCGGTTGTGGGGACGAACCGTGAGGCTTTGTTGAGTAGACTAAGAGTTTGTTTCATTTCAATGAGCGCAGCGAATTGAAATGATTAATGGAAAGGAAGTGAAATATCGCGGTAAATTTTTCATTGCCTGATTGGGGTGAGTCAGATAACAATAGTTCACAAAAGTTTGAGAACAAATGAGCGCAGCGAATTTGTTTGAATATATTATAGGAGTTTCAAACAAACAGGCATAGCCTATTGAAAAGGAATGAAGAAATGGCAAACAAATAAGCGTAAGCTTATTTATTCTAATCATCATGTGTAACCTACACAGACTTTCGGTGTTTGTACCATTCCTGTCTACACGACTACAAAATATCCTGTTGAGCTTCATTTATAGGCAAAGCATGTATCCGTGATTAAATTGGGTCATCGAATATGATTGTGAAGATGATCACTAGACAAAGTAAGAAGCGAAGTTCATTGAACAATTTAACGACGATTGTCGGAAATACGGACATTAAACGTTCACTTGATTCGATCTAGCTTGTCAGTTTTCGAAACAACAATTCCATAGAAGCAGCCTATGATACACTAGGATCGACCTGATGATCACATTCATTACGGACTGAACATTCAGTCACTTTTTTTATTTCGTCAAAGAGTGGTACGTTTTCAATTTGACTGTTCAGGTTCTACTGAGTTATTTTAAATGAGGTTCTTCTATTGACCAAAACCCTCTCACCAGAGTGAGTTCTAATGACTATAACTATACAACACTCTCGCTGCGCGAGAATGTTGACCTCTACTTGGAGAATGTTCACCTCCTGAATTCATTTAGCAACACTCTCGCGAGGGTGTTGAACTTCAGCTGTTGAACTTCAGCTGTTGTAACACCGAGCGAAGCGAGGTGTTACAAAAGACCCTGCCTCTTCAACCTCTGCCTCTCAGCAAACGTCAACTTCTTTGGCTTCTCCACCTCCACCTTTGCAGCCTCTCTTCTAGCCTGCTCCTCCTTCTCTCTCCTCTCAGCCTCCGCGGCCGCCCTCTCCTCAGACGCCTTAATCTCCGCTTCTCTCTGGCGCTTCTGTCTCAACTCCGCAATGCGCTGCTGCTTCACCTGCTCGATTCTCGCCTTCTTGGCAGCCTCGAACCTCTGGGCCGCAGCCTCCCTCAATTCCGCAATCTTTTGCGCATTCTTGCTGTCAATCTCCTTCTTGAACTCCTCAAAGTCAGGCAAGATTCTCTGGAAACGTGCCTTCAATTCAAGTGCCCTGGTGTGTTCAGCCTTGGCCTTGGCAATCTTGGTCTCCTTCAATGCCTCGTAATTCTTCTTTTCCTCCTCAGCCTGCAACACCTCGTCCTTCTTGTAGTGCTCCAACTCCACCTTTCTGTACGCACGCTCAGTGTGGTCAACCTTCTTGGAGATTTGCTTGAGTTTCTCCTCCAACTCACGTCTGTCCTTCTCCAACTGGTCAAGTTGCATCTGCTGCAACTTGGCAGTGTCCAACTCGTCCAAGTTGTCCAAGTCCACCTTGATAATTCCCTTGGCGTTGATATCCTCCGCCATCTTTCTCATCTCACGTGCCTTGATCAATGCGCGCTCCTTCTCCAACTTTTCCAAGTTCTTGCGCTCCTGTTCCTGGGCCAAACGCTCCTGTTCCGCCTTCTTTTCCGCAATCGCACGCTCGGCCTTCAATTTAGCAGCCTCTTCCTCCTCCTTGGCACGCTGCTCCTCAGCAATACGCTTGCGCTCCTCAATGGCCTCAACACGCGCAGCCAACTCCTGCTGCTCGGCAATCATGGTCTGGATCGCACGCTGCAATGCCACATCTCTCAATTCCTGGCGGGCCTGGGCAGGTCCCTCAATGAGGCGGGCACTCTGGTTGAGTGTAGATGCCAATTGCGAGATTTGGGTACGCACCAACTGGGCTGGAGACACTTGCAACTTGTCAACAAAGGTGTCGTTCAACAGCTCCTCGAATGGAGACGACTTGAAGACAACAACTTCGGCCTCGTGGTCAATCGAAAGCGAAAGGTGGCCTTCTTTGGCAGCACTCACAATCAACTCCTCAACTTGAAGAGCACTGAGAGCGTACTCGGCATCGTCCAAAATACCAAGCGAGATCAAAAAGTCCAACTTGACAGTCTCGTAAACCTGCGAAACTTGCTGGAAAATACGAATGAGAATCACGTGGGTCAAGGTGGGGATATACTGCGCGTACTCAGCACTGATGGCCTTGAAGGCAGCAGCAATCTTAGGCTTGATACTCAATGGGTGGAACTCGCCATTCTCCAACAACTCAAAGAGATCACGCACGGCAGGGTCAACGTACGACAAAATGTTTTTACCGGTGATACTGCGGATCAATCCGGCCTTGGTAGGAACGGCATTGAGGTTCAACAACGACGACAACTTGGCATTCTTGGTACGGTACTCGTCCACAACGGTCTCGTTGGTGTTGAGACTCTTTTGTGGGATGGCCAAAGTGGAAAGAACGAGCGTCGAGGCGTATCTGCGCAACTCATCGTCAGTAGCATTGGGCGACTGCGAGTACAAGTTGAAGAACTTGTTCCAGGCCGTGGCATGGAAAAGCGCATTGTCAGACACAGCAAAGATGCGCGCGAGGTTCTCGTAGTAGTTCACCATCATGGTTGGCTTGGGCGACTTTTTCAGCGCGGTAATGAGCGCATGCACATCGTCAACAGATCTAAAGGATTCCTGCCACAACTCCAACTTGACCGAGATGTTAAGCTGCGCAAAACGCTGCTCGAGGTAGCGCTGAACGGTCTCGTTGTCACTGAGATCAATGGCGTTCTGGGTGGCAGATTTACCTTGGGTGGTGACAGACTGCATGTGGGCACGTAACAACTCACAAAGACGACGGAACTCGGCCTTACGCTTGAAATTGAGACAGAACTTGAATGCCTGGTTCACGACGGCAGAGTACGTGACTTCCATCTTGGAATTGTTACGTAAAATGTCAAGAACTGCACGGAAGGCTTCCCACAAGAAACGCATCCATGGAGTGACAAGTTCTCTTTCAGTTCTGTCAGCACTGTCAGTGTTCGAAACAGCACTCAAAAGGATTTGTTCGGGACTCTCGGCACTGTCCAAATCCTCTTCTTCATCTTGATCAATCTTGATATCGGCCTTGGCCTGGGCCTCGTCCAACTTGGCCTCGGCAAGGTCAACAAAACGGCGAACAACAGCCTGAACAGACTCCAAACCGTTCTCGGAGCTTTGCACGTTCTTCTTGTACTGGTGGAGGGCATCTTTGGCCAATTTACCACGGCGAAGATCAACCGCCAACTCCATCAAAAGGAGGGCAATGGGCTCGAGATCTTCAACGGCAAGGTACCGGATTCTCTTGGAGGTGATGAGATCATAGAGTGTGTCGAGAGCGGCGTCACGCTGGCCAACAGCAATGAGGTCCTGGGCACGCTTGAGGACGTTCTCGGGACGGAAGTTGTGGTTTTTATGGGGGGGGGGCATGCTGAGTGGTTGAAAAATTTTCAAAATCAAACAATTTGCGAAGCGTCTAACAATTTCGCGAAGCGAAATTGTTGTAGCGAGGAAATTGTTTGATTGAAAATTTTAACCACCCACAATGGCACCAAAGCATCTGGTAGTGATCTATGTTGCTGTTCTAACTCATTGTGAATCTGTCAATTGAAAGAGTAAATTTTGAAAGAATTTATGAAACATAATCTGTAGTTCCATCGACTATCTAGTAGTAAACCTATGGAACAAATAATCTGTAGGTACAATCGAGCTCCTCAATAATTGATTCACGGTTATAACTAGTATCGACTATCTAAGAGCATTTGATGGTAAGCATAATAGAACCATAGAATGAAGAGTATTCATATGTGAAGGTTTACTAGTCACCATCAAGGCTGACACACTATGAGGGGAGGACTGTGAGTACGAAATAGAAGAATGGACAATTGCATCGATAAATGAAGAAAATAGGGGCAAAGGAGTGTATTTTGTAGAACAACGAGCTAAAACTGAGCGGTATCTAGTATAAACGCAAGATTAGCGACTGCTGCGTATATTTCATACCCGCTTACCCCTACCAAAAAGTACCTTCCCATTTCAGTTTTGATACGCAAAAGATATTACCCTACTCAGATCAGTGTGGTTAATACGTTAGTCAATTATGGATCTGTGAAGTTTTGTTGTGGTGGTGAAACATAACTCTTTGTTGGAAGTTTCAGTATGAAATTTACGCTGGCTGCAAAAAAGTGCATGGTGATTTCAGTGAACACGATAAGGTAGCACAAGATGAGCGTCAGTATGAATGTAAATATTGGTGAAAGCAAATCTAAAGCCAGAGTACACCAGAAGAATGCGAGTAAGTTTTACAGTATGACTGCCCAACATGTGTTCCATCTCTGGAACTATAGTCAACAACACCTAAACTATAGTCAACAACACCTAAGCTTTAGTCAAGCACATATGCTTAGAAAAACACCTCAATTGACTCTTTATAGCCACTGATTCTGGGATTTCCTTGAGCATATCAAACATGGTGTAGCCATTCCTCTCCCTTTTTGTCGAATTACCAGAGTACACCTTTTAGAATACAAGTTCTTCAAAATGGTAGTTCACCACTTGTGTCTCTATCTTGTCAATTGCACACCTGTTATCCTTTTGCTGTTTATCTATACTACAGTTCTGACCAGCTCTTGATACTAGCAGATGATTGGGACACCACAAATATGATCTCAAATCCCCCTCATCCAATACTGCTAACTCTCGTTGTGATAGTATTTCCACCAGTTTTCACGCAGCTCAAAGGAAATCACTTGATTTAGAAACTGTCGACTTTAGTCATCATCCATGCTCTTTGGGTGCAAAAAGCTTATGTAAGCGTTGGTACGAGCGATGTCGGATTTACCATTCAGACGTGATGGTTAGAGTGAGGTGTCAAGAAATTTCTAAGGAATACTCAATTCCTAGCAGTACCTACTGAGTCTATCTCTATTTCTTCACGACATTTTAAAGAAGTGTAGTTTATTTGTATCGAGTTCGTTTCATCTCATTGCTGTTCGAAAACCTCAATAAAGATGAACGGAAGTCACATTCAATGCCTTTCCTTCATTGCTTTTGCGATCATCTTTCATCCTCTATTCACATCGCATCTCGCAAGCGAGATGGATGCTCAGTGGATGCAAAAAAAACGACAACTGCAGGATTCGAACCTGCGCGGGCAAAGCCCAAAAGATTTCTAATCTTTCTCCTTAACCACTCGGACAAGTTGCCATAAGCTGAAAATTCTAGAAAAAGTGTGGTTTTAAGTGTTTGCGTACATAAAGGAATATTCCGCCAGGCCGCTATTTGGCCTCTACGATCAATGGGAGTGTGTTCAGCATCCATAAAAGCACCTGGGCTGCTCGGATTCGAAAGAAAGGGCCCAAAAATTGTTTTTCCTTTTTTGGTATCCGATTTGAAAAGATACATATCGGTACTCGATTCGGAGCGAGTCACACCTTTGTTCAATACTTGAGGATTAGCAGTCATTTAATCATTAATCATTTGGTCTCAATTGAGGGAAGCGTAATTGAGTGAATGGGATGTGAAAAATATATTCACTTCGCAATTGTTCTCATTTCCTCACAAATGAGCATACTTTAGTCAAACGTTGGGAGAGAGAACAAAGAAACATTTAACAAGGATCTCTCCGCATTTTCTAAATGTACTCACAATTAGAACAATTCGCTTGTATCCTACACATTAAAATCTAACATTGTCTAATAAACGACAAATACCTGAACTATTTACCAAGGAGAAAGATATCATAAGGGTAGCTAAGAGGCTCACTCTTTCACAGAGCAGAAGGTTCTGTCAATGTTGACTTTTTTTCAGAGTGAGGTTTACTCGGTACTTTAACTATGGTCGAACTGAGCAAAGAAGTTGTCTCATTTTCTGTAATTTACCCCAACTGAGCAACTGTCAGTTCATAGTTTTACTCAGAAGCAAAGTAATTTTCAGCAACTTTAACTAAACAACTGAGCGTTGCTCAGTTGTTCTTGACTTAGTTTCTTCATGTAACTCAAACAACTCGCTTCGCTCGTTGTTTTCGACTATCTCGTTGTTGAGTTACTGAGGAGGAGGAAAACTTTTCTCCATCTCCCCCACCAGCCTCTCCATACTCTCCCTATCCAACAACAACACACTCAACTTTGGATCTATTCCGTACTCCGTAAACACTCTCCTCAGGTCCGTATTCTGCTTCACATTCGTATAATCAAACACCCCACAATATTTCGCATTCTTCTCCAAAACCGTATCTTCATAGTGAAAGTAGTCCATCTCCACCTCTGGTTCCTCCACCTTCTTCTTCTTCTTCTTCTGTTCATCCTCCACCTCTGCCGACACAAGACGGTACATCTTGGACACCACCAAGAAGTAGTCGAACTCGTAGCGTTCGTGGGCATCCTCTGCCTTGGCCATTTCGTCCACCAACATCTTGTACATTGGAGGCACCACTTCGATGGGCATGTTGATCATACGCTCTGAAATGATGAGCCCGACGCGGGACTTGCCCTGCTCAAGCAACTTCTTGAGCATGATGTTGAACTCTGTGGACTTGGCGGTTTTTTGGACCAAGTACTGCACCACTTTTTTGACACAGGGCTTGGCCTGGTGCTCTTGGACATTGACCACACTCAACAAGGCAAAGGGGTCGCTTTCTTTACCGTCTGTTTTGATGGTGGTACCGACTGAGTTTTTGGTGAGAATGAGGTCAGCGAGGCCGCTGATGTCGATTTCCAGGGCATCGTCGCCAAAGAGCTGGGTCAAAAAGGTCTTGGTGGCATGGAAGTCGACGTCGGGATTGAGGTCAAAGAAGTCAAAGTCAACGTTGACGATTTCTTCGCCTTGTTCGATTTCGTTTTCACTGTCGGTGTCGGAGACATCGATGTCGGAGTCGGCGGATCTTTTCATAGCAGAGAACAATGAGAACAATGAGCGGAGCGAATTGTTCGAATGAAATCGATGCGATGAGCAACAATTATTTCACTTGATGAGATTCACGAGATGAGCGAAGCGAATCGAGTGAACAATTAAAGATTTGAGATGAGCAAATCAGTAAAGATTCGAGATGAGACTGAACAAATAAAATAGATTAAAGATTAATAACATAAATTGTAAATGATATTAGCAGTACAAATAGGACTGCTAATAGTATTACTACTAGTGTAAATTTTATTAGTACAAATAGTACTACTAGTATAAAAGGTATTAGTACAAATAGTATTAAACCCAAAAAACAATAGATTATGACGACTAACCAGATTGAACTGGAAAACTAGCAATCTACTAATTCTTCAAAATAAATCCAATCACTCAGTACTCTTCTCATCTCATTTTTTAGTGGGGAAAAATATGACTGGAGTGATTCTGGGATACTCCAGTGAGGAGGAAGACACTGGGAATTCGGTTCCTAAAGAGTCGCAAGACCACTCAGAGGATAATAAGCCTTTATCAACTTTAACTTCAACTTCAACTTTAACTTCAACTTCAACTTCATCACCATCTTCCACAGACAACTCCACCACCAACTTTGCGGGTACATTCAAGAAGGTGTACTGTGATGCTAGTCAGTTTGATAAAAGAACTGCTCCGCTGCTGGAATGGAAGAAGCAGGCAAAGGAATTGAAGAGGAGGAGAATAGAGAGGGAGAATATTAATACTAATACTGAGAATGCTGATACTGCTGGGAATACTGAGAATGAGACTACTGAGAATGAGAATACTAATACTAATGCTGAAACTACTGAAACTAAGAATAGTGGGGATAGTGAAGAAAATAGCATTGAAGACGTTTCTGCCATCTACTCACAATCAATTAAACCATTTAAAATTGTGGAGGTGGCTGTTCTGGAATTTGTACCCAAGAGAATCACCTTCCACACTACTGCCCACCGTAAAGGTGTGAATTCTGTCAAGTTTCATCCCCTGGGTCTGCTTGTGCTCAGTTGCGGTAATGATGCTACCATTAAACTCTGGGCAAACAGGGAACTTGTCCATGTGTACCACACTGAGAAGGCAGTGAAGGATGTGGCTTTTAATAAAAGTGGAACGCTTTTTGTTTCGTGTGATTATGATATGAGGGTGTGTGTGTGGGAGATTGGGGGGGGATTGGTGGAGACGTTTAGGGTGGAGTCGATACCGACGTGTGTGTGTTTTTATAATGAGACGGAGTTTTTGGTGGGGTTGAATAGTGGGAGGATTGAGCAATTCCAGCTAAACAATCGAGCGAAGCGAGATTGTTTGGCTGGAGATGCCAAAGATGGTTCAAACAATCTCGCTTCGCGAGATTGTTTGGTTGTTGATGGGCTTACTGATGGCCTTGCTAAAGATGGAATTTCTGATGGACTTACTAATGCTGATGAACTTACTAATGGACTTGCTGATGAACAATCAAACAACCTCGCTTCGCGAGGTCATTTGACTGATGGTGAACCAAACAACCTCGCTTCGCGAGATTGTTTGAAAGAACCCGTCCAAGTTTATGCCCACCACCTCGGCTCCATCAACTCCATCGTCATCGTCGGCACCCGTTTCTTCTCCACCGCAGCCGACAAATCCATCCGTATATGGGACTGGCAGGTCAACATTCCCATCAAGTGCATCTCCGAACCCACCCAGCAATCCATGCCGTGGATGGCCGCGCACCCCCTGGGGTCGCATGTGGCGCTCCAGTCCATGGACAACTCGGTGCGGGCCATTCAGGCCGACAGAAAGTGCAGGTTCAGCAAAAAGACGTTCAGGGGACACAGCGTGGCAGGGTACGGGATCCAGGTGGACTTTTCCCCGGACGGGAATGTGTTGGTGAGTGGAGACGTGGGGGGGCTGGCGTTGTTCTGGGACTGGAACAGGGGGGGAATGGTGAGGAGAATAAAGTTGGCAAAGAGGGTGTTGGGGGTGGTGAAGTTTGGGAAGAGGGAGGTGGTTGGGGGGGATGTTGAGGGGGAGTTGTACTGGCTAGAGTAGACCCCAACGAGCACCCAACGAGCGAAGCGAGTTTGGGTTCTCGTTGTGGGTCTACCCGCACTTTTTCAACAACGAGCGAAGCGAGTTGTTGGCTTGTTGTTGTTCTACAGAATCTCAACATCGAGCGTAGCTCGTTGTTGTTGAGTATATTGAGTTCATCGTTGTCATGAGTTGATGCTCTCGGAAAAACCCAATAACGAGCGAAGTGAGTGTTGGGTCTACAGACACTATTTCACAGACCCTATTTCAACGAGCAGCTCGTTGTTTAGTACTTTGGGTTGATCGTTCTCAAACACCACTATAAAGGCTAGTGTACAGGCAGAACCCCTCGAGACAATGAAATCATGAAACTGCTCTAAGTGTCTAAAGTGTCAACTACAAATCAAGAACAAGCGATAGTGGAAGTTCCGATTTATTGGTGTCTTGTCCTGAATGGATACTTTATTACTTAGTATCTTCTTGTACACTGCACTAGATACACACCAATCTGCATCAGTGATTCTACATTCCCTAATTGTTGTGCGAGTCACATCCACAATCTCAATGGATGTAGTGGATAATCATTTAATGAGTGATGACAGTGATTGGAGGAGTGAGTAGCAGAGATTTTCAACAACAAGCATAACTCGTTTAGTGTATCGTTTATCCTCATAAGTTGAGATAATTTCGAACTACTTACACCAACACTCTTACTGCACCACTCTGAAAACACCCTTCAACTTCACGAATCACCACATTCATGTATAGATGTACAAGTATTGTTAATAGATTATCATTTCAACGATTGTAGACACTGCAAGAGTGATGTGAAGTAAGAAGCAATAAGTGCTAAGTTTAATACAGTAAATGAAGGTGGAGTAGTCAAGATGTAACAGACTGATACCTTTCAATGAAAGAATTCTACAAACTTTCTAGTACCTAGTCGCTCATTATGAACTCTCACTATGAAGCCACTCATCGTCGATTACATTTGGTGACTATTCAAATGCATTCATAATTGTCACTTGTCATCCTCCCCACTTATCAATTATCGCAAATCATTTCTCGATCAACCAAATTTACCGCTCATGTTCGCACCGCTCACATTCGCTTATACGCTTTTTCCAACTTTCCTGCGAAATTAAAATAAACGCCATGTTTAAACTCTTCAAACGAAAACCCACCCCCCACCTGTACGATCAGTCGTACCTCTCAGCCCCCTCTAACCAGCCAACGTATGCTACCCAGTGTACTGAGCTGACATATACCACCCAGTCTACGAATACTACCCAGTATACCACCCATACCACCCAACACGGCGGTTCCCTCAAGAAACTGATCAAAAAACTCCAGTCGCTCTTCAAGGAACCACTGGATTCAGAAGATCTTCTGTATAGTTTGTTCTCGGTCTCTTCGTTGGGGAGTAGAGATGGGTTCTTTAAGCGCCGGTACCGGGGCTTCAAATTTTCGCAGCCAAAAAACTCAAACAACGAGCGGAGCGAGTTGTTTGCGAAAGAGATAGCTATTAACGCCAATGAGGGAAGTGAGTTTGAGAGAGTGAAGAATGAGGGAGAATTTGAGAGAGTGAATGAGCAAAGCAAATTTGAAGAGATTGCAAATGAGAACAAGGAGCCTTTTGAGACAGCAAACAGCAACGAAGAGCCTTTTGAGACACCAAACACCACCAATGAGCAACCTGAAGTAACAAACACCACCAATGAGCAACCTGAGAAAGCAAACTGGATCAATGACAAGTTGTTTGACAAAGACTTGGGAAACTGTCAGAACATAAGGATGAAAGAGTTGTTGGAAAAAGCGATCACACACATCAAGAACAACAAGCGGAGAGAATTGTTTGTGAAGGAGATTGCTGACATTATGAGCATGTACAATGAGACAACGGGATGTTTCGATTATGAGGTGAGTAACTCCAAGGTTGAGTAATGATTTGAGAGTGTTGTTTGGCAGATGGTTTGGCGAGTCAGACGCAATCCAGAGCTAATAGTTTGGAGAGGGAGAGCCATTTATGAATCATCATTGCCTCACATATTACTTTGCTCATTTGATTTCATCTGATTAAGATTGACTTGGCTCGCTCTATTCATTTCACTAACTTGATTTAAACTGGACCTGCTCCTCTAATGTTCCAGTATCTTTTCCTAATCTTCCAGTATCTTTCCTACTCTGTACTAGCTAAGTAGAATGCATTTAAAACATAAAGAAAGAATGAAGTAGAAGTCTCAGATTGAATGAGTGAAGAGAGTGAGTTATGAGCGAGCGTCGATGAAGTGAAGACACTGTATACTCTCACATGTAGTCTTGAGTTCAGATTCGCTTCGCTCATCTATGATCATAGGAAACTCTGTATTCAAGTGAGTACCAAATGTGAAGCCGGTTTGTAGCGTTAGTTTTACCAGCCTACTCCAGTTCAATGGCAGAGATAAAAGGGTAGGCGATTACTGAGTAGCCAAGTAGAAAGTGTAGTATGGGTAGGTAGACACATACACCTCCATAAATAAACACTTCAACCTTCTATCTGCCGCTAATGACCACCTTCAACTGTAATAAGGATTGACTCACTTTTACAGAGCCGATGCTGCAAACCTCTTTCAGTTCGCTCTTCTACACATTTGGATGCATTTCTTTTAGATCTTGATGTGTAAAGCCACACATGAAACATGGTGCAAATACTACAACGTAAATTTTAAGGTAATTCCACAAGTCTTTTGAGGTTGTCTTTTGAGGTTGTCTTTTGAGGTTGTCTTTTAAGAGTCGCCTTTCAAGTGTTTAGAGGTATGGTATTTCCATGTATGTAGCAAAAGTTGCCAGTATTTTCTGTACGTTCACTCACCCTAAGTAACAGTTATTCAGTCTTTGGGACCACAACTTCACTTCGTTGTGACCTTTGGTATTTTGTGCACCTCGAAATTACCCGATTTGGAAGAGAAAGAACGAGTTGCAACATTTGCAGCCATCCAAGTTTTCACTTCATATAGAGCTTATATAAAGAGCTTGAAGTTCGAATATCAGTTCAACAACAACAACAACAACCACTACAACTACTACTACTACTACATCATGAAGCTTTCTCTTTTTGCTCTCTCTGCCTTCGCTCTTACCTTTGTCAATGCTGCTGACGAATTCTCCTTGGACACCAACTCCATTGTTGGACTGACTGACCTCAGTGCTGACCTCGAGCCCATTGTCACTGAATTCAACGCAACCAAGGTGTTGTTGTTTGTCAACACCACCATTGCTGATGCCGAGGCCTCGGGTGTCCAGAAGAGAGATGCCAAGTGGGGCTGGGTCAAGTATAGACCATTTGAGCCGATTGCAAAAAGAGAGGCTGATGCTGAGGCAAAGTGGGGCTGGGTCAAGTATAGACCATTTGAGCCGATTGCAAAAAGGGAGGCTGATGCTGAGGCCAAGTGGGGCTGGGTCAAGTACAGACCATTTGAGCCAATTGCTTAGATTTGCCAATTGCTTAACCTCTTGAGCTATTGCTTAGGGTAATTTTTATACCTCAATACAAGTATCAAATGAATAGGGTGTGCGATCAGTATGCCAAGGGACAGAGTAGGTCTTCATATATCTACAGGGGACTAAATAAGCCATAAAGACAAACCATACTCCATATCATGTATTCACGAACTGGAATATAGAACTAATGCTTTTATGTTCCAAATTCTGGGTCGTATGAAACTTGAGGTGAATTTATTGGTACTCCATGGGAAGCAACCATTATTCAATCAAATTCCATGATCATGTACTGAACTCTTCATAATGACATTACTCAACCTCGCATTTTACTGATAATTTACATATCGCTTCGCTTTCTACTCAAACATTACTTACTTCATATATTGGCCATGATCAGACCATCAATTTTTTTTCATATTCGCTGCTATGCAATCTTCTTTTTGTATAGAGCAAGCGAACTATGCGAGGTCAAGTTCGCATAGTTGAAAGCTCATCTGAGACGATTCACTTTCAACTTGCTAACTCAAAGATCACCCATGATAAGTTCGCATGCGAAGCAACTATGCGAATTGCCATCATCAACATTATTTTGCTTTAGGTACTTCGCAGTGAGCGAAGCGAACTATGCTCAACATTTTACTGATGGTACTTCGCATAATCTTCGCTCCTATACTCAAAATCACTTCTTATAGTAATTCCATAGATCACTTCACTCGTATATGTTTAAGCACTCACTTTCAATAAATTCACATAGATTCGCTTTACCCAATAATTCACTTTTGGTACTTGCATAGATCGCTTTCATAGATGAAGACAATCAACTTTTAATATTCACAAGATGAGCAAAGAGAATGCTCAGATCTTTCCACTTATTGCCATTTGTATAGTAGCGAATTATGTTCATCATTTTGTTTATGATAATTCGCAAATCGCTTTATTCATAAATGTTCAGCTAAGTCCATTCACTTTTCAGTTCGCATAGTTCGCAAGCTCAATCATTTGACTTATGGTACTTTGCATAGCTCGCAAGCTCACAATGCCAACATCACTTACTTATAGTAATTCGCATAGTTAGCTTCGCTCACTATGCTAATAGCTTCTCACTTATGATAAGTTCGCACAGTCCACTGCACTTAATATCACTTTCACAATGGTAATTCGCATTGATCGCTTCGCTTTCTATGTCAACATCACTTACTTTAGTAATTCACATAGTGCGCTTCGCTTTCTATGTCAACATCACTCTTCTTATTGTTCGCATAGTTCGCTGCGCTCCTATGCTCAAATATATTCTCATTTATAGCAATTCGCATAGTTCGCTTCGCTCCTATGCTCAACATCATTATGTTTTAGGTACTTCGCATAGTCGCTCCGCTCCTATGCCAACATCACTCTTCTTATAGTAATTCGCACAGATCGCTTCGCTCCTGTGCTCAAACAAGTCGTAAGTGTATTCGCATAGTCGCTTCGCTCCTATGCGAATACACTTTTTATAACCTTCTTCCCATCCCCCTCAATCACATTCCCATGGCACATCACCACCCTCTCATAATCCAACCCATCAAGCACCCCCAACGTCTCACCACCCTCCCCCATGAACTTGCGAAAGATAAAGCGCCCCACCATACTATATGGCTGCAAGTACCTCGTTACAAACGACCAACCCCCATGCGGATTAAACCGTCCATACAGCTGGTACTGCTCGAGTTGCACCTCGCCCGTAGTAGTGCCCGGCACACCCAAGTTGAACAAGAGATCCGCTACGAAAATGGTCTGGGACTTTGAGTCGTACAAAATCAACTCCTTGTTCCAGTGCTCTTTGGCGTACACAAACTCGAAGGAGTCAAGCACAAAGTCTTCCATTCCCATTTCTGCCAACTTGGCGCGATCGTAGTACCTGTGCTGGTTCAAGACGTAGTCGACCTTGACCCCGTCAACTGATTCGAGGGTGGAGATGATCTTGATGTTGGGAAATGCCTCTTTGTAGGACTTGACAGCGAGATTGTGCTCGGCATTGGGGACCACCAAGTGGGTGGGAACAGTGCCGTTAAGGAGTGATTCGACCTGGGGGGAGTAGGGGATGGCGGACCACACAAGAGTGCCGCCTTTGCGTTTGATGACGGCCATTCGGTAGCCAATGTTGCAGCCAAGGATGGTGAAGGGGCCGGAGTGGGTGGTGAAGTCGGCGACTTGGCGGGTGGAAACTTGGAGAGGAGACGGATACATCACAATGAGCGCAGCGAATTGGGATCACTAGATGTAAGATTGATTAACAGTTAAACAGTTAAACAATTGAGCGCAGCGAAATTGTTTAAGGAAAGATTAATTGAACAAACAATTAGCGCAGCGAAATTGTTTGATAAAACATGATTGATACTGAAAGAATTGGCAACAATTGATTAAACATACCTACACTCAGTTGTTTAAGAATGAACAACAATTCCCAACTATGATCAGCCTCACAAAAGAACCATGACCCCATTTACATCCAACTGACTTCTAAGTCAACATACTGGTCAACTCAACTCTTCACATTTCATTCAACTATTCACATCCTATCATATCTATTCACATCTTCACATCTTCACATCTTCATATCCACACAATATCATCCTCCACCTTCACTCACCTCCACATTTTTCCCTCTTTCCTAATCGGGTAATTTAGAGATAAGGGTCCAGGGGCATTTCCAATTGTCTAGAAACAGAATTAGTCAAGATAAATCGTTTAATCTACATATATCATATCATTGGCACTTCAAGTGTCTTAATTTATCGAAGGGTGAGGGATGAAAATATTCGGTACTTGTCTATTGGACTCTTCGAGTGCAATATCCAGAGTACAATTCATACTATTCTCTCAACAATTTCGCTTCGCTCAATTGTTTTCGAGAAAACTGAGTACCTTCTCAAACACCGGCTTATAATACTTATCCTGCTCCACAAACAACGAGTGGTACCCCCCCTCACTTGCAAAAAACTCCTTTCTCACATCCTCATCCAACAACCCGTAAAACTTCTTACTTGCCCCAAAATCATTAATCTTGTCCTCCGTTCCGTGGAGAATCAACAACCTCACGTTCTTGTTCCACTTCTTGTAGTACTCCGGGGTGAGAAGTCTCTCACCCCTCGCAAACATGTCTACGAACAAACTCAAACTTCCAATCAACGAGCCCGCGTGCTCTGCAATATAATCGCGGTACGCCTGGTTGGTGGTGATGGTGTCAACGTCCAACTGGGAATCGATTCTGAAGTTGCCTGCAAACTTGCTCAAAATACCCCCAATTGGCTTGAGGAGACGCACCCTAAAGTCGGGCTCGTGCAACTGGACCTCGGGTCCACACGCGAAAATCCCCTGGATTTCGTCCACATGCTTCCCCATGATCCCGTAGTTGAGCACAATGCCGCCTCCCATGGAGTGGCCTCCAAGGAAGAGCTTTTCCTTGGGGTCTTTGCGAGCCTTGAGGTTGCGCTCAATAAAGAAATCAAGGTCGCGGAAAACGTGGTGTTCGTTCGTGATTCCAAAGGCTTTGCCGGGAGAGGTTTCTCCGGCACCACGCTGGTCGAAAAAGAAGACTTCGTAGCCGGCACTGGATAATTGGTCGAGGAACTGCTTGTAGATGTTGGAGTCCTCGCAGAATCCGTGCACGTAAATGACCTTGCCTTTGTACTCGACCCCGGGGGGGACTTTCCAGGTGACGGTCTTGAAGTTGGCGCCTTCAAACTCAACAAATTCAATCTCGGGAGTGTGCTCGGTTTGGTAGGGGTGGTCGGTCATGGTGATTGTAATTTTTCTCCACAGTCCTGTGATTTTCTCTTTTTAAGCACATCGAGCTTTTGCACTTGAGCGTAGCGAAAGTGCGAACTAAAATAGAGAGAATAGGGAGTACTGATATGGAAAGAATCTATTGAAAGGAGTCTGTATTGGAAGGAATCTACATTGGAGGGAACCTATTCGGAATCTATATCTAAAAGAGTCTTTATTGAAAGTATCTACTGATATTGAAGAGTCTTAGAGAGTATCTAGAGATCTTTCAATATCTTGCGGATATCTGTCTATGTTAATCTTAAGGTGCAATTAGTTACTTAAAGGCAATGTACGTACACAGTGATTAGGGATACTCAGTATTATTACTGTCTTTCCTTCGCTCGGTATAATTGTAAGCCGATATATATGCAGGATGTATTGTAGACAATAGTGGATACAAACAATGGTTGATACAAATAGTGGATACTGAACACCATTGAAGTCATGATAATATAATGACAAGAGGAGACTCTTACAATGCAACCTATTAAGAAACAATAATGAAATGTTGTGGATACAAAGAGTGGGTGGAACTATAAAAGGTCAAATCGTATAAAGAATCCACTCAAGTTCAGTTATATCTACAGTTATATCTATCAGATAGATTAAGTATTATATTGTTATTTGATAACGAGGGTCGAATAATGGTCATCTATGTAAGATAAATATGCACAGCTGGAAGATAAATAATGTCCATGCCCCCTGATGCTCTCGGTTCGCAAAGCGAAGCGAGTTTCTCAATCTACTCCTGTTCAATGCTCTCGGTTCGCGAAGCGAAGCGAGTTTCTCAGTCTTCATTCAATGCTCTCGGTTCGCGAAGCGAAGCGGGTTTCTCAGTCTTCGTTCAATGCTCTCGATTCGCGAAGCGAAGCGAGTTTCCCAATCTCGTGTCTTTCGATGCTCTTACAAAGCTCTCAAGTCAATGCTCTTGCAAAGGTCCCAAGTCAACGCTCTTGCAAAGCTCTCAAGTCTCTTACAAGCTCTCGAGTCTTTCGATGCTCTTGCGAAGCACATCCACCTCGGTTCTCCATCCCATGCTCGACGCAGTTTCCATCCTCAATCGCGAAGCAGTCTCAATTCGAAGTTCCCTGTTCTTAGCAAGTCTATCCTCAATGTTCGCTGCCTTCATCTTATCTTCTCAATGCTTTCTCCCTCATCTCCAAATTTGGTCCATTCTCTATGCTTGTTCTTCCAAGTTCTCTCAATGCTCAGTTAAGTTTGAAGCTCCACACACCATGGCTTCCTACAGTCGACCATCGAGTGCTATTCATGCTCTCCACTTCTAATCTCCAATGAGTTTACTTTAGTTCAACTCGGATTCGATCAGGTTCACTCAAAGAGTAAGTGCAACTCCTCTCATGGAATCGATCAAGTTCGCGAAGTGAAGTGCAACTTCGCTCATGCAAACTCCCTCAGCTTCGCAACTGAAGACTCCTCAGTCAACTCGGGATCGATCAGGTCACCATCACTCGTTTCAAAGAGTGAGTGCGGGTAGCAAGAGAAAAACTCCATCATATAGTGAATTGCTTCGCGAAAACTCCTCATCAATTCGATTCGCAATCGACGTCACTATATGCTCACTCGGCTGTGAAGTGATAGAGTGAGTACAACTCCTTACTCGGTACTCGATTGTTTCGGTAAGCTCACTCGATTGCTTCGCAATCAAGTGAGTAGTTCATCTCATACTCGATCGCTTCGCAATCAAAACGAACTCCCTAACTCGATCATTCACATCAAGTGAGTAAACTCCCTCTCATGTACTCGATTGCTTTGCAATCAAGTGGGAACAAAGTTAATCTTATGTGCTCGATCGCCGACTTCCTCTAATTCATTCACTCCATTGCCTTCGTGAGTAAACTTCCTCTAATGTAGTCGATCGCTTCGCAATCGAAGAAAACTCCCTTTATCTCGATTGTAACTCGATTGCTTCGCAATCAAGTGACAAAGTCATCTCATGTAGTCGATCGCTTCGCAAAACGAACTCCCTCTAATTCGATCATTCGCAATCAAGTAAACTTCCCCCCATGAAGTCGATTGCTTCGCAATCGAAACAAACTCCTCACTCTATATCACTCCATTGCTTCGCAATAGAGTGGGAAACCTCCGCTCATGTAATGCGATCGCTTCGCAATCGCATTACATGAGTGTGCACTTATCCCTCTTATAATCCCTCCCCCTCCTGCGATGTCCCGCACCGCTTTTCCTCTTCTTGTCCAACTCCATCAGCGGCATTGCCTCCAACTTCTCCACCTTTGGATCCAACTTCGGCAGCAACAAGTTCTTCACTCTCCTGAACGAATTCTCCAGCTGCAAACTCCGCTCCGTCTCCTCCAGCTTTCGGTACTTTTCCAGCCACTGACTATTTCTCCGCACCGGCGCAGGCGCCGCACTCTCCACCGGCACCTCCTTGCAATAGTTTTTGTCCTTGTCTGTCACATACCAAAAGTACTTGTTGCGTATATCCACATAGTGCTCGCCCCCCGGACTCTCGTCCTCCTCCGCAGAAACTATCGGCAGCAACACCGTATCCTCCTCCCAGTACTTTTTCCTCAGCCCCGTGGGCGGAATCACCGCACACCCCTCGCTGTTCTCCACCAAACGGTAAAAAAGCATGTACGGCCACTCCTTCTCGAACGCCTCCTTGAACGTCAACTCAACACACCGCTCCTTGCGGTGCATGTCGTCGTACAAGTACCATTTCGCATTGTACCCCTGGTCCTCGCTAATATTATCGCCGCTCTTCCTCACCAACAGCACAAAGTGCCCGCTGGAAATTTGCGTGCCCCGGTGGCACACCGCACTCTCGAGAATCAACTTGTACTGGCCACTGAGCTTGTCGTTATCGTCATCTGCAACAAAGTCGGGAAGTGTAATCACAGGTGGAATAATAATCCGTTTCTTGGACCGGCTCGCTTGGCCCAGGTCAAACAGGTACCTCTTGAGACAAAGAGGAAGAATTGGGCGTCTGTTGGCAAACTCTTTGGTGGTGTGGGCCTTTTCCAGGTCGTCGTCGGTATAAAAGGGAAGAAGACGTAAAAACATCCACGCAGGGAGATTCACTTCGAGTTTGTCAGTGGGTGCACTTGACCAAAGGGAGAGGGTGGAGGATCTAGTGCGCATGCTCAAGAAAGGTGATGATTTAGTGAGGTCGCTAGAACTGCCCCGTTGTTCTCTGTCCTTGTCTTCTTTCTTCTTCTTCTCTTCTTTCTTATCATATTTCCTTTCCTCTTTCTTATCTTTCTTCTTATCTTTACCCTTCTCCCCCTTATCTTTCTCCTTCTCCTCCCTCTTTTCTTCCTCCTCATGAATATTCTCCAACACATCCACATTCTCAATCACCTCCAGCGTGGCCTCCATCTTTGCATCTCTCAACTCTCTTGCATCCGCAAAGTCACTCGACACACTATCTGGTTTTTCCAACCTCCTGAGACTTTCAAGAGTCGCGCGTCTTTCGAGTTCACGACGTACACTAATTGAGTTGCTAAAGTAGTGTTCAAGACACTCCTCAAGGAGAATTTGGTCAGATATACTATCGTCATCGTTTTTTTCACTACTGTTTTCACTGTGATCCAAAGTACTCCTGTTTTCCACAGTACTTTCACTCTTTTCTGTACCTTCACTCTTTTCTGTACCTTCACTCTTTTCTGTACCTTCACTTTTTTCACTCTTTTCACTCTTTTCTAAAGTACTTTCAGTATTCTCCTCTTTCCTTTCAGTATTCTCCTCTTTCCTTTCAACTCTCTCCTCCTCCACTTTCTCATCCGGTATACTCACAAACAACATTCGCTCCTGTGAATACTTTTCATCATCATCCTTGCTAAACTTCCCCCCATGCTTTATATCCACCTTGAACGTAAGAAGCGGCATCCTCAACACCTCAGTGAGAAACTCAAACAACGCCGCAGCATCCTGTTGTTTATGTGACATGGCCTCTGTCCACCCTAGCTTCGAAAGGGTCTCACAGATCCTAATTGTCAAATCAGTGGTGATCAATTCACCGGACCGTAACAAGTTGACATAAACTCTCATCAAACACGAGAGTTGATTCACCATCTTATTGGGGTGGTTACTCACAAACAACATGGGCTCAAACAGCTCGAGGTTCGCAAACATCGAGAATAGAAGCAGGTCCATGTAACACATGACATTTTCCCAGTTTTCAGCGCCCTGTAACTTTATGTGTTGGCCACTCTTGGTGATACCGCTATTGGTGAGAAAGAGCCCGGCGCCGCCCAATTGGAAAAATCGCGCCAACCTGTACGCCTTGATGGTGTCCCCGTGGGAAAACGGCAGCTTGAGGACAGAGTTCATCATGTAGACCGTGGGGGCGGGTATTTTGTGGTGCTCAAACCATTTGCAAAGTTGGGTGATACTCGACGAGGAATGAGAGTATTTCTTGGGGTTGTGTGGGAGGTTGGGCTCCTCTTTGTACTTGTCAAACAGCTCGCCGTAGGAGATCCAGAAGGGATCGTCGAGGGTGCTGTCTTCTTTGTGTTTTTTGAACATGCTAAAACAAGTAAATCCTCAGTGAGCAAAATCCTCAGTGAGCGAAGCGAACTGTAGGATTTTGTGAACTGTAGGATTTACTCTTTTCCTAGTTTTACTACTTTTTAGCTCTACTACTGCTATTACTACTACTACTACTACTACTACTACTACTAATTCTACTTCCACCTCTTTCACTACTTCCACTACTTCAACTACCACCAATTTTACCACTTTTACCACTAATTTTACTCCCACACTTCTGCTATACACTCAATTTTTCACTTTTCTCTAATATTCCTCCTTTTCCTACTCCTCTTTGCTCAAGTCTTCTTTACTTCATCTTTACTTTGCCTTTACTTTGCCTTTACTTCTTCACTTTCTCTTACTTTCTCTCACTTCCTCACTTCCATTTCTTTCCCCCCCTCCCTTTCCCCACCTTCTTCCCCTCGTCCCCAATTTTTTGCGCCCATTGACATCGCGACTAGCCAATCACCTCTTTGTCATTATCACAGATTGAGTGACTAGAACTGGGGTGTCATAGTGAGTAAAGGGATGTATGAGTAGCCAGTGCATGAGATGTTTACAGCAATGAAAGTAAGAAAAGTCCCATGAAGAAAAGTGTATGAAGTGAACCCACCAAAGTGTATGAAAAACCCATGAAAGTGGAAAGATGTATGAAAAGTACCGTTTGCACATTGCAAGCCACCCATTTCTAATATCTCTATTCACATAGATGACCTTCTCATAGATGTCCCTACTATTCATTCAATCTTCATTTTGTCTCTTCATTCAATCTTCATTGTCCCTACATTCAATCTTCATTGTCCCTATTCATTCAATCTTCATTGTCTCTACATTGAATCTTCCGCTTAGTGATCAACAGAGATTCTCTAGTGGTCTACTGAATTACTAGATGATCGAAGTAGTCGTTTATATTCAAGTATAAAAGCAGAACCAGATATGTTAGGATTGGTAATATCTAGTTAGTATTTCCTGACAGTCTAAGTTGGAAGTGAAGAGAAGCAATCTGTGACGAGGCCTGATGGTTTGTCTCAATCAAATCTATCAAAATCTCATTTATTGTAGGTAATGTCCCTTTTCATCAAATTTTATACTTTGATGTTCACACCTTCCCTACCTCTTCAGGTGAGATTGCATCGTAATTTCTCCCTACACTTGAACGTAATCTCTCTCTTTGGCATTTATTGATATTTTACATTACCACCTTTTCTAAATTCTGCCTAGTACTATTGGGAAGGAAGTCCGGCGTCCCTGATGCCTTTTAATTGTATTTACTTTCTAGTCTGACATCAATGTCAGACATGTGGAACAACTGAGCTAGCGAAGTTGTTTGATGCGATTACAGATCAGTAGTATGGTCAGCATGTAATACAGCAACATGTAAATACCGCAACATGTAAAAACAGTCAGCATGTAATACAGTCAGCATGTAAATACAGCAACATGTTAAATAGCACAGTCAATATACAGTAGCTTCAAAGTCATCAAACAATTTCGCTCGCTCAATTGTTCAATTGTTTGTTATTCTATTGTTGGAGATCTACTCAATAACTTGTGGGTCTCCAACATCCCCAATATTTCGCTTATCCGCGTATCGACTCGCTTGGACCATCAAATTCCACGTACTCACTTTGTGCTGGCCATGTATTCAAACGAGCAATGAGTGATGTGAATGAGGGTGAATTGTGAGACGAGACTACTATTGTCAAAAATAGTGTCACATTTGAGCGACGTTACAATTGAGCGATGTTAATTGAGCGAACGAATAGAGAATAGATGAGAAATACAAAAAATTGTATTACACTGTTCATTGTCTAATCGTGTTCATTTCTCGCTCATTATCATGTCAGCATTTCTCGTGATTGCTAAAGACGACCCAGGAATGATCTAACAGATAATGAATAATGATGCATTTTAAGCTGTTGGTCAGCTCATTTCTGTACACATTGAGATTTCATACAGTCTGTCGATATCTTCAGTCTATCTCGTCTTGTGGGAAATCGCAGAGCCGGATTTCAAAAGAGGGCATGTAGCATTTGCCAAACGCAGGCGTAGTTGGAGTAATGAAAGTTGTGCATGTCTCAAGTGATTAGACGTAAGACCCAGATGCTAACTATACGACTTCCTCACCTCGCTTTCATCCATTGATTCATCAGTTGTTGACTCTATTAAACTCTATCAAAATATGATAATATTGAAATCGGCTAATGGATTAGCTTTCTACTCGTACAGGCATTGATACTTTTTCCAATCCAGCCAATTGGTCGTGGCTGACTTCTTGTGGCCACATGTCGCAAGCTTCTCATGGACATATTACTCGAATTGGTCATGATCACTATTCTAAGCGAGCCTAGGCGCGATGGTCAAATTTTATCTGGATTGGATGAACGATGAGCAAATAATAACATGAGCGAAGAATAACATGAGCGAAGCGAATGTTATTCTTCGCTTTATTTATCGCTCATGCTATCCTCCGCTCATGTTCTTTGCTTATTGTTTGGGTTTTCCCTAATAACTCCCTTTATTTTTGGTCATGTTCTCTTCGCTCATGTCAAAATTTGCTCATATCATTCTTGCTCACGCTATTCCTGCTATTCATCACCATGAAATACTTTGCAGTTGAGTACTTCTCTACTCAATACTCTTGTTCTTGGCACCCATTTGGTGTACTGAGGTGCGCAATTCCCTTTCTGCAAGAATGGCTGCAAATCCTGCATATAATTGGGAACAATAGCTTGTTTGAGAGTGACCTCATGGAGTCACAATGAGAACTAATATACTCGACGTACAAGGACTTTAACTAACTTCCCAATTAGTACTTTGTTCTGACCGGCATTTCTACTAGCTCATACCTATTGGCTACCGATTATTCTGTCTGTTTTGTCCGCTTTCGAGTACCTGAACTGAGCGTAGCGATTGGACTGCAGTAGTCAACATGTTGGTACAGTCAGCATAATACAGTCTATTTCAGTACTGAAACTCAATAATTTCGCTTGGTTCAATTATCAATCCCTGTACGATGCCTTGGGTTGCTCTACCAAGTTGGCAACTCTGCATTCTGATAGTTTTTTGGGGATCAGTTTCAGGTTTGGTGGGTTGTGGCCTAGAGATGGGAGCTGATGGGGATTTTATGGGTGGGAATATGGAGGTCTGAGTGATTTTGATAATAGACAGTATTCTATATGCACACTTGGACATGGGCTAACACTTTGCCTATTCACTACCAGAGACCTCGTAGATTGAAGTAGGTGGTACTAAGAGTAGTCGATGGTCAATGGTATATAAATCATTGAATATCAATGGGATATAAATCAATGGAATATCAGAAATCAATGGGATATCAGAAATCAATGGGACATCAGAAATCAATGGTTCAGAAAACAGTATATCAATATCAAAAGCGTACTATTGATAACCATTCACATCTTTCTATCATGATATGAAATAGGATCTGTTAACTCTTTCATGCTCATCTTTACTTGTGTATCTATTTGCATGGTGACACTGGTATTAGTACTAGCTGGTTCTGGGTACACAATTTTCGAAAATAACGATAAAGGTAGTCCGGTAGGCTTGATAAGTAACAAGCGTCTTACGCCTCAGATTGTGGTGGGAAGTTAGATAACACGTTAAGAGTCAATGATCGTTGATAGATTAAGAGTCATTTCCAGATTTAAGAGCAACATAACCAGAGAGGCTTCTCAACATCTCGCTGCGCTCAATGTTTCGATGTTTTATGTTTCGATGCCTTACAATAATCTATTTTAATCTATTCATACGTAGCAAGGAATATATAGCAAGCGGATATCAGAGCAGACAAGTTTGTCAACATTGAGTGGAGATGTGATGTAGTTGTTGGTGGTTTGATCAAGAAGCGAGATGTTCAATGTTGAAGTTTTCAATGTTTTCGATATTTAAGGTTGCCAATGTTGTCTAATACGAAACATCTCGCTTCGCTTCTTTCGACATTCTTGTCATAGGATAACGAGAACATCGATCTCAACATCTCGCTTCGCTCGAAGTTGAGATGCGATGTTCTCATTATCCTAAGATTTCCAACTCCCTCATCTTATCCAATATCCCATCCACCCTCTTCTCCAACTTCCCATTCACGTAATCCTCCCTTGTCTTTGCATCCAACTTCTCCTGCAACGCATTCAAGTGCACGTAATTCTCCTTAAAAAACCGCATCTGGATCTTGACAAACAGCTCAAACAGCGGATCAAGGAACGGCGTCCGCAAATTCACCAACCGCGGGAGATCCAGCTTCAACTGCGTGTTGAGCGCAGCGTACTGGGTCTCTGCGTCCGCCAACTGCTGCCGCAGTGCCTGGAGTTTGGACTCGTAGTCCCCCGAGATCACAGTCAGTGCATTGTTCTGGTGCGGGTGCTCAACAAGTTTCTTCACCTTCAGTTTCATCGCATCGTAGTCCAATTGCTTGTGGTGTCTCTTCTTGATGGCCTCGTTAACCTCCACAAAGTACGAGTTGAACTTGCCCACAGGGTTGAGCACAGTCTGCATGTACGGCGCCTCCAACTCCCCAAGCGCCTTTTCATTCAAGTGCTTCATCGTGGCACTGTACTCTTGCGCAAGGGCCCCGTACTTGATCTCGGTGCCGGTTGGGGGGGGGCCGTAGAAACACCCGAGGGCATCGCCAATGTTCTTTTGAGCATTGGTCAAGATACGCAACAGCTCGAGGTAGCTCTGCAATTCCTTGTGTAGTTTGAGCAGAGTGTGCTCCATCAGCTTGAAGCGGCGTTCTTCGTGTTCGTACTCGGGATCATGTGATTGTTCGATTTGCCCGGTCTTGACCATCACCTGCGTTCCAGCGCGGTTGATGGCTTTTTTGAGGCCGGTCCAGGACATAACTGACAATCGAGCGAAGCGAGATTGTTGGATGTCTTGCAATTGTTAAGCAAAGACGTTGGTAGAAAGACTAGTGTCGGTAGTTACAATCGAGTGGAGCGATTGTTCAAGATGACTAGGTGGCTGGTCTATTAGTGGCTATGGTCGTCTACTATTTAGTGTAGTCGTCCAGTTGATTCGTCTTCTTTGTCAGTTGATTCGTCTTCTCTGTCAGTTGATTCGTCTTCTCTATCTGTTGATTCGTCTTCTATGATCTGATCCAATTAAACTTCTCTTGTTCTATTCTTATTCTTCCTATTCTTCCGGATCCTTCTTTCTATTCTTCTATTCTTCTATTCGTTGACCACTTGACAACGTGACTCTTAACTTTCGAAATGATCACGTCAAGAAAATGCTTGATCTGTTTTGAGCCAGGTGTTTGATTTACCTGTCTGGTCTCAGATATGTTTCAGGTTGGAATTCTCGTAGATCTTGTGTGTGGGAATTGTATAATGTAGGAATTGTACAGAATCGGTGTGAGTTGTGTGGAAATTGTATGAATTGTATGGGTATTGTAGAAATTGGGTGGTCTGTGGTTCCGAAACTCCCACGGATTTGTGTCCGTTGGCTTTGTAAACCGCGTGGTCACGTTTATTTTATCACGTGTATAACACGTGACAAAACACCACGCTGACTAATGTGAGCATGATTGGATGACTTACTATTGACTTTTGACTATCAATGATTGATGAATGATGAATGATCTCTATTCTGATGACTGAGTGATCATCATTCTGTCTGATTATGTATTCATGTCTGATTCATGTCTGATTCATGTCTGATTCATATCTGTGACCCCCAAGGCTGCATTCTTGATCTAGACACAAAAAAGGGTCTAAGACTTCCATTTTGATTTCCGCATTCCAAGATATTGGTTGTTTGAAGTAATTCGAGAAGTAATTCGAGCGAATCTCTCGATTCGCTCGTATTGCAGTTACTTAGTCGTATGCACCAGCACTGCAATACCACTTGAACACTATGAGTGGGAATGAACAATTGTCTTATTGTGGTGCTTATTGTCCAGGGGTCCTTCTCTTTGTGGTCATTATTTATTACTTGCATTCAATGCGTTCCTTTGGGTATTATTACCGGGTCAAAATTACACGATCGTTTGTCATTTCAACATCCCAGCTGCTCGGCAATCGCTTGTAACAATGCACTCGAGAGATTCCGTGCTCATCTCGTATCGTGCATTGCTAACGGATTTCAGTAATTCGGTAATTGGTGGCCTGAACTTGTGCTGCCACAAGATGGTGCGGTGGCCACACCGTACGCTACCGTAGGTAGCGTACTGATCACGGTAGCGTACTCACTCCTTCAGATCTTGAAACCACACTGGGGGTATGGGCCCGTATCTTGTTGTATCCTGCATACAACTCATCGGGTCTGCATACAGCCCACTTGTTTCTGTGTGCAGGGCACTCGATATCGCAATAGTCCTCTTTAGGCAACCACACTAAATGCCGGTTTCATATCACTAATACATTCTCAATGTAATTGAAACTCCGAAATCTTGGCCGTGATGTTCTGCCATGCTATTCTTTCCTCCTGATTCTGTATCTTTATCTTGTTATCTGTTATCTGTTATCTTGATCTTGTTATGTCTTATTCTTGTATCTTGTTACTTCTTATTCTTGTTGTCTCTGGTCCTTCTTGTTCTATTCTTCCCTTCTTCTCTTATTCTCTATTCTCATTCTCTTCTCTTTTTGTCTTGTCTTTTTGTCTCTTGCTACATTTGTCCCCACCCTTCTTTTTGAAAAAACAAGATATCATAGACATGGGAAACAGTGCTTCGTCGGCCAACATTAGCAGTACGCGCAAGTCGACCGCAGGGCAACGCAGCCTGCAGTTGAATCCTGTGTCCAAGAAATTGGACGAGGAGTTCAGCGACTTGATTCTCCACCAGGTCAAACCAGACACCAACTCCAACATTCTGGCTAAAAGAATACTGGACCTGTCCCACCACAACGTCGATAACTACCAGTACAAGCACCATGCGTCGCAGTTCTCGAACGATCTCATAGAAGACGAGTTCAACGAGTTGAACCAGGGACTCATCGAAACTGAGGCCACTGAAATAACCCCCGATTTCTTTGCCCACGATGTCGAAATGCAGGACGCGTCCCAGTACCCCAGCATCGACCGTATAGCCCCCGCAGTACAGCTGGCCCTGAATACGCCCCTATTCGGTACCCAGTCGCCGCTCCCCCAGAACCAGAACACCTCCAAGTCAAGCTCCATCCCCGTGGAAATCAAGTGGGTCAACTCCAGCAAAGAGCACATCAACAAAATCTCCATAATCGGCTCCTTTTCCAACTGGCGCGATGTCATTCGCCTTGTGGCGTCTCCAACCCACCCCGGCGAGTTCATCACAACCCTCCTGCTTCCTCTCGGAGTACACAAACTCCTTTATATCATCAATAACGAATACCGTGTGAGTGATCAATTGCCCACCGCAACAGACCAGGAAGGTATCCTCTTCAATTGGTTCGAGGTCATGGACGATACCCACTTGTTCAACCACTCTTTGAACCAGCCAAATCACTTGAATGCCCTGACAGATTATGACGCAAATATCATTTCTCCAGAGTACCATCGCACCTTTCACAGCAACACTTCAATGGGGATGAGTGCGGGCAAGTACGAGGTGGACAAGATAAATTCAAAGGCAAATACGCTTTTGCACAAACTTTCAAAGGAGGCGGCCTCGGAGTTTGAACATGTTGAACATATGGATACAGATGAGCCGGAAACCGAAAATGCAGCTGCTCCTCCGGCGCCAAATCCAGAAATCAACCTATTCAATGCCTCGCCTCTTGAACCACCGCAGTACATCTCGCACACTGGGTCATACTCTTCAAATAAGTACGTGCCGTACAACGAGTCCACGTCGTCGTCGTTCCAGCGCAACCACAACCCACAAACTAAACTCACGTACTCGAGTGAAATCCCAGAGATGTTCCTCAATTACGACTACTTCAAGCAGAAGGGCGCGGATTATGAACTCCCTGAACCACCTCAGTTACCGGCGCACTTGAACAATGTGTTGCTCAATAAACTCTCGAATAATGGCGTCGTGCAACCAAACAGCCAGCTCTCAAATATACCGCACACGTTTCCGTCTTCGTATAGTGAATTGCGCCCTCCAAACTCAAACTTTGAACAGCCGTCCCAGAATAAGAGACCGCCGCTCAGGCGGGCGGATTCCTCGTACTATGCAAGCAACAAGGAGGCGTACCATCTTTCGATTCCAAATCATGTTATCTTGAACCATTTGATGACAACAAGTATTAGAAATGATGTGCTTACAGTGGCTTGTATAACGAGGTATCTGGGGAAGTTTGTGACGCAGATAATGCATTCGCCGGCTGAATAAGCAATGCGAGCAATATGAGCGAAGCGAGCATTGCGAGATTATGTACTTCGCTCACATTGCAAAATTGTGAGTATACCCGAACATTGTGAGTTTATGTGAACATTGTGAGTGAACATTGGAAATTGTGAGTATACTTGTATGAGCATTCGAAATTGTGAACATACTTGAACACTGGCTGGACAATGGAAATTGCGTTACTTCGCTCACTTTGCGAATTGTGAGTACTTGAACATTGTGTGAGCATTCCAAACTGTGATCGCCTCACTGTGAGTGAACATTCAAAATTGTGAGTATATGTGAACATTGTGTTTTACTTGAACACTAGTGAACATCCAAAATTGTGGTTCTCCAACACTGCGTGAATATTCAAAATCGGAGTATACTGGAACAGTGAATACTGGAAATGGTGGTCATGTCGAACATTGATGAACATAATTGGGACTATAATTGGGAGAATTGTGAGTGTGCTTGAAGTGTGCTTTCGAATTACTTGTGAGTATACCTGTGAGTACACTTGAACACTGAGTGAACATTCATTTGTGGTTATACTGAACACTGGGTGAACATGCAAATTGGGAGTGTACTTGTGAGTGTACTTGCGAGTTCACTCTGCAAATCGCTGACAACTGCTTGTACTTGATGCTGAGCGAGATAACATGCTTTCTTCCTTCTCCGAGAGGACGCTACACTGGAATTCATAATCTACTGCAATAATCCATACAGCTATTTGTTATATAGCCCAGTTAAAGCAATCATTCTCGTGAGCATACCAGCTGCTCGTGTCACACCACACACAACCTACCAAGTGCTGATCCACCACCTAGAAAGTCCATCAACTAACAGACATCCGCCTCTCGCGGCGTAACCGGCTCTGCATCAAGCCGTAACTCCCCCGACGAATTATAACCTCGAGCTTGAACTTGTCTATCTCAGGATAGAACACGCTGGTGTGCGAGTGTAATTCCTCCAATAAACTCGCCCGCTCGTCTTTGGTGGTGTCCCGAATCCATGTTTGGTACCCCAAGTTGAAGTTACAATAGTACTTGAACATCTCCAAGACCCCAAGTTCAACTTCTTTAGTTAATTGAATGTGGTACGCTTCAAACCCCAATATCTTCAGTAGTTCGTAAATATTGAGCCGCGAGTAGTACCGGTCGTTGCGCAGATCGTTGAACTCTTCGAACCCAGAGTCGTCGTTCCGGATCTTGTTGATTAATGGAACAATCCGACACGTCCCGTACAACGACGGTGCGTTGTCCAAATTACCACTGTTGGTCACCTCTTCTTTGGCAGAAACCATCCCCGCCTGCGAATACTTGGCCTTCAAGTCGGCAATGGGCTTGAACTTGTTCTCCAGAAGCCTGTAAAAATCGTCAGAAAAAGCCTGGGGGAGTTCCTTCTTGGTGGTAGGCCTAGGAAGCTTTATGGCCTTTGGCTTTGGTTCCATATCTTGTTGCTCGAATTTACCCCCAGTCTCGGCCTGCACCTCGGGCCTCCGTTGCCTTTGTGTAGTTGCAGCCATTTCGCGCGCACGCTCGAAAAACCTGATCCGCACAAGAAACTTTTTCTTATTGAACATGCGATTCAACCACACATTGCTCTTTTTCAAGATCCCCTCGCCTATGGGGAGGTACGGTACCAAAAGCTTGTTCCGACGGTGGCACGTCTTGGGCCTGAAGTATGTCTTTGCAACACTAAAGTCTTTCTCCGCCAATGCCCCTAATTCCTCTTCACACGTTCTGCGCCTCTTCGCAGCTGGTTCACCATCACTAGACTCATTCAGCCACGCGGTATCCAACCTTTCCCCGAAATTCATATTCCTCGGACACATGGCGTTGGATGGTCCGGAAAAGGGCGACGAGAACTCGCCAGTGGTGTAGGTTTTATTAGCAAATAACATTTCGTCACTGAATTGCATCAATTGCTGCGAATTTTTGAGCGGACTTTCTGCCGCGGGCACACCAAAATTCGCATTGCCACAATCCTCATCACTGGCAGTGGACTTTTCAATGAGCCTGGGATTCAAAAAACTATTCCCTTCCTCTTGGAGGGCGGGAAGCAAAGAATGCGTGTACTTGTGGGTATTCAACGATGAGGGGGGTATTGTCAATGATTCCTCTAATTTACACTGGGTTGGGGAGGAATTACTACTGCCGTTTGTGGAAGTAGCGCTTGGACTATAATCCAGTAAATCACCAGAAATATCGTCCAGGAACCTGAAATATTCCGTCATACTCATTTGGAAATCATTCCCCAAGGCAAAATCTCCAAACTGGTTCACTTGGCTTCCAAATTGGCCTCCCAAATGGTTTCCAAGTTGGTTGCCAAATTGGTTGAATTGATTTCCGAATTGGCCAAATTGATCATCACTTCTTCCTCCAAAACTTGGAACCTCACTTCTTACAACGATGTTCTCGTTGGGGGTAGTTGGTTCACTTGACATTTTGGAAATCATTAAGGTGTACGTTGTGGTGCAGGTTGTTAGCTAAAATCTACCGCTGACGTTTACTGGCAGTTCGAAAGCCTCTATCGCTATGATAGAGCTTTGTGGCTCTTGTAGTGAATGATAAGAATGGATCTGGATCCAGACTATCAGGTCCCAAAGTGAAATTTAAGGATACTTGGGTAAAAGATGGAAAAACACTTTAATAAATATTGCCGCCGATACGGTTTTCAGTGATATTGGTGCTCCTGAATCACTTGGAGGTGCTCCCTCCAATTCGTATATCCGTAGGGATGACGTTTGTGCTGCAACTATGGCAACCAGAAAACCTCCTTAAAACAAGAAAAATCACGGAGTTCCAAGTAAATACAAGCGAGATAAGCGAGTTTTTCAAGGCAGTGAAGCCCTTCAAATGTGGCATATTTCCCTTTTGGTCATAGGGAAGCTTACACATCACATTTTGCAGCCAAAAAAAAAAGGGTCCTCCCGCCCAACGACTTTTCAGGACAGGACCAATTATCATGCGGGACCACAATTCACGCATAAATGGGATCATAATGGAGAACAAATTATGCATTTCTCCCCTCACCACAAATGCAATCATATACCACCAAGAATTTGCCTGACTGAAGCTACTTTCTCTACACAACCTCCAGTAGGAAAGATCATACAGCGACAGCCTCACCTTGAATGTCCAGCCTGACCTTAAATGTCCACTAAAGTAACATGTCAAGACACCTCATGTCATCAGCCTTACATGGGTAAATCACCGAAATAAGAATACATTTATTTAAATAAATAGAATTATTTCCCCCACTTCATTGCATATCTTGTATTGCATAAGTGTTCACAACTAATAAGGGTTCACAACGAAAGCCATAGGACGGCTTTACAGTAAAGTATTAGATCCAGCTACCAGCACTGTAGCCCCTCGAGCACTTGCTAGGGTGTCTGAGGCAAGGACCGTTGCTTTGGCATGATATGTAGCTTCATTCACATTACGGAGTTCCAGAAAAAATACAGGGTTTTCCTCATCACCAATCTTCTAATTGTGCATCACTGATGTCTAATTTTTTATCTATGCACTACGTGTTATCCCTTAAACGCGTGTGAGCACAATACCAAGTAGTGAAAGCCACGAGAAATCATGAGAAGTCATTCTTATCACTTATCCATACACCTGTTATGTGAATTCTCCTCTGATAAGAGACTACACTGTAATGTGAATAGAAATTCACTTATTATGTGATCTCACTAACAGAAATTCACTTATTATGTGAACTTCTGTTCTCTTACGAGAAACACCTGTTATGTGAATTCTCTGCCAAAGTTGTACCTCTCTTTAAAATGATTCTCATTAATTACACCTGTAAAACCGTATTGTGACTCTCTAATCGTATATCCTAATTGATCAATAGATCTGGTTAGATCTTATATGATGAGATCTTAACAAGTAGATCTAGTCTAATTGTAGATCTTATCAAAAACGTGTATCAGCCAAGGTATTAACCAAGTGTATTTACCAGCAACTGTATTGTTATCAACTCGTTCGCTCGTTAAGCACTCTGACTTTCAATAATGTTATCCACCACACCCTGTGCGTCCGACTTCAAGTACTTACTATTCATCAAAATCTGTAACAATCTCTTGATACCAATATCGAGGTCAAACGACAGCAACTGGTGTGTAATGAGGTGTTTATCATGGTCCGAGTTCTTGTATCCGAGCTTGCTCAAGACGTTGCCCACCTCCTCTGCGCTCTTTATGGAAGGAATGGCAATCTGGTTTGTGAAGCAGTCCGTCAAGTTCATGTGTTTCAACACCGAGTACTGTGACGTTGTACCAATAATCAACAACTTCCTATTCTTGGGTGGCTTCTTGGTCAAGTACACAAGCAACAACTGCAAGATTTCGTTGGAGAAACGTGGACCAATAGGCACGTAGTTGATCAAGGTTTCAATCTTGTCAATCACCAAGATGTTCAATGGCGACTTGTACACGTCTCTAAACACATTGTCAATGTGTGCAATCTTTGCAGGCTCGCTCATCCCCACCATTCCCTCGGCAGAAAGCATCTTGATGAATGGGAACCCAGAGTTCAATGCCAATGTCGCAGCCACAGCAGTCTTACCCACACCCGGTGGACCATGCAACAAGATACTGATCAAGTTCTCGGTCTCACTGCCCTTGATTTCGTCAACAAACGACTGTCCTCTGGTGAAGATGTGGTTGATGTTTTGGTTGTACTGGATAATACCGTATGGAGCAGCCAGGCGAATATCCTCCTCGTCGGTACCAAATGCCGGCTTGACCTCACGAAGCGCCATCAAAAAGTCATCCTTACCCACAGTCATCAGATTGATACTCTTGAGATCAATCAGTGCGACAGACCCCTTCTTGGTGTGTCTGGAAATGGCAAAGGACTTGGCCGAGTTACACAAACCCTCCAACTCTGCACCGGTAAAGTTCTTTGTCAACACCGCCAACTCGTGAAAGTCCACGTCCTTCCCAAGCAACTTGTTCTCGCGCATCTTGGCTGTGTGGATGTTCAAAATGTCGTATCTTCCCTTTTCGTCAGGCAAGGCAATCTCAATCTGGATCTCGAAACGACCCGGTCTCAACAAGGCGTTATCAATCAAGTCCAATCTGTTGGTCATACCAATGATCAAGATATTGTTCAATTGGTCAACACCATCCATCTTGGAAAGCAACTGGTTAACAACATTGTCTCCCACACCCGTGCCATCGGACTTACCCGAACCTCTTTGCTTGAAGACCGAGTCCAACTCGTCAAAGATGATCACGTGCAAGTCGGAGTCGTCGCCCTTTTGCTTGTACTCTGCCTCAGCCTCCTTGAACAAGTTTCTGATATTCTCCTCGGACGCACCCACGTACTTGCTCAACATCTCAGGACCGTTGACAATCTTGGGCTCTCTTCCATTCAACATCTTGGACAATTTACGAGCAATTAAGGTCTTACCGGTACCCGGGGGACCGTACAAGAGCAAACCCTTACAGTGCTTGTAGTCCAACTTTTCAGCAATCTCTGGCGGCAAGATTCTACTGTTGAAGGCCCTTCTGAAAATGTCCTGGAACTCAGTGTCCAAACCTCCAATTCCCAAATCCTCCAACTTGAAGTCCGGATTGATAATCTGTTTCCTGGTTGAAGAGCGCGCAGCCCCGGCGCCCAACCTCTTTCCTTGGAGTTTGGCAGGCTTGACCAAGTTGAGCGGGGACTTTTGTTTTGGGTAGAACACGACCTCTGTCTTCCCCCTTGTCAAGATTCCCTTCACGTCCAAATCGGTCGATTCCTGAAATGAGGGACCATCGGGACGCATGGTCAAGACCTGCACGCTGTTTACGACAAGCAGCATGACCACTCCCTTGTACTCCATAACAATCTGTTGGGTTGGCTGCAAAACCTGGTTCTCTAAAATCCCCACAAATCTCTCCACCAAGTCTTCGTGGTTTATAGGGTTGGAGTGGGCGGTTCTCGCGGAACGGAAATCAATAATGATGTCGATTCCACTGAGGTACTGCTCTGCGCCGCCACTCACCTGGAAGATGTTGTAGGTCTCCACAAGAATCTCTTGTTCGAGTGACCACGCACCCCATACTCTCACGTTGGCACCAAGACCCACAGTTCCTGGGCTCACGTCAGGGTGTTTGAATATGCTGTACACATAGTGGGCGTCAAAAATGA
Organism: Kodamaea kakaduensis; assembly: GCA_030558435.1. Classification (NCBI taxonomy): domain Eukaryota; kingdom Fungi; phylum Ascomycota; class Pichiomycetes; order Serinales; family Debaryomycetaceae; genus Kodamaea; species Kodamaea kakaduensis. Next base: position 136,084 of record JAJMSN010000035.1, read on the forward strand.
CATTGCTGCGGTCAGGGATGCCCTCAAAGTCCGTGGGGTTCACTGCCACACAGTTTGCGAGAATCACATCATTCAGGGGGCAATTGGCAGCCTTGAGTGTCCGCTTGATGTGTCTTGATTGGTCGTGTCTTGGCTCGTGGTGTCTTGGTTCGTGGTGTCTTTGTTCATGTTGTCTGGGATCTTGTTGTGGGGGCGAAGGAACCGGTCTGCTGTGGCTGATCTTGGCTTGCCCAGGGTTAGTGGGCGTATTTGATACGCGCTGAAATCCAAGCTTTTCCATGGTTAGACTATTCAAAGTTTGGCTACCTTTCACGATATTTTGAGTCGTGGCAGAAATAAAGTGCGACATTTACGACACTGTCTCAACTCGCAATGGCCAATGTTCAAACAATGGGGAATTGACAAACACTGGTGGGGTCCAATTGATTGGTAGCTTTGGCGGTGCTGTTGCGGTGATTTTTGGGATTTACATGACCCCATGCCTCCCACAAAGCCCCTTGCCGAGCCGCATTTCCCGTTGCCCCCGGGTGAAGGACCCGTTTTTTGACGACTTTTGCAAGAAAAGGTTTAGTGGTGTAGCGGCTATCACGTTTCGTTTACAATTGGCATCCAATGTAAGCTCCGAAAAGGCCCCGAGTTCGATCCTCGGCTAGATCATTTTTTGACAATTGAGCGCAGCAAAAGAGAAGGAATAGCAAAACGTAAGAAGACAAGCACACTATGCTATATTCAACCTGTACTGTTGTTTCTCATTGCCGCCTCTTCCTCGCACACCTGCTTCTCAATCCTATGCAGTGAAAGTCATCAAACTGACCAGACATCTCATCATTCTTCCATCATTGCAGTACATTATGCGAGAAGTAAACTACATCAGCAATCAAAGTCTTCGTCGCAATACTTTATGACGTGTGAGAGACTGGGAGGATGAAGTGATTGAGCTTGTCGAACAATTCGCTTCGCTCATTGTTCTCACCACCAAACTTACATCTGCCATGACAATCCCAATTAGGAAGTGGACCCAAATTTCACCTTTGCCAATAAAGTTCAAGCACTCATTTAGCCTTTCAGACAAAAATAAATGGTTTAGAAGGGAGTGATTGAACAACGAGCGAAGCAAGTTGTTCATACGAGACAAGAGGTATGTTCATTATTGCAAAAAAGTGTAAGTACTTTTTGAAACTTTAGCTGTATGTGAAACGTCGCTCGTTGTTCGACTAACTTGCTCAACTTCGCTCAATAACCTCGCTTCCCTCGGTTATTTCGCTCGGTCCTTAACGAAGAGCAAATGGCTCAGACATACGTTTTGGTTCATAAGTTTTGGATGATTACGTGATTGCTGACTTAAACACGTGGACATTTTTTAGACAAACGTTGTCTAAGGAGAAACGTTCACACGCCAACCCGCAAACAGAGCTGACTGTTTGCTCATCCGTGACTCCAGAGGGCCCGGGGGCCTCTGAAAAAGTCGTGTCCCTCCCAATTCGGTTTCCCTCTCAGGCACATCCTCCCACATCGTGTCTTACACAAGATTGGTTTAGTGGTGTAGCGGCTATCACGTTTCGTTTACAATTGGCATCCAATGTAAGCTCCGAAAAGGCCCCGAGTTCGATCCTCGGCTAGATCATTTTTTCGATATTCATGCAGGTTCCTGCAGAATTGGCAGAAACTATTTTTAGCCCTCACGTGAAGGCTGCAAAACACCTTGTTTTTGCAACATTATTTAACCTTTCCGGATCGAATCAAATTTTCGCGACTTTGCCTAATTGGGAAGCCCGAAGGAAGAATTTTGCGACCAAAACGCGTCGGCAACAATTGGATCCGCAACCAATAAGAGTGGGCATAGTGAAAAAATAAAGCAGCGTGTGATAAGGATAAACGGAAGGCGAGGAGGAGAGGGGATTAAGGAGAGGAGGAGGAGAAGATATTAAGGAGACGTAAGGAGAGGAGGAGATCAAGGCGAAGTGAAGATTGGCGAGTGAATATTAGAGATGAGGAGAAGGAGCAAGCGAAGCAGGAGCAAGCGAGGATGTAAGGAGAATAAGGAGAAGATGCAAGGAAGATGTAAGGAAGGGGTAGTGGAAGAGAAGGATATGGAACAATAAGAAGTGAAGGAGAAAGGGGAGGATACCTGAACCTACCAGATTCGCTTCGCTCATCTGGCAGGTTCTACCGTCCAGGCTCAAAAATGGGGTGAATAAGGGATATGATAATGAGGTGATGTGATGGTGCAAGATTTGGGATGAAATAGCCAAGATCCCTGTGAATTAATTGGATCCTGCAGAGAAGATTTGGATACCTGGCCTGCGTCAAAAGTTTGTTGCTGAGCATAGAGAGCATAGATGAGCGGAGCGAATCTATGCGAAGAGTTCCTATGAGCATAGAGAGCATAGATGAGCGAAGCGAGTCTATGCAGCTCACAAGATTTCCCATTATCTATGCAAAATTACAGAGTTCCCATTATTTATGCGAAATTACAAGCGCTTCCATTATTTATGCGAAATTACAGACCTCCTATGAGCATAGATGAAGGCAATTATGCGACTTCCAAGAGTTCTGAGCAAAGCAACTATGTGACTTCCAAGACTTCCTGTGAGAACTGTCAAGACTTTCAAACTTCCAAGATCTGGAACTTCCAAGATTCTTTGATCCTCCGCTAACTTTAATCTCTATTGAAGTTATCATCTACAAACTTCTCGCTTCGCTCGAAGTTGGGTAGCTTCGCTCGATGTTGAACTGAGTAGTCGGTATTTATTATAACACATAAAGAGCAAGACTCTTTGATTTTTTTATATGGTGACATAAACGTACATAGAATCATCTGCTGTAAATCAATTTGGAAAACATGAAAAAGAACTGAAATTGCAAAGCGGGCTTTGCGGCAACACTAGCTCTGGAAGTGGTTTGGGGTTGCCATCATGCCAAAGTCGATGCCCAGAATCGAGGACGTGTTGCTATGCTTACTGCTCCCCTGCCGGAACAGCGGCTGGTAGTGAGGCGGGAACTGGCCGTGGTAGGGCGAGTATGTCTGCATGGAAGGCATTCCCTCCTGCATTGGTGTCAAGACCTCGCCCTCTGGCTTGAACATGGGAGCTGTCTCTGCGCTCTGTTCGTAAAAAGGGTAGCGCGCCGCCCCCGGGAACCCGTACGTGGCCTCGTTCACCACGTAGTCCAGGTGCGGGTTGTTCATCAACGGTCCCTGGGGCACGGACCCCTGATTGTGGGTAAATACATAGTTGTTGTTGGGGTTAATGGACAAGTTGTTCATGGAGCCGTTCATGCCATTCATCATTCCGTTCATCCCATTGGCGCCGTTTACTCCATTCACATTCATCATTTGCATGGCGTGAATGGAGCCGTGGGACGCGTGGTGCCCGTGTCCCACCTTTGAAGGAAGGGAGTTTCTGGGCTGTTTCAGGTCCAACAAGCTCGAGCGAATGCCCTGGAAGTTGTTGGAAAAGGAAAGATCGTGCACTGGCTGGGAGTAGGAGTGGGAGTGGGAGTGCTGGTGGTGGGTGTTGTAGGAGTTGTAGTGTGGGTAGTTCATGGACAATGAGTGGCCATGGCGTTTGATTTTGCCGGTGACAGGCTGGTAGTTGTTCAAGATGACATTGATCTTGGACTGGATGCGTTTACCGTAGCTCGAGACAATCTTGCAGTTTTGGAACCAGTATTTGATTATTGCAATCTGAAGCGAGTCCACGGGCTCGTCTGGTGGAAGAAGAAGGTTGAGTTTTTCAATGACAAATGGTTCTCTCATGTTCACATTGTTCATGTTTTGGTTGATGTTCACACCCACATTCTGGTTCATATTTTGGTTGATGTTTTGGTTGATGTTTTGGTTGATGTTTTGGTTCATGTTCATGTTTTGGTTCATGTTCATGTTCACATTTTGATTCATCATCATACTGTTCACATTCTGCCTCTTCTCATACACCACCTGTGGATTCACCAAGATATCAATCAAAGTCTGGATCACATAGTTCCCATAAGGATCATTAATCAACTTGTCCAAGTCATTCACCAAGATATTGTAGATGAGATCAAACTTGAGGTTTGAAAAGTTGACGTTAATCACCTCGTTATTAAAGCAATTCTTCAAGAACTTTTCAATGACATTACTGGAGAACTTCAAGTTGCACAAGCTGTTGATGCCATACTGCACAAAGTTATCAAACATCTTGTAGTTGATATCCAACGAATTGATCAGAATCAAGTACTGGAGCACATAATTACCAAACTGGTCATTAATCAAGAGCGAAAAGTTCTTAAAGTCCAAGATACATTTCGAGAACTCCGAGAGTTGGGAGGTGGTGACGTGGTTCAAGCACTTTTGAAGCACGCAGCACCCGTGCTTGTGTGTGGCCACCACATACAAGTCTGCGATGATTGCATCGTAAATGAACTGGCACTGCTGTGGCTGGTACTTGTTGAGGATCTTTTGGATAACATGATTACCGTTCAAGTCCTTGATGAGCTCAATGATAAAAGGCCGCAAGCCTTTTGTGAGCAACAGTAACTGGTGTGCATTGTTCAAGTTATCGATGATTTTCTGGAGGGCACGGGTTCCGTGCTGGTTGATGGAGATCTGGAACAAGTTGAATTGCAAAATCTCAAGGATGAGATCGAGGTTCTTTTCGCTGCAGTACCCAATGAGTTTCTGAATAAGATAGTTGCCAAATGGATCAATGATCAACTCGTACATGTGGGGGTAAGTCTGCTTGAAAATGACCTCGAAATTGGCCAACCGAACTTGAAGATTCGAAATCAAGTTCTCGTCAATCTTCTTCTGGAGGAAACGGCACCCGTACTGGTCTTTGGCGAGCTTCAAAATCTCCAGCTTGATTTGCACCAAGGGGAGTTTGTTGATCAGTGCAAGGTAATCCTTGTCGATTTTTTTAGCGCCTTTGCCGGTACCACCAACTCCACCAACACCAATACCTCCACCAACACCTCCACCAACACCAACACTTCCACTACCACTAACACCAACACTACCAACGCCACCACTAATACCAACACCTCCACCACTTACACCAACACCACTAATAGAACCACTTACACCACTACCACTAATAGAACCACCACTAATACCAACACCTCCACCACTAACACCACCACTTACACCACCACCACTAACACCACCACCACCTCCTCCACCTCCACCACACTCGACATTTTCCTTATCAAAAGACGAGTCTACTGAAACTTGTCTTGAGTGCACGCCCGAGTACATGCTGCCGACGTTTGCGGACTCAGCGGAGGTCACCAGGGACACCAGTCCCGGGCGCGGAAGCACGAAGGAAGAGTCGTGGTCCAAGTGGAAGGAGGGCAAATTGAGGGCGTTGTTCAACTTGCCGTGGGAGTCCCAGAGCACGGACTTGCCAATTTTTTTGGGGCCCTGCATGTGGGCCGAGCCCACACCCGAGTTTTTGAGAAAGTCCTTGGGGATGTCCTTGTCCCTCCTGAGATCCTCGCCCTTGAAGTCCCTGTCCCTAAAGTCGTTCTTGTCCAAGTCCTTGGGGGGGGTGGTGGGCTCAATCAAGGAGGATACCGAGTTGATTGAGATGTTCTTGTTGTGAGACATGCAAAAGCGGTTTGATTGCTGAGTGTTCAGAGCAAGAGAGGCTGACGATGTGTTCACCAAGGTGCTACCATCGACCAAAGGAAAGTGTATCAGAATTAAAAGTTAATCGATCCGAAATATTTATAAGGAGAATGGCGTAGAAAAATACTGGAGACCACAAAGCTTCAAGGAGAAAATCGGCTCCTGGTAAGAGGATACGAGAATAGAGACACTACACAAGAAGACTACAACACTAACACTACTACAACACTACACTACTACAACACTACTACAACACTAACACTTACACTTCTACACTACTACAACACCACAGACTACCAAGAACACTAGTACAGAGATAAAAAAAGTAAGACAAATAGTACTACAGAATAATACAGAAAAAGACATAAAAGTAACACTATTAAACGATTAGTACACTAAATAGAACAGAGAAATAAAATAGACGATCTCTCTTTCCACTACACTCTCTCTACACTACACTCTCTACACTACACTCTCTCTACACTCTCTACACTCTCTACACTATACTCTCTACTACTAAACTCTCTACACTACACTCTCTCTACACTCTCTACTCTACTCTCCACTAACTACATCTCCTTCACTCTAGCAATTCAACAATCTTTCAACAATTCTACCTTACTACCTCAAATTGCACACTATAAATTACTAAGTAAACTTTATACTGCAGAGATGAATGAATGAATGAGAGAGTGGTGAAATAAGTAAATGACTAATGAATAGTAGAACAGTAACAGTACAGTACAGTACAGTAACATTACAGTAACAATGAACAGTAAGGTAAATGAAGTAAATGAATACAGTAGAACAAGACGCCGAAGCCTTCTACTCCTTTCTTTTCGTTTGAAAAACGTATGAGGGTTTGTACCTTTATCGGTATTAATTAGAAATTTTATACCTTTATTCAATTTGTAATGCAGCAATGGTCGCGAACATGGTTGCAGACTTCTTCTTGTACTTGTACTTCTATACTTGTACTTCTAGTTCTACTTCTACTTCAACTTCTACTTCAACTTCTACTTCTACTTCTTCTACATCTACTTCCATTTCTACTTCAACTTCCACCTCAACTTCTCTTCAACTACTTTTCTTCAACTTCCTCCACTTCCACTTGTACTCACCTCTTCACCTCACCCTCCATCCTACATATTCAATTCTCATTTTTCTCCATTCATCATCCATCATCATCACCCATCATCCTTCATCACCAATCATCATAAACTAACACCTCCTCCATTAACCTCCTCCATCCTCCACCTTCATCATAAACCATCCTCATCCTTATACACCATCCTCAACGTCTTTTCTTTTAACCTCTTTGTGTCCATGCACGTCGCCTACTCATCACGTGGAAAAGGGACTTTTGATAATGGAGGTGATGGTCTGTGGAATTGTGACGTAAGCACTGGGGGTGTGCCACTATCACATGTATGCGGTGCAGTAGTAGTAGATTGGAGGGAGTAGTAGAGGTGGTGGTGGAGTGGAGGGAGAGATATTGGAGGTAGTAGATTGGAGGTAGAGAGGAGAGTGAGTAGAGTGAGGAAGTAGAGTGGGTAGAGTGAATAGAGTGAGTAAGTAGAGTAATAAAAGAATATTAGGAAGTAAAGTGAGTGTGAATTTGAGTAGCTTGTTTTTCGTCAACTAATATCATTCACCATGTTAACTATCCATCTGTTAACTACGTCTTCAACCTCCTCTCCTATCTCGTTTCACCTGTTATTTTATGCCTCCGCCTTGAGGTCTCGAAACAGGGAGTACCTCTTGCATGAAAAATTTGTCCCTTGTCGGAGAATTATTGCGAAATTTGTAAAAATTGGTTGTATGTGGAGATTGGGTATTATTGAAGATGGAGATTGAGTGCGGAAGACTAAAGATGGATGACTGGATATGGATGACTGAATATGGATGAACATGTAAGAAGAAGATTCAGACTGAGAAGACACTGACTAGAGACGATCGATTTTGAGCATTGCAGACTGCTGTATTTTTACACCGCCACCGTATTTCCTTTATTTTAGCCCACCAACAGACGGTGTTTGTGTCTATTTTTATCGTCTGGATGGAGCGGATGACACTCAATGAGCGAAGCTCATTGTAGTGGAAGTGAAGCGAATGTTAGGGAGGTAGAAAACTAGAAAACTAGAGATAGTAGAGATAGTAGAAAAGTAGACAAGTAGAAGTAGATAAAATGTGTAGATGAGTTGGAAGCATTAGTGTTTGAGTAGTAATTAGGAAGTGACCTGCAAATTAAGATCAAGTCCAAGAAAAATGGTGGATAAGTAGATAAGTAGAGAGATGTAATACTAGTGGACAGAAGTAGACTAAAAGTAGAATGACTAGATGAAATGACTAGAATGACTAGTAGAATAAGTAGAATAAGTAGAAGTAGAATAAGTAGAAGTAGAATAAGTAGAAGTAGAATAAGTAGGAGTAGACTGACTAGAATGGACTGACTGAAAAAAGAGCTTTTGTCTGGCATCACAAGTTTCCATATGAAATCCGCAATTTGCTCAATTGCTGCGCACTGAGGGGAATAGTCTCACTTTTTATTACTTATTTCCATCTACTGAGTGTACGGTGATATTGATAGATTGTGTATGGCTTGTGTATAGATGGCCTGTGCAGCTCATGTAAGAAGATGACCAACTCAGAACTAGTACTCAGAACTAGTAGTAGTAGTAGTAAACTACTACTACTACTACTACCACTACTACTACTACTACTACTACTACTACTACTACTACACCACAATCAATTGGTCTGGCCAGTAGCGAGATTGTTTGGCTTTGTACTTTTGTGTACATCGACATTCTGATTGGAAACGAGATGAGCGTAGATGAGTAGATGAGCGAAGCGAATCTACGCGAGGGTAGAACAAGTTCAAGCGTAGATTTGCAAGCAAATCTACGCAAATCTACGCGAAATGAGTGGAAGAGTGAAGAGTGAGAGTGAAGAAAGTGGTAGAGAGAGTGAGAAGATTTGTGAAGTAGAACTTGTACATTTGCTCATCTCTGACATCCGGCATAGTTTTTCCTATTTGGTCGATTGTGTGGACGGACAATTGGCACAATTGAGCGAAGCGAAATTGTGACAATGGAATGGGAGTAGTATGAATGGAATGAGAGTAGCGTGAATGGAATGAGATATGAATGGAATGAGATATGAATGGAATGAGATATGAATGGAGTGAGATATGAATGGAGTGAGTATTATGAATGGAATGAGTAGTATGAATGGAATGACTATTATGAATGGAATGAGTATTATGAATGGAATGAGAGATGAATGGAGTGAGAATTTTTGAATTGCGGAATGATAGTAAATAGTAGAGTGGGAATGAAAATGGTGGAACTGTGGAATGAAATAGTATGAACAGAATAGAGTATGAATTAATGGTGGGATGATGAGTGGAGATAATGAGAATGAGAGGAAATTCTTCACTTATTGGTGGAAGAGAGCGGATCTAGAAATGTCATCACTCCATCTTCAAGTAACTCAATCACTCCATCTTCACTATCTACAGTACTCACTCGCTTCCGTTCGTCAATTGTGAATTTCTCCTCAATTGAAGTAGCCAATTGTGTATTGGCAAGTGTGTACTACTAGTGAGTGGTGCTATGAGTAACAGTCTTACTGAATTATGTTGTTTGAGTGGGTGATGTAACTACAATTGAATGAAGTTCAATTGTAATTGTTCTGTAATTGTTCTGCAATTGTTCAACTGTAATTGTTCAACTGTAATTGTTCTGTAATTGTTCACTTCACTTATCTTCCTACTGAACTATGTTGAGTGCGTGATGTATTATCAACTTCAATTGTATTCACTACTCTCACTGATGGGTTGAACTACGTGTACCCTGTTGCATATTTCCGTAAGGGTGTGGATCTTGTTACATTGTAGTATATTGAATGTACAGCAACATACACAACATAGCGGAGTGAGATGTAGTAATAGCTCATGTTGACAACCCGAAGTGCAACATAAGACATGGTCATTAACATTGAGCGGAGCGAGATGTTGATTACTAACATCACGCAGCAAAATTGAGCGGAGCTCAATGTTGAAAATCATCTGGTAACATCTCGCTCCGCTCAATGTTGAATATTATTGAGGCAGCAACATTGAGCGGAGCTCTGGCAACAGACATCATATCGATTATCTGAGATTAGGCAACATTGAGCGAAGCGAGATGTTGAATATTATGGACATCAAGCAACAACATCTCGCTTCGCTCAATGTTGAATATCATCTGGCAACATCACGCAACATCACGCAGCAACATCTCGCTTCGCTCAGTGTTGAAAATTATTGAAATCAGGCAGCAACATTGAGCGAAGCTCAATGTTGAGCATAATCCGGCAACATGAGAAGCACATCTCGCTTCGCTCGATGTACTGCTCATGTTATGTGTAATACCTTTTCCCCCTCACATACTCATTCACCACCTCACACACAAACACAAACTCCCCCACCTGTTCTCCCCCCCTCACCTTCAAACACTCCGCCACTCTTCTCTCCACCCTCCTCTGCTGGCGTCTCTGTATAATCTCCCTCCTCCGCTGCTGTTCCTGTGTGTTTGGAAACTCACTATTCATGAAGCCAGGAGGAGATGGAAACTTGTCGTAGATCTGACTCAATTTGTCGTAGTAGTCGTCGTCTTCCCCTTTTTCTTCCTCTTTGTTTTCATCATCTTCATTATCCTCATTGTTTCTTTCATCCTCATTATTTCTTTCATCCTCATTATTTTCATTACTTCTCCTTCCCTCATTATTTTCATTACTTCTCCTTCTATCATTATTTTCATTACCTCCTTCCCCCACCACCCTATGAAACCTCTTCCTATTCTCCTCCTCTGCCCACGTCATTCCAAGCTTCCTCTTCCCATGTGCTTCCTGAACCATGTACCTCCCATCATAATTTGGGTTCGGTTTAAAATCACTAATGATCCACCGCTGTTCTGTGATTGGATTCGCCGTAAGGTTCATCTTTAACTCACTCATCTTGGCATGGTAGTACTTTTGGAGAAAGTCCCGCCGCTGGAGAATCGTGTATGGTCTCGGCATATCTGGGATACGGAACTCCACCTCTTCTTCAGAGTCCTCAACCACTTCTTTTTTGGCTTTCAGTGGAGATTCCCTGAATTTGAGGGGTCCAGGTGGAGGGGGAGAAGAGTATTTTGGTTCAAGAACTGGAATGTTCAGGAGGTGTACTTTCTCAGTAGTTCTATCGCTATTCTTATTCTCAGTACTATTAGTACTTCTTGTAGTACTTCTTTCAGTAGTTCTCTCAGTAGTTCTATTAGTACTTCTTTCAATACTTCTTTCAGTACTTTCTTTACTCTCATGACTTCTTTCATTCCCCCTACCATTCTCATTCTTTCTTGGAGACACCTTTATCGGAGACTTTATCGGCGACTTGTGGTAAATATCCTGCGACAAACTATCGTCCGAGTACTGTGTAGGCAAAATATGAAAGTCCTCATCCTCAGACCCAAATTCATACAACGATTTGCTTCTCAAGTCGGGAATCTCCCGCACTTGTCTCCCCACACTCATTGATTTCATTTTGAGGGGACTTCGAGGACTTTTCCTAGGCAGTGAACTCAAACTAGTTAGACTGGGCCGTTCCTTCTTGCCCCTATTCTTCTCATTCCTCGTTTTGTTCTCATTCCTCCCTTTGTTCTCTTTTTCACTCCTTTCACTCCTTTCACTCTTTTCTCTATTCTCTTCCCTTTGTTTCACCTCCTCATACCGACTTTTCCATAAATCAACCTCTTGTTGTAGAATCAGCACCTGTTCACTTAAATCTCGTATAATTCCTTCATTTTCAGACTGCCGGAGCCCAATCTCCTGCTCTAGCAACGCGTCCATTCGTCGTAGAAACTCTGGTCGTAGCATTCCTTCTTATTTGAACTTCTTCTTAAGTCTTCAGTCTTCAATCTTCAGTCTTCTTATTCAATCTTCAATCTTTAATCTTTTTATCTATTCATCTAGTCTTATATCCTTCAGCTAATCCTCAATTTTTCCTTCCACCTTTATTCTGTTCTTCCTAATTCTTCAATCTTTAATCTTTTCTTTGTTTTTCATCGCATCATCAACATGTTTGGAAGTGCGCCCAGCGGAGGGTTGTTTGGATCAACAGCCCCAAACTCAGGCACCGGGACCTCCGGTGGTCTCTTTGGTAAACCACCAGCTCAATCGGGCGGTTTGTTTGGAAACCAGTCCCAGTCATCGGGACTCTTTGGAAATACTGCTAATGCTACAGGTGCTGGTGCTACAGGTTCTACAGGCGCTCCAAATGCTCCTGGTGCTCCAGGTGCACCTGGTGCTGCTTCTTCTACTGGAGGTCTTTTTGGTTCGGGAACTCAAGGTGCGCAAACTCAACCTTCAGGTGGTTTGTTTGGTAATAAAACGGGTGGTCTTTTTGGTAACAGTGGTGCTGCTGGTACTACTGGTGCTACTGGTGCTGGTACTACTGGTGCTGGTATTACTGGTGCTGGTACTACTGGCACTGGCACAGGAACTACTGGTGGTCTTTTTGGAAGTGGAACTGCTGCTACTGGTACTACTGGTGGCCTTTTTGGTGGTGGTAATACTAGTGGTAATACTGGTGGTACTACTGGAGGTCTCTTTGGTGGTTCTACTACTGGAACTGGTGGTACTACTGGTACTACAGGTGGTCTTTTTGGTAATAACGCTTCCAATTCTTCTGGTACTACTGGAGGTCTTTTTGGTAACAACAATGCTGCCTCCAACACTACTTCTGGTGGTCTTTTTGGTAACACCTCTAACTCCAACGCCAACTCCAACACTTCTGGTACTACTGGTGGTCTTTTCAACAACAACTCCACTTCCCTCTTCACTCTGTCCGCCCCCGTTCCACTTTCTGGTATGAGTCGAGTGGGATCACTTCCCCCTCCAGTGAAACAAGAACTCGAACAGTTTGACACCTATATAAACACACAGCACTTGATTGCCACGACATTGGAGAGCGACCAGCAGAAACACGCAGCCATTATTGACTCCATACCCAAGGATATCAACTACTTGCGCAACAAGCTCATGTCCACCAAACAGGCACTCAAGTTTGACCAGTCGCACTTGGCACTGCTCAAGAACTTGAACAATGAGATTACTGAAGATATTACCAAGATCATGCAGTTGATAACAGAGCTTCTGACCCCGGGCACGCGGCTCCTGCTGTCGTACCACTTGAACGACTTTTTCGTGAAGAAGATAAAAAAGTATTATGAGGTGCTCACGAGCTACGAGCAGTTGGTGGGGGAGTTGGACGCGGTGTTGACCGGGTTGGAGAGGCTGTGTAACGAGGGGTTTGGGAATTTGTTTGGGATTGTGCAGGTGATCAAGTCGCAGTATAATTTGTTTATGGAGTTGTGCGAGGTGATGGCGCAGTTGCATAGTCAGGTTATACGTTTAAAGTAACAATCGAACGAAGCGAGATTGAAAGTGATGTCGCGAAGCGATATCACTGAAATGATTGTGAATATCGGATCAATCGAGCGTAGCGATTGCGTTGAAAGTGATGTTGCGAAGCAACATCACTGAAATCATAGTGGAATGTTGTCATGTTGATATCTAAGCAATATAAATCACAGTACTGCGATGAGATGATAATAATGGTGAAACACTGAATTGCTGCGAATATGGTGAGATGTGTGATGACAACTATGCAGCTACGAGTACTGCGATGATCGTGACGAAAGTGAGAGTTTGTGACGAGATGTTATTACAATGATTGTGTTTCAGTGATGTCGCGTATAAAGTTACGACAGGATGACAGTCATCACTGCACCCCAAACCACTGCAAACAGGGTCAACATCAATGAGAAGGAGTAAAATGTCATGTATGGGGTTTGTATAATATGTTGAGTAGAAAGTTAGACTGTGTAGGAGCAAACAAATTAGCGAAGCGAATTTGTTTGTAATATCTCCTTGGATCGAACAAATGAACAAGAACATCGTATTTAGTGGCTACATCCATATATTTACAAATCAAGAAAAACTCCATTGATTTTTGACTCTTAATCTACCGACTCTTAATCTACAGTGTAAATGTCATACCCACTTTCCCCCGTGAAAACCACTAAGGAAAGCTCCAAACAAGAATCTTTGAGGCTCTGTATGTTAAGCGTGAAGGCAATAATGGTATAGTTTAAATTTGAGGAACTGGGCAAACTAGGGAGTGCGTAGGGAGCGTTTTAAAGCGGTATGATATTTACGCAAAGTACAAACAATTTGCGAAGCAAATTGTTTGTTCTAGAAGAAAATGGGAAGTTCTATTTGGTCTCCTTTGAAGTGAACGTCATTTATTGAGAGCAATTGCACTACTAGCTTCGTGTTCTTTTTGGCTAATTGCACGTTGGTAATTGGTGTTTGTCAGTATTAGCGAGAACCCCGCCAAAATTGCGACTTCCAAGAATCAGCAGCGCAAAATTTAGCTGCGAATTCAGTGCGAATTTTCTCAGTTCCCATCATCACGTAAATTTTAGCTGCGAATTTAGTGCGAATTTACTTTAAATTGCGCGCATATCAAAAGTATCACAGTTTATTCCAACAACATCGAACAACTTCGCTTCGCTCAGTTGTTCTCAGTTGTTCTCAGTTGTTCATTATGTCTCGCGCCGACTACCTCGCCAAATACCTCAAACCCGCCAAAACCAAAAAGAAGAAATCCACTACTGTACGATCCATTACCTCTGAATTACCCGATGCTCCAGAACCTGCTCCAATAACCGCCAAAGTTGAGAGGGAATTCAAAGGGTTCAAGAGAATAGACGATGGAGAGGCCCCGAGGGGAGAAAAAGATCAAAAGGATGATCAAGATGACCAAAAGAAGGAGGAAGACAAGGAAGACCAAAAAGAACTAAAAGAAGAACTTACGAGGAAAGAACAAGCCTCCACTGTTTACAGAGACTCCAGCGGACGAATTATTGACATTAATGAAAAACGAAAGGAGATGGAGATGAAGAAGAATGTGGACGTGGAGATTCGATTACTGGAGGAAGAAATAGCGGCTCAGTCGCGGAAACCCCAAAAGAGGAGGTACGATTATGATGACCCATTGCCGGTGTTTGAAAAGGAAAAGGAGGTTCGGGAGGTTCGAGAGGACCTTCACTATGAGGGCAAGAGTGTGTGTGTGAATCGGTTCCAGATCAAGGCGGGGGTGATGTGGGATGGGATTGATAGGTCGAATGGGTTTGAGATGATGGTGATGAGGAGGAGAGATGAGGTTGGGTTTGAGAAGTTGGAGGGGAGGAATGATAGTTATTAACACCTCAACAACACTCACCAACTCGCGAAGCGAATTGGTGGGTGTTGTTGAGGTGTATCAGCTGAATGTAAGGAATGTTAGCTGGTAGCTGGATGTTGGCTAATGTTAGCATGTTAGTGAATGTTATCAGCTGAGGTTAGCTTGGGTATTTTCCAACCGTTGATACCCGTTGTTAGCCGTTGTTGGGAGGAGAGCATCACATGAGGATGAACTATATTTCGAAGCCACTTGCGATTCCAGTGGCAGCGAAATACTAAGGGCATTCTCCTCATCGATGGTCGCAGTGATTATATTTCGCGAACTCAAAAACAATCTTCACTTACACAATGACATCTCACACTAGCTCACCCTCACAAACAATGAACGAAGCGAATTGTTTGTTTCGATGTTGTTGAAGTGTTGCATTAGCTGAATGTTAGCATGTTAGCATGTTGGTAAAAGTTAGCATGTTGGTTGGCAGCTGAATGTTGAAAGCTGAGTGTTAGCTGAATGTTAGTGAATGTTAGCTGAAAGCTGAGTGTTAGCTGGTAGCTGAATGTTAACTGTCGAACTGCTGAACTGTCAACTGCTGAAATGTTCAACTGCTGAAAAGTTCAACTGCTAAACTTCGAACTGCTGAAATGTCGAACTGCTGAAATGTTCAATTGCTGAAGTGTTCAACTCGTTAACCCTCAACAACTCGCTTCGCTCAAAGTTGAGGAACATGAGAATGAACTACGATTTGGTAACTCCAGTCGAAAATGCGTGCTCAGACTACTCATCGACGTGATTGAAAGTGATTCACAAAATATTATCGTAATTTCACTCTTCACTTACACAATCTTGCCATTGTGCCCTCCATCTGCATATAATGAAAGTAATGAAAAAGGAAATAGTATGAAGATAGATGAGCATAGATGAGCATAGATGAGCGAAGCGAATCTATGCGAAAGTAGTTATTTGAAGTAAAATATGGATCCAAGTGTTCACTCAGTATTACTCACACACTGAGCGAACAACTCGCTTCGCTCATTGTTCTCGTTCATTGTATCCGGAAAAAGACGGACCCTGAAGACTAACCGTTATCCTGCACAAACACAAGCCATAGAAAAATTACGTGCTCATCACGTTAGACCTGGGTCTGTAATTACGTGCTAAGTAGCTTGTGAGATTGGAGAGCAACCAAAGTTTCATAGTGAAGTGTGTTCATACTATTCATGCTATCTATTCTACTATTCATACTTTTCATAGTACTATTTATACTACTATTTATACTACTATTCATACTATTCATACTATTAGCACTGTTCATTTACTTGTTTGTCAACTATACTATTTCTTCACTTTTACTATCTTCCAACTACTTCCGCCAATTACACTTCCTCATTCGATATTGCTCAACACTTTCTCTTTCATCCACAGTCATTATTCTTAATTGGTAATTTTCATGGTGCAGCCACACAAATAAAGTGAAGGACCTGCTTGAGTCCCACCCCAAGAGAACAAACAGGAGTGGCAAGTGGCAGAAGAGGTTTGAAAGGTTGCAAAGTAGTCTACTAATAGAAGTTGGAATACTTTTTAAAGTCGCCTCTTGGAATATGGATAATCTCATCAGGAACTGTGGAGTCAAACTGTGGCAGCGATAAGCTCGATTTATTAAATGCATACCGTTATGATGAATGAAATGGCGCAAAATCGAAACAATCAGGATCAAGTATAAAGAGGAAGACGAACCAGGTCATTTGATCATTGGCTATCATTATCAGGGCTTATTAGGCTTTAGGTTGACTAAGTGGTACAAAATTAATTGCTGCGAAAAACCAGAAGGTGAGAAAAGGTACAAGAAAAGTTATTGCAAAGTAATAGCTAGGATATCTAGAAACAGGCTAGAGAACAACTATTTATACAAACAATTTGCTTTGCTAATTGTTTGACTACTTCTACAACTACAAAACAATTTGCTTTGCTCATTGTTTGACTACTTCTACAACTACAAAACAATTTCGCTTCGCTCAATTGTTTGACCATTGTTAACATGAGTGAACTTGAAAAAAGTGGTGTCCACTCCTCCATCATCGACCTCGAGTCCTCCACCACCGAGAAACTGTTTGATCATGTCTTCCAAGACCCCAAGATTGCAGACCACTACCGCCGGATCTACGAAGAGCACCAGTACGAGTGCAGACACCTTCTCGACCCCGATCTCACATGGACCCCCGAGGAAGAACGCAAGATCACCTGGAAAAACGACTGGTACGTGACATTCTGGGCGCTCATCATGTTCACTGCCCTCAATTTCGACCGTAGTAATTTGAAGCAAGCACTTTCCGACAACTTTTTGGACGACCTCAACATGACCACCAACCAGATGAATATTGGCAACACACTCAACCTCGTGTGTTTTTTGATAGCAGAGCTCCCATCCCAGTTGATTTCCAAGAAATTGGGAGCTGATATTTGGATCCCAACCCAAATGTGTTTGTGGAGTGCAGTCACCATCTCCCAAGCTGGAATCACCAACGTCCATGGATTTTATGCCACACGCGCCCTCCTTGGCCTCTTTCAAGGTGGTTTCATCTGTGACTTGTGTCTTTGGATCCTGTACTTTTACGATAACCGTGAGTTCCCATTGAGATTGTCTGTGTTTTATATTTCCAACCCCATGACCACTGTATGGTCATCGCTTCTTGCGTTTGCACTCCTCAAAATCAAGACAGAGGCCCATCCAGAGGGCTGGAAATGGCTCTTTATTATAGAAGGAATATTCACCTTTTTAGTGGGTGTAATTTCATTCTTTAAAATGCCTGCTTCGGTGGTCCAAACCAAGACTTGGTACAGAAAGAAGGGATGGTACACCGACCGTGAAGAAGCCATTTTGGTCAACAAAATCCTTCGGGACGACCCCCAGAAGGGAGATATGCATAACAGAGAGCCGGTGGGTCTCAAAGAGCTTTTGCGTACATTATGTGACTACGACTTGGTGCCAATTTACATTGTAAGACTCCTCGCAGACATTGGAACCACTCCAGTTGCAAACTACCTTCAGCTCACCCTCCGTAAAATGGGATTCAGTACCTTCAAGACCAATGCGTTGACCATTCCGTACAATGTTATTTCGGTGTTCACCATGTTTGGAGCCAGTTACTTGGCACGCTACACCAAAAGCTCATCGTTGGCCTTGATGACCATTCCCGTGTGGATTGTAGTGTGTTTGATCCCGTTGCGGTGGTGGCCAAAGGCTCAGGTGGACGTGTGGGGGACATATGCTTTATTGACTGTGCTTTTGGCACATCCTCCAACGTGGCCATTGACCATTAGTTGGTGTTCGTCAAATTCCAACTCTGTGAGAACACGGGCTGTTTCAGCTGCCGTGGTGAATATATTCTCGCAAACAGCCTCGATTATAGGTGCAAACATCTACCGGGACGACGACAAGCCGTTGTACAAGAGGGGGAATGTGGCCTTGATAGGGATTGCGTTTGGGACCATTGGTGCGTGTTTGTTGGGGAGAGTGTACTATCCTTGGAGGAATAGACAGAAGGAGAGGGTGTGGGCAAGGATGAGTCCGGAGGAACAGGAGGAGTATTTGTTGACGACAAGTGATGAGGGGAATAAGAGGTTGAATTTTAGGTTTGAGCATTAAGCCAACAGTGAGCGCAGCGAACTGTTGGTGCTGTTTCTATTTGCTACGCTCACAGTATTGTTAGGCGTAGCACTATCAAGGAAGAAGCAAGGTAGCTACTGTTGGTACTGTTAGTACTGTTGTACTATCAAGGAAGAAAGTAGCAAGGTAGCTACTGTTAGTACTGTTAGTACTGTAGTATTATCGGATGAAAGTATGCAGAAAGTTCATTGTAGTACTTTCACTGTTAGTACGTCACTATTAGTACGTCACTATAAGGGTGAACGCAGTTTTTAGAAAGAGGGAAATTACTACTGTATTGTTGCAGAAGGGCTCTAATTGGTGTACATATTATTGGATGGCTGCAAATCCTTTTTTCGGTGCTGCAGAATTCCAAGTTAGGAAATGGAAGATAAGATAATAGTGAGAACAATGAGCGAAGCGAATTGTTCGAAGGAGTAGACTGTAGAAAAACAGAAGTAGTAGAGAGCATATATCGACAAGCGAGTATTGAAGGCACTTGAAACAGTGGAAGAACACAATAGGAAGTGGATGGTACTTTGTGAATAGGAAGTGATATTTTGAATAGTACATTTATGAACATTAGGGAATAAAGGTACATTTCAAACACAACAGAAAGTGATTTTTTGAATAGTGAAGGTGCATTTAATAGGGAATATTGAAGGAGGGTATATCCATGGGAATACAAAGGATAGAATAATCTGTGAGCAGTTTAACAGGTGAACAGACAAACGAGAACGCAAATAGTCAAACCAGGTTCATACATTCTAGGATAACATGGAGAATTGGAGAATTGAAGAATTGGAGAATTGGAGAATTCGAGAATTGGAGAATTGAAGAATTGAAGAATTGAAGAATTGGAGAATTCGAGAATTGGAGAATTGAAGAATTGAAGAATTGGTGTTAGATTTCTTGAACTACTGGTACAACTTAACTCACAATCTCGCTACGCTCGATTGTTCATGTTCCGAATGGTTTGTTGGTACTGAGTGGTAAAGGAGAGGATTAGTAAATAGCAAGTAGAAAGAAGACATTCGATTATAGACTTTAATTATCAACAGTTCGAGTAGTTGTGTGAGTTAACAATGCTTCAATCGACAACTTGATTAATTTCGCTTATATAATAAGTAGGGGCCTCCATGCCCCATATTTCAATATATTTTTCAATTACCACTCATCTCATATGAGAATACTAAAAAGAAAAAAAAAAAAAAAGACAATTGTAGGTCCCTGGGTCCCTGTACCACTTGACACAAAAAGTGTAGGTTTTACACACCTTTTAGAACACAATCTAAACTACACATTCTGTTCTAGCAAGTGCTTAAATACTGAAGTATAGTCAGTAATATATCAAGCCAGTACAACGTACTAATGATAAAAGTTATTGGGTGAACCTTGATGACAGTGCTAACTAATGTTAGGCAATTTCTTTTAGGATTGGCTTAGAACAATCTTGTGTAATACTACTACTGAACTACTGAACTACTGTAAGCTGCGTACTCTACTACCACAACCACCATTTTTTCCACCCTCACCTTACATAATATGAAAAAAGTTGGCCAAAAGTTAGTCCATGACATGTCTTCCAGAGGACGAAGTCCGGGAGATCTCGATGCGATGCCTGAAGATCACCGGCAAAGTACTTCCTGTTTCATGGAAGCCTAAGGTTCAGGGAAGTGAGGGAAGTGAGGGAAGTGAGGGAAGCAAGTCTTCCAACAAATCATACCCCCACCAGTTCCTTCCTACTGATGTTGTCATCAACCATCAAAAATGGGAGTATGTTTTTGATGCCAACTTGAAGTACGCCAATGCCGACGATCCTCCCGTTGATAAGAAGAAAACGCGATACAGGCTCCCCACACTCCCCAGCGATGAAGAGCTCGCACTTTCCATAGTTCACCTCGACATGCGGATGTGGTTCCATAAACGCAACGGTAAGCGAGACCGATTTGTGCAGCACGAGTTGCAACGGTTCCGGCGCACCGACCCCACGATTCTCGGTGTAGTTCAATTTCTAAATAGCTTTGCACCCAGTCACAAGTCCATCAAGATGAAGGTGGTGCCCAAAGGCGAAACCGTCCCCCCCGCCAACCATGAGGTGATGGTCAAACGGTATGCTGCGCGTAAAATTGCGGAGCTAAGGCCAGAATATGAAGAGGCAAAGGCTGAGTTGGACGAGGTGAACAAACTTTTGGGTCGCAAAGATCTTAAAGACGAACAGAAACGATTGGCTACTCGCAAGACAAAAGCTGTTGAAAGACACAGGAAGAGAGCAAAAGAAATAGTTGTTTGGACCATGATTGGCAACATGAAAATCATTCTAGGGAGAGCACACATGTTCCATGTGTGCACTTCGCATGCGATTGTGACTGCAGGCCAGTTTTTCGATCGGGAAGTACCGTGTGCTACTGAACAGGAGATTGAGCCCGCGATCCGCGAGACTTTAAAGGATGTCAGGTTCGAGTCCACGGATGGGAAATCCACGTTTTGCCTTGAACCAGTTCACGAGGACGTGACGGGGTTTTTGCTCGGGAGATTGACGTATCCTCCGCGGATGGAGTTTCCGGAATATCACTACGAGGCACACTGTTTGGTGCCGGGAGACAAGGTTGTGGACTGGGTGGATGTGGAGAGCACCAGGGACAGTCAATTCACACGGGAGGTCCAAATCGATCTCCGGTCGCACCGCGTACCGCGCCGCAAAACAATATTGTATACTCGGCGGGAGTTGGATCTAATAGGACATGAATTATCAGACGCAACTGGGTCTCTGCTTTCCGAACTTATCAAGGGTATTGATGGTGAGTTGGTGAAAGGTTTGGATATATTCCTCGAGCTTAGACGCAAAGAGAACGCCGCCAAGGAGCGTTCGAACGACCCGTTCTGGAACAAGATCACGGGGGTGATGGAGTTTGAGATTGTGTATAGTTTTTATTATTGTTGTTATTGTCGGTCGACGTTGCACAGGTATACGGAGTGTCCGGAGCCGAACAAGAGAAAAGTGCGAGTGAACAATTCACTCACCTCACAATGAGCGAAGCACCTCACAATGAGCGAAGCGAATTGTGAGGACACTCACATCGAGCGATGAATGAAGGGAATTGTGAGTTGAGGTGATGCGCAGTAGCAGCCAGGTTGGCCTAAACACAATCGAGTGAAGCGAGATTGTGTTTATAGGTTCGCTTCACTCGATTGTGTCTATAGGTTCGATCAGTGATATCGCGAAGAAAAGTATAAAGTATACTTCACTGTACTGTTAGTATCTCGAGTTGTTGTACTGTAGTAGGAAGTATGCAGAGGCAGACTTGCTCACTGAGTACTGTAACAAAGCACTGTTAGGACTTTACTGTTGATATCAAAATAGAGACACTGTTAATATCAGTTAGAATAGAGACTACTGTTTGCAGAAGGGCATCGAATTGGTGTACATATTAGGCAATGGCTGCAAATTTTCTGTGCTGCAGAATTCCAAGTTAGGCAATGGAAGATAAGAAAATAGTGAGAACAATGAGCGAAGCGAGTTGTTTGAAAGATGTAGTCTGAAGTAGTCTGAAGTAGTCTGAAGTAGTCTGTAGATAGCTTTTTGCGACAAGGAAATGAAAGTGAAGGTGAGACTAGGAAGTTGTCTGTAGTAGTAACAGGTGAAGAGACAATGAAGGTTCGTCAGACGAGCATACATTCGATAAGACAGTAACAAGATCAAAGTACTTGTTCGAATGGTGTTGCAAGAGGGACTGTGTGAACAGGTAAAGCAGTGGATAGACAGTAGATAGTAGATAGACAGTAGATAGTAGATAGACAGTAGACAGACAGTAGACAGTGCATAGACAGTACATAGACAGTACATAGACAGTACATAGACAGTATATAGACTTGACAGTACATAGACAGTAAATAGACAGTTGAATATAAACACTTGATTGTAATTGATGAGAATTGAGAAGTTGATCATAACTTTTTGAGTCTCTTAGTAGGACTAGATTTCCTGTACTCAGAGAAAGTCTAGGTTCACTAATTACACCTTTGGAACAATCTAAAGTACACATTCAGTTGCTTAAATACCCAATAGCAGTACCACCACGTTGTAACGTACTAGATACAGTTGATTGGGTGAACATTGATGGACAATGTTAGTTGATTGAGTGAACTTTGATGGAAAGTGTTTCACTACGCAATTTCTTTGTTGGCTTAGTGGACTTGTGTAGTACTGGAAACCCACAAACTTCCGATGTCTAGATAAAATTTGGTTGCTCTTTTTAAATGTGACGCTTTTGGACTATACTCGAGACTTGCGAGAAAATGGTGCGCTTGACAGTAAAAATTGCATCCAGAAATTTATCATTGCATCTGGAAAATGTTGGCATTCAAATGGCACCTTTTATTACGGGTTTTTAATGCAAAGTATACGTAAAGGTTAATTCTCATTACTGAAAACGTAAAGATTAATTCTTATTAAAAGATTAGTGGTTGAATATCAATGATTTCACTGATTTGCGCCAAAATTTTCAAGTTAGCGCACCAATTTCTAAGGTACTGTAAACAATAAATAGGACCACGTCTTTTTACAAAAGGTGCGCATGTGGGTTTGACTGTGATCACTACTCACTCACTCGCTAGCTCGCTCGTACTACTGCACATTTTTTCACCTTCCATTACATAATGTGAAAAAAGGAGCTTAAGTTTACCATGCGCGGTATATCTCTTCCACTTGATGTTATCTACGAGGTCTCGATACAATCCCTGAAGAAAACCGGGCGCAAACCTCCTGATTCTTGGAAATACGAGGAAGAAGATGATTGGAAAAGGAAGCACGGCATTAAGCCTGAGTCTACTTCTACTGAGACTTCTACTGAGACTTCGACTTCGACTTCTACCAAGTCTTCCAACAAATCATACCCCCACCAGTTTCTTCCTACTGACGTCGTCATCAACCATCAAAAATGGGAATATGTCTTTGATGCCAACTTGGACTATGCAGATGCCGTCGATCCTCCCTTTGAAGAACCACTGTTAGGAGAGCCCATAATTCCAAGTGATAAAGAACTTGCACTTTCCATAGTTCACCTCGACATGCGGATGTGGTTCCATAAACGAAACGGTAAGCGAGACAGGTTTGTCCAGCACGAGTTGCAACGGTTCCGGCGCACCAACCCTACAGTTCTCGGTGTAGTTCGTTTCC
Source organism: Kodamaea kakaduensis (assembly GCA_030558435.1). Classification (NCBI taxonomy): domain Eukaryota; kingdom Fungi; phylum Ascomycota; class Pichiomycetes; order Serinales; family Debaryomycetaceae; genus Kodamaea; species Kodamaea kakaduensis. Next base: position 159,782 of record JAJMSN010000035.1, read on the forward strand.
TCAATAGCTTTGCACCCAGTCACAAGTCCATCAAGATGAAGGTGGTGCCCAAAGGCGAAACAGTCCCCCCCGCCAACCAAGAATTGATAGTTAAACGGTATGCCGCGCGCCGAATTGCGGAGCTAAGGCCAGAATATGAAGAGGCAAAGGCTGAGTTGGACGAGGTGAACAAACTTCTAAGGAGGTCTCGCAAAGATGAGAAAGATAGTAATGAGAGTAATGAGGAACAGAGTAATGAACAGAATCTGAATAAACAGAATCTGACTAAAGAGAAACTGACTAACCACCAATTGAGTAAAGAATTGAGCAAAGACAAACAATTGACCACTCGAAAGACAAAAGCTGTTGAAAGACATAGGAAGAAAGCAAAAGATATTGTGGTTTGGACTCTAATTGGAAACATGAAAATCATTCTAGATAGGGCACACATGTTCCATGTGTGCACTACGCATGCGATTGTGACTGCGGGCCAGTTCTTCGATCGGGAGGTGCCATGTACTGGTGAAAAGGAAATAGAACCTGCAATTCTTCAGGCATTGAAGGATGTGCGGTTCGAGTCCACGGATGGAAAATCCACCTTTTACCTTGAACCAGTTAACGAGGACGTGACGGGGTTTTTGCTTGGGAGATTGACGTTTCCTATGCTGATGGAGTTCGCTGAGTTTCACTATGAGGCACACTGTTTGGTGCCGGGAGACAAGGTTGTGCACTGGGTGGATGTGGAGTGCACCAAGTTGCGGCACTGTGCGCGGGAGATCCAGATTGATCTCAAGTCGCATCGTATCCCTCGCCGCAAAACAATTGCGTATAGCTGGCGGGACTTGGGGCAAATAATGCACGACTTGAAAGAGGTAGAATTAAGTCGGTTCGCCAAAATTTTAGAGGGAGGTGGAATGCCGAATCTGGCCCAGGAATTGCTCGACAAGGAACGCGAGGGGTACGCAAAGACGCGTTCACGCGATCCGTTCTGGAGGCAGATTTCGGCGGTGATGGAGTTGGAGATTATTTATAGTTATTATTATTGTTGTTATTGTCGGTCGACGTTGCATAGGCATACGGAGTGTCCTGAGCCGAACAAGGAGAAGAACAAGAGTTAGTGAACAAGAGTGAGCTTCACAATGAGCGAAGCGAATTGTGAGGTTCACTCTTGTTCACTCACTCTGTTCGTCTCATTGTGAGGTGAATTATGAGGTGAATTGTGAGGAGCGAATTGTTCACTCACTCTGTTCGCCTCATTGTGAGGTGAATTGTGAGGTGAATTGTTCGTTCACTCATTGTTCACTCGCTCTTGTCTCATTTGAGGCGAATTGAGGTAAGCGAATGAGGAGCGAATGTGAGGATAATCACATTACGCAATGAGAAAATTGTGAGGATATTCACATTCGAGCAAAGCAAATCGTGGGTGATCATCACATTCTCGATACGCTCGAATGTACATTATGGGGTGTTGATGGTTTGATGTTTATTAATGTCTATTGACATTGATCTTTATTGATACACCAGGTGAGCGAAGCTCTGGTCATCTCAACACCCGAAGGACAGTAAAATAGTATAAAAAGCAGGGAACATCACGTAGAGACAGAACCTCATGCTAAATTATTCTTGTATCAGCAGTTACACCGCTTGCAAATTCGGCACTGGTAGTCACTTTTTTACGTTCTTTCATATCTGCTCTCGTCTGTTCTTCATCTATTCATGATCTTTCTATACCAAACTTAACTCTCCGCCTTTCATCACCCTTTGATCAGGACCTCCTAATCTCCTGTTCAATGTTTCTCATTGTGTTTTAAAGTTGCCATAGGCCCTCACTCACAGTAGTAACTCACAGTCACTTCTAGTAATGGTAATCGCCTCACTCAGTAATTTCACTCTGAATACCCACAATTGCAAGTAAATTAGCTTCGCTAATTTACTGTGCTTCCTACCCCCAATTACCCCCTAAGACTCTCCCATCAACAGATCCATTCCCCTCCACAATCACTCAACAGTATCCGATATGGTGTAATGGCTAGCACAGTTCGCTCTCACCGAGCAGATCGGGGTTCGATTCCCCGTATCGGAGATTTTTTTTAAGCGAATGAAAATTGCAATTTTTTCCGGCAAATCCTGTGACTCTTAATCATCGAAGTGACCGAACAGAGTAAAAGAACAGTAAAAGAACAGTAAAAGAACCGAAAGAAAAGAAAAGAGGGAAGAAAGGGAAGATGGATGAGACTTGACAAAGAGACAAAGAGAGATAAAGAAGAGGAGAACTAAGAATTAGATTTATTGTACTTGTTTCGTGGGGAAGGTTTTTGTGACCATCACCGGGTCCTCGGATGAACGGCGGGGTACTGTATCACAGGAATGATAAGACGGAAAGAAGGAAGTGGTGGAGGTGGAGGTGGAGGTGGAGGTAGTGTGGTAGTTGGGTGATAGTTGTGTGGTGTACTTCTTATTATACACCATAACAACCATGAATACCGAATGTACCATAAATGTACCATAAATGGTACATTTATGGTACATTCTGGTATTCATGGATGTTTTATGGTGTAATATGACGACCAATAGAAAATTGTCGGGAATTTCTTCGGCGAAGCTTCCCAAACGGGAACAATAAAAGGTTGGAAATTTCAGCATTCTCCACAAATTGAAATCAACAAACACTTGAAATGTCCGAAATCAAGGCTGGCGAGATCTTTGACCAGTTTGCGTCCTTTGATGCCCAAGCGCAAGAGAATGTGCTCTCTTTGCTGTCTTTCAACGACATCTTGTCGCCCTTTGCGCTGGATATCCCCAAAGAGGCCTTTGGTTTGTTGTACTTGATTGCCGACCACAACAAGAAAGGCTACGTCACCCGCCAGGACTGGACGTCCTTCATTTCGACGCTCACGTCGCTCGACGGTGAGTTCAAGGTGCTCTACCAGTTTGTGGCCAACAACCACAGCACCAGTGCCAAGTTGTCGTACGATCAGTGTACCGAGGTGTTGAACAAGTTGAACAAGTCGATTGACCCCGCGTACCAGCCCAAGCAGTCCAAGTTGAACTGGACGTACCTCACGCGTTTCTTCGAGCCAGAAGGCGCGATCCAATTCACCGATTTCGTGCTGTTGATCAACTATCTCCCCGTCACCAAGTTGATTGGCAATTTCGAGATCATGGCCGGTAAAAAAGGCACCGTGAATGCCGAGGATTTCCTCACACTCATCCGCACCAACCTCAACCACAAGTTGCTGGCCAAATTAAAAGGTAATCTCGAAAACATCGTGGATTTCTTCCCCGGTCAGGAAGGCAGCTACACCTTTTCCAATGTGCTTTTTGTCTTTAACACCTTGAGCAAAGTTGATCTTATTAACGAGGTGGTGGCCAACTCGCCCCCTACCAGAGGCGACAAGGACGATATTCTCATCAACAAGGTGCATTTGTACAACCACCTCAACGACCATCTTCTCAAGCTGTCGAACTTCAAGCCCATTTCCATCACGGAAATTGACCTCCTCTTTCACTTGATCAACAAGAAGAGCGACGATAACATCCCACGTAAAGAGCTCATCTCGTTCCTCAATCCAAACTTTAACAACAACACCAAAGAAGTGTTGTACTCCATGTTTGACCACCCCGAGACCCGCCACGCCAGCGGACTCAAGTTTGGTGACGACACAGACAACTTCTCGCTCTACCCCATCTTTGACTCGCTCTACTCCTTCTTTTTGGGGCTGATTGCAGGGTGTATTGGTGCAACTGTGGTGTACCCCATCGACCTTGTCAAGACCCGTATGCAGGCCCAGAAACACAAGGCGGCCTACGACAACTCCTTTGACTGTTTCAAGAAGATTGTCGCCAAGGAGGGATTCAAGGGCTTGTACTCTGGACTTGGTGCCCAGTTGGTGGGTGTTGCACCTGAAAAGGCCATCAAGTTGACCGTTAATGATCTCGTGCGTAAAATCGGTACTGCAGACGACGGCTCCATCACCATGGGCTGGGAGATCGGTGCGGGTATGGCCGCGGGTGGGTGTCAAGTTATCTTTACCAACCCACTTGAGATTGTCAAGATTAGATTGCAGATGCAGGGTGGGTCCAAGGCCTCGAAACCGGGTGAAATCCCATTGAAACGCTTGAACGCGTCCCAGATCATAAAGCAGTTGGGTTTGAAGGGATTGTACAAGGGTGCCCTGGCTTGTTTGTTGAGAGACGTGCCATTTTCGGCCATCTACTTCCCCACTTATGCCAACTTGAAAAAGGTGCTTTTTGGCTTTGATCCAAATGACACCAACAAGAACCACCGCTTGCTGTCGTGGCAGTTGTTGGTCTCGGGTGCTTTGGCAGGTGCTCCGGCCGCCTTCTTCACGACCCCGGCAGATGTCATCAAGACCCGTTTGCAGGTGGAACTGAAACTGCACGAGACAAAGTACAGGGGGATTGCCCACGCTTCCAAGGTGATTTTGAAGGAAGAGGGATTCACTGCGTTTTTTAAGGGTTCGCTCGCCAGAGTGTTTAGATCGTCCCCACAGTTTGGGTTCACCCTTGCCTCCTATGAGTTGTTGCAGAACTTGTTCCCATTGAGTCCTCCAGTGACTAGAGAGTCCAACTTTAAGACTATTTCGGGGTACCCAGGTGTGTACAACTTGACAAACGACCAGGTGTACAACTCCCAGGGCAAGAATGAGAGAATTCTCTACTTGAACAAGGCAACAATGGCACCGGCCAGCAAGATTGATGAGGCGTTGGTGAAATTGCCTGCGGAGTACATCTACAAGAGTCAGGATGCAATCAAGTTGTTGTTGGATATTGATTATAAGTTTGGGAACTTTAACAGCAAGGCTTATGAGAGTTATGTGAAGAAGTAACGATCACGAATGTGAGCGAAGCGAACATGAGTGATTAGTGAGTGATGACTTCGACGAATGAGTGAACATAAGTTGACTTCGACGAGTATAAGTGTGTGAACATTCATTAAGTGGTGATTGAACAATGAGTGATCTCATTGAAAAGTAAAAGTTGGATGCTAGAATGACGTTCCGTCTATGATGTTATGAGCGAATGGCAGAGCTGGACTTCCTTGCTGCCGTTGATATACAGCTGTATATATTAGATGCATGAATAGAACAATTGAGATGAAGTCGGCCAAACAATCGAGCGAAGCGAGATTGTTTGGAGTAGAGTCAATCGAGTGTAACGAGATTGAAAGTAGAGTCAATCGAGTGTAACGAGATTGGAAGTAGAGTCAATCGAGTGTAACGAGATTGGAAGTAGAGTCAATCGGGTGTAACGAGATTGGAAGTAGAGTCAATCGAGTGTAACGAGATTGGAAGTAGGTATGAACAAACGAGTGTGATATTATAAGTAGAGCACAGGATAAGGTGGATCTGAACCAATCACGATTAAGAAAATGAGAATAGACTACTATGGGAACTGCGACATATGGAGATTTTCCTCACATTCGCTAATTGTTCAACTATTTCTTCACCTCGCGATTTCGCTCAATTGTTCACATCTATCTCTCTACCTCACAATTTCGCTACGCTCAATTGTTCGTCGCTTCGCTCAATTGTTCGTTCAATAATCACGCGGCCGGATAATTAACTTTTGTGGAGTCAAAATGTGGGGTCCAATGAAATTTTACTAAATTGCCGTTGGTCCTTCGGTGTTACGAACGCGATAACGGTGCACCCCGGTACCTTATTGCCGATTGGTCGTTTTATAGCCGACACAACATATCCCGCACCGTTATCAACCTTATCGCAATCAAGCCTTGTGATAGTTTTATAGGCAGTTTTTTAGATAGACAGACCAATTACCGCTTTTGGAAAGGCTCTGTCATATAGTGACGGCACTATGGAGGCATCTCTCAACAGTTATCCGATATGGTGTAATGGCTAGCACAGTTCGCTCTCACCGAGCAGATCGGGGTTCGATTCCCC
>JAJMSN010000036.1:0-152872 GCA_030558435.1 Kodamaea kakaduensis
AAACAATTAATAGGACTACGACATCTTTTTACAAAAGGTGCGAAATCTATTTGGGTTTGGCTGTATCACTTTCTCTACATGATGTTTTTGTCTTATCGACTTGACACTTTCAAGTCGCGGTCGGTTCTACTAGACTTTTTTAATGTGCAGGTGTAAGGACGAGTTTTTCCCATGTGCAGGTACCATAGAATGAGTTGTTTTCAAGACCAGCAGTTCTTTTTCAGCAGCCTCTTATACGAGCAACCTTTTTAAAGTTTTCGGATGAGATATTTCCAATGGCCAATAGTGGGTATCATATCTAATCATTTTTAATCCTTTTGCTGCATTAAAGTGACAATAGGGTTAGTGTAGAGGTTCAATTTTTGAGAATTTCTGGAATTTTCCATCGGCTAGTGAGATTTTTTCTTCCGAACCGAAAGAGTGGAAATGGCTGGCCAAGTACACGTTTGATCAATCCTGGTTGATTATAACAAGCTCAAGCACTTAAACTTTGGCACCATACTTCTCCGCTTTGGATTTGCCGTGTGAGCAACTAAGATTAGCCAAGTCAGACAAGTATTTTCTCCTGAAATCTTAGATTGTAAAAGAAAGCATAATCTGTTACAGTATTAAAACCTTATTGTGAAGTAGGCTGTTTTATCACCGTAGAGGGTGCACTTCACTTTGACATGTTATCTTGTAGTAAAGTCGTTGACGAGGCATTGTGTTCTACATTGTTAAAACGTTACTATTTACCCTATCCTGCATTACTATCAGGTGAAATTTTAACAATAGCATCAAATTTACAGGGTATTTTCCCAGAAAAATTTCCAAATTTTGCAAAAGGATGAAAAATTTTGTAGGAATATGACTCACTGGTCATTTTGCGCAGCTCCAAGTAGGGGCAATTGAGTTGGTAGCGAATTGAGCATTGTGAGAACCCCTGAGCCATCTGTTCCTTAATGGTATCTCCAGGTTCCTGGTAGGGGCTGTGAGCTCCCCTGTTTCTTGATCAGTGCGCGTTATCTAATGCAGTATTGCTGCAATCTTGCTATCATGGGTTGGTCAAATCCCTTCTATATGGAATGTTTATGGTTTTTTTTTGACGAGAAAATAAAATAGGGGATACGCCAAACCCAATAAAACGCAATAGATAAGAGGTATCAGACACGATCAATTGGGGCCTACAGATGTCGCAATTGGATGGGGAAATGAATATGGAGCCACTTTTATTGTTTGTAAAGACCACTTGTCAGGATGGTTTTCATTGTTCCTGCTACCGGGATAGATTAACCTGTAAAAACACAAATATACAAACACGAGTGGTGCATATCCTGCAATATTGTAGTGGTAAATTGGGAGCAAGTATTCTCTTTTAGGGGAATTTCCTACGTGTAAGTTACCGTTTCTTTTTGGTGGTCACTCGTCTTAATAAAATAATTGTGCACATGTACACGACTTTCTTGAAAACTTTTTTTTTTTATTAAACTGTAGAAATTTCCCCTTTTCAATTCCAGCATCATCCTTTTTTTTTGAATCCTTCAAGAAGAAAAAACAAAACTTTTTCCTTCTACTAAGAGCTACACAGAGAGTATTACCCTCCTGACTAACTCTAGTACCGACCAAGCAAAGAGAAGCGAACACCGTTGCGAGAATCACTTCTCATTCCGCTGAAGCTACCCCATCACCAAGAAACTCCACTAGTGGCTACCCGAATTTGCCACTGAATTTTCTTGTGCTGACTTGTCCAATCAGAGAGCGAATTTTCTTGCACTCCTATTGGTCCATTTGTTTCGTCTTTTGGAATTTCTTTTTTCAAGGGAGGTATTTCTGACGCCTTGATTGGTTGGTTAGAAGAAAGAAAAAAGTAAAAATTTTCCGTGCTTAAAGCAATCGTATCACGTGCCACACGAGATACGAATCACGTTACCTATTACACATACACCCACCATGGCATTGTGTTCACAGGCATTCAACGTCAATAAACGTAGAAGCTGCAGCAACTTGTCGTCGTTGCCAGCGCAGAAAAAGGTGTGCTTAAGGAACGTGTCGTTCAACTATCCACAAACCTCGATGTACTTTTCGTCGTCGGAGGATGACAACGATAGTGAAGACGAGCAGTCCTGCTACAACGCCGACCAGGCCAGAGCCAAGAGGAGAGCGTCCACACGGATTTCCTTCTCTCTTGACTCTGACTTGTCTAGAGCTGTTTCTAAATACTCTGATGAAGATGAACACGATGAGATAAAGTTGAGAAAGAGCGAGGACGAGGCCACCTGCGAAGACAAGCCAGCATTCTCTTTTGAGGAGCCTATCGAGGAGATTGCAAACAATATTAGTAGTAGCAACATTGCATCGCCCACGACGATGAAGAATGCATCCGACAAGGCTGCAAGGTCCAGATGCTTTGAGTACCTTGTCGGGTCTATCGACGAGGCGTGGGCTAGATACTGTGATGCTGCGACCTATGTGGAGGATGAGGTTTACGGATACAATACTCCAGCCTCTGTTGCCACAGATGACGAGGACTATCTCGACAATACCACTGACATTACTGACTATGAGAGCGACTTTGAGGACAAGAAGACGTTTAGACCTAGGTTATCTTCGTCCGCGCTGTGCGCGTCTCTTCTGTCTACCAAGGAGGACCCGTCCTCGTGTCAGTTGCAAGCGTTGAAGGACCGTTTGACCAAGGCCAAGTACTATCTCCAGGACTTGGTTGACAGCGACGATGCCTTTGACGTGATGTCATTCTGGAAGAGATGGGACATGATCAAATACGCCACTATTGAGTTGGTTGAAGATGATGATGACGATGAAGTTGTCGAGGGAATGATTGATGAGTTGGAGAGGGGTAGATGCTGCTAAATGAGGTCAGCAATTTAACGAGTTTATGCGCACTCACCGTCAGTGATGATTGAATGATGGGTTGAAGGTGATATGGCTATTGACATGCATGCAGTGTTGAGTAGAATGCTGGTTTCTTCTTCTTTTATATTTTTGGGTTGATTTTGGGTATATTATGTATAATAGAAAGGAACGAATGAGATGAATGTTGTAGGTGGTGGTGTGGTTTGGTAGGTTGTGGAGACGTAATGTGGTATGTGGTAGGTGTTGGAGACATAATTGTCTCGTCTATGGTGTGTTACCTCTGGTCTGGTGTGGTCTGGTGTGTGGTCCGGACTCCGATCTGATCTCTGTGTGTACACAGTGGTGGAATGAAGTGATCATGAAACACCTTGAGATCGACCTTCGACCTAGACCTACCTAGCCTCGACCGACTGTCAACAAACCTTCGAACCTCAAAACACCATCAGAACAGCCTCTTCGTCAATATTGTCGAGGAATAGGGAGCCTCATTTTTTTGGGAGCCTCAAATTTTGGGCTGGGGTAATTTCGGGTGAAATTGTTTTTGGCTTACCTAATTTTGATTTCCACAAATTGCCAACGATGAAGTCTGCAATTCTTGCTGCCGCTGTTGGGTGTCTTTTCTCCATTGTTTCTGCGAGCGAGCTCCAGATCGGGGTGCTCAAGGAAATCCCCGAATCTGAGTGCAAAGTCAAGTCCAAGAGCGGGGACATGGTGTCTGTGCACTACGAGGGTAGATTGGAGGACGGCACTGTTTTCGACTCTTCCTTCAAGAGAGGCACGCCAATCATGTTCCAGTTGGGATCCGGACAAGTTATCCAAGGCTGGGACCAGGGATTGACGAGAATGTGTATTGGAGAAAGGCGTAAGTTGACGATTCCACCTCATTTGGCGTATGGAGACAGTGGAGTTGGTCCCATTCCACCAAAGGCAACCTTGACCTTTACCGCTGAGTTGGTTGACATTGCGGGTGGTCACGATGAGTTGTAGGAAGTTGACTATCAAGTGTGAGCAAGTGTTAAGTGCAGTTGAATATCAGTGCAGTGGAGTATCAGTGCAGTTGAATATCAGTGCAGTGGAATATCAGTGCAGTTGATAGCTATAAATACTGAATAAAGCAAGAAATATTGGAGTAAGAAAAAGTAGGTGAAGATGCAAGGTGATTTTGACGAATGCTTATGTAAAGCAGAGTGTTTGAGCAGAGATGACAAAAAGAGATGGCGGTGATAAAAATGAAACTGAAATTTAGTAGTCGAGAAATGGTACTTGCAGTTTACTTAGTTTAATTGTGGGTAAGATTACTTGTAGTTTGTAGTATACTTGTAGATCTTGTAGTTATCTTGTAGTTAACTCGTAGATTACTGAGTCAGTTACTGAGTAGTTTGAGTAATTTGGTGAGTTGACTTCCAGAATCAATACTTTTGTAGGCTTATCTGGACCAAAAACCGGAAACGTGAAAATGGAATGAATTTCAAGCATTTTGATGATTAACGGATCAATGACGACAGGATCAGAGGGACAGGATCAGAGTGGGACAGGACCAGAGTGGAACAGGATCAGCACTAGATCACTAAGAAAACACATGCCTGATGATTTGTTTAGTGGGTCGGTGATTTCTTTTTAATTTTCTTCCATCGGGATTTTTGACTTCGTTGGCTTGCACATCTAACGAGATATGAAACGACGACTAACGAAAAACGAAAAACGGCATTTCGAAGCAAATAATTCCGGCATCTTCAAGAGGAAATGCGGTAAGTTTCGACAAATCCGTTTGCTGGTCATTTTAACTTTTTGACTTGGGCTTTTTTATAAATATAAAACATCTGGTGATGCTCGCTAATTAATTGCTGCCAGCCATGAGCCATATCCATGATACGAGCGATGAGAGATTCGTCTATCTTAATCTTTTCTCAATCTTTTCTTTACTTTTCTAAGTTCTAGTTCTCTCAACTTTTCTAGTTCTAGTTCTCAACTTTTCTTAACTTTCTCATTCCGTTGCTATTCCCCGGATTTTTCCACACATTATGAGATTCAAGAAACAATTGACAGAGTTTTTGCAGTCCAGCAAAGAGTTCCAAGTCTTGTTCAGCTCCCTGCAGTTGAACGAGGTCAAGCGCATCTGTGTGCTTGATTCTTCCTTTAATCCGCCGCATTTGGCGCATTATGGCTTGATTTCCGAGTCCTTGGAGCACCCTTACAAGAACGAATCTCCTTCACTGAAGGCCGTGCTTTTGCTTCTTTCCGTTAATAACGCAGACAAGGCTCAGGCCCATGTTGACGAGTACCTGCGCCGGCTCGATATGATGTACTTGATGGCGGAAGACTTGAGAAGCAAGTTTCCGTCTGCTGCTAGTGTCTTGATTGGCCTCACCAAACACGCCAAGTTCGTGGATAAGTCAATTAGTATCGAAAAGGAGTACCCTGTGAAATTGACCTTTTTGGTGGGGTTCGATACCTTGGTGAGAATCTTTAACCCAAAGTACTATTTTCCAGATAAACTCTCCCATACGTTGGAGGAGTTCATGAAGAATACAGATTTGTTCTGCTTGCCTCGCAAAATGGCAGCGGCAAGTGGTCAGGACCAGTTGTCGTACGTGGATGATATCAAACAGGGCAAGTATGAGGATATACCGAGCCACTGGGGAGAGAGGGTTCACGTGAGAAATAAGTTGGATGAACACATTGGAGATATCAGTTCTTCAAAGGTTAGGGAATTGATTAAGAGGGGTGATCCGGCGTGGGAGGAGATTGTTATTCCTCTGGTTAGGGATTATATCAAGGAGAATAAGATGTATGAATAACGAGAATAACGAGAATAACGAGATAACGAGCGCAGCGAGTTATTCGAGTTGTTCGAGTCATTCGAGTCATTCGAGTTATTGGAGTCATTCGAGTTATTCGAGTTACTTTAACAGCGACTTTAACAGTGACTAACGAGCGAGAATAACTCGCTTCGCTCGTTATTCGAGTGATCTATAAGTGAATTCAACGATAATGTCATCAAAATAGTACATTCTCAGTGATGAACTGAGCAAACATGAAGCAAAGAGCTTTACTTCACTGCTTTCACCAAATTCCTTGTTTAATTGTACTTTGTGCAGTACTCAAGGAAAACTAATATATCTGTAGGGTCTATTAACTTTCAGTAAAACCCACTCAATTTTGGTGTCAGCACAGCCGCTTCTGAAATTTTCTCTCGTATACCAATACGAGCGCAAATGGTTTAGTGGTAAAATCCAACGTTGCCATCGTTGGGCCCCCGGTTCGATTCCGGGTTTGCGCATGTTTTTTGATGCTTCCAATATATTAGTAACTTCATTTTTACAACTGAGCGAAGCGAAGTTGTTAAAATGTTGAGCCTATATGTACTCAATGTGTTTTTCGTACTTGATTTTGGGGACCCATTTAAGTGTGCAGATGATTATAGAAAAAGGGTGAGCCAGACAATTTACTTGAAAAGGAGGAACTCTGATTGTACATTTTTGTGACTTGAAGAACTATTTAGAGTTCATTTGCACATCAAGATGAAGAATAGGTTTATAGAGAAGGCAAAGCAGAGAGCATCGTCTTAGAAAGGATATAGAGATACATGATGAAAAGAGAATATTCGAGTGCGATACACCATCTACGCCCATTACAAGATATTATTGATGAACTACCAACAAAGGCTTTGGTGAAGCATTTGATCCACAATCGAGCGAAGCGAGATTGTGAGATTAAAGAATCTGTGAGAAATCTGCAACATTGAAGAATCTGCCCAAACTTCACCACCATCCCGAATATGAACGAGCAATCAAAATGTAGAGTATCGGTATTTCTGAAAATAAAGGAAAATATGATGATCTCTTCAGATGGAGGTGGCTGGTGAATGGGATCGAAAGTGAAGACTTTTCACTCATACACTGGAACAATTAAGAAGCCCAATATTATTTGAGAGTATTCACTGATCAACGGGATGATTTTAGAAGACGTTCCCATGACCCGTTCACGATTTACTAGTGCTTATTCATAACCGCAAGTTAGTGGTGATGCGCATGGCAATGAGAAATGATACGTGCGAAAGTGAGCATACGATAGAATCACTAATGATAGACAGTGCTTGGATCTCCGAACAAAGATGGACATACTTCCTGGGGGACATTTTTGCAAAAAACACTTGGGTACACATGCTTGATGTATATAGAAGCAAAGAAATCTCACACTAAGGGCTACGTCTGCAATTGAAATATTCCTACAAGATCTCTATCGAAAAGATCTTGAAGGGGGCTTACTCACGTACGACTATGTTCCAATGCATGAAGGAGTTGAATCAACTCTATCAGAGTACGTCTAGATATACACAATCGAGCGAAGCGAGATTGTATAGTCTACCAGAATCGGCAGAGAACTTGAGTATATGATATACTTTAAAACAGTCTAGAAAGACCAAGTTCCAGATGAAGCAGAACTAAAAGGTGTGGGAAGAACCAGTAAAGGTTTGGCAATAGAGAACCAGTAAAGGCGGCAACAGAGAACCAGTGAAGGTGATGGCGAGACGTGAAGGTGATTATGGTGATACTAAATGGGTTATGGTAATAGAATAAGTGTTACGGTTAATGATCTAACGATCTTCTACAGCACTCTTGGTTAATATATTAGTATGCAATAGCTAAGGTCAAAGGAGAAATGCTAGTCCAAGGATCACAAGACATGAAATTTCATTCATTTTTGCGGAACTTCTTGCAACCTTATCGATGCTATAATGTTCATCGAAAGTATAGTTGCCGTAGTCTCCCTTTGGCGTATCCGAGATGATCTTCTCATTCTTTGCATTGGTACACTCAATCTTCCCCCCTCTTATAACGTGACTAATTTGAGAAGTCTTGGACCACTTGGAACAATCAAACAGGGCGTCGGTGGACTTGATTTTCGCAGACCCCTTGACCAATTTCAACAGGTTCATAGAAACCTCAGTGATTGGTCCCGATAACTCAATTGCTCCTCCAATGGTGGTGAGCAGGGGCAAGAAATCAATCTTGCTAATGCCTGGATTATCTGCAATGACCAACCCCCCCGTGATTTCACTGAGTTCCGGAATATCAACCTTTTTCAAGTTGTGGTTCTTGGAAATACTAAACGTACCCCCAACCGTTTTCAACTCGGGCAATTCGAGGGAAGTGAAGTGGTTTTCAATCATCAAGACGGAATTCTCCACAGACTCGAGGCTGGAAAAATCAAACTCCAGAACATCATGGATACTGATATTGTTTGCAGTGGTCAACTTGGGCAACTTCGCCTTGGCTTCACGTGCATTGGCTGCGATGTGGAGCTTATCGGTGATACTTTCGACATCACAGGATATTTCTTCGAGGTACCGGTTGTTATTGATGTCCAACACTTGCAAGCTCTTTGCAGAGAAGCCGGAAAAGTTGTTCAAGGAAGTATCGGAAACGGTGATCAGCTCAATGTCTTGGATCTCACCGCTAAAGAGAGCGTTGCTCAAAATAGGGAGGACTTTCCAGTACAATGATTTGACGGATTGCAAAGAGTCAAATGAAAGAAGCGAGAGGGAAGTGAGATCAACCGCATTGAATGCGCCCTTGATGGTGTGGAGGTTGGGTGCTTCTACACGTACAAGTTCGGGGGAGTTACGAATGGTGAGGGATCCCGCAATCCGTTCAATCTTCTCGAAGGAGATAATGGGGTGCTCATAGTTCTCCACGACAATGTCACCGTTGAAGGTCTTACAGCGCTCGATTTTCAAAATGTCATAGGAACTGCTGACCTGGTACTCCAGGGCTGAACATTCAGGGAAATCAAGCGAGGCTGTTTGTGTTGCCTGGGGAGTTGAGGGAGAGGAGGGAGAGGAGGAATAGAAGTCAGAATCTAGAGTTAGTAATTGTGATGTGATTGCATTCGTTTGCATGTGTTGCTTACCTTCAGACTGGGATTTGGATGCCACTAGAGCAAGCTGGAGTAAAAGAGGTAGTAATAACATGTGTTTGTGTTTACAAAAATTGGCGCTTTTCAAAAGTTTTTATACAAAGAGAGGGGAAAATAGTTCATAGTCAGAGAGAGATAGAAGATGTAGAGATAAAAAGATAGATAGAAAGGTAGAGATAGAAATTCAAACCCCATATAAAGATGTAGAAAGAGAAGAAAGATAGACGATCTGAAGATTACAGAAGGTTTAGAAGATCGATGGATCTCGCTAACAATTAGCGCTGAATGGCTGCAAAAAAGGCCACAAGAGGGATGGATTATGTAAGCAAGAAGTAGGACAATAGCATGACCAGTGTAACTAGTATTTACTTACTCGTGACACTTTGATATTTGTATATTTACATACAACTCGCCTGGCTTGCTGTTCAAAACTTTGATCTTTTATGTTTACTCACAACTCGCTTCGACCTATGTTTACACTACAACACTTCGATCTATGTATGTTTACACTCACAAAACTTTGATATTTGTATTTTACACTCACAACTCGCTTGCTCGTTGTTGGTACTGGATATTCGTATATTACATACTCACAACTCGCTTCGCTCGTTGTTCGTTCGCTCGTTGTTCAGACCAAACTCTTCTGGGTACTCTGCCTACTTCCAATACTCTCCACCTCCTCAACATTTGGCTTTGAATCAGGCATCAACATCACAGGCCCATCATCGGTATAAGTAATCTTGTTAATCTCAGATCTGTCAGGGCACAATGTAGCACCTCTTCTACCGATGAGGTACCACGGCAAGCTAAAGACCTCCTCCATGGACTCCAAGGATCTTCCTGAGATCTCTGGAATGAAGAACCAAGCCCAGAAGAGAGCAATGATACCAACCGCAAAGAAAAAGTAGAAAGCACCATAACTGTCCATGGCAATCATCATCTTTGGAACAGCCTTGGAGTTACCGTACTGGTTAGCAAAGTGCAACACCATGACCAAGGACTGGGCAAAAGAACGGATACCAAGAGGGAAAATTTCTGAACCAAGCAAGTACTGGACCGAGTTGAAACCCATGGTCCATCCTGTACCCGAGAGGTAAATTGCAGCCATTGCACCCTGGGAAGCACGCTTCTGAGAAGGAGTCAATTCCATATCCATTTCAGTGGCAGCGGGAACAATTCTCAAGAAGGTAGCAAAGTAAAAGATGGTGATGGACTGGATGGTGATACCGAGGTAAAGGGCCTTTCTTCTGCCCAAGAAATCAATGATGAAGAAGGCGGACAAGTAGGCGGACAAAAACTTGACGAGACCCAAGATAAGGGTCATTTTCATGACTTCCACACCCTTGATACCGATGATGGAGAACAAATCCGTCGCATAGATGGTGATTGCATTGGCCCCGGACCACTGCCCAAGAAGCTGTGCGCAAGCACCAATAGCAAAAAATCTATAACGAATGGAAGGAACCATGATAATGTCCCTCAACTTCTTCCAGATGGGGTAGTTCATGTTTGCCTCACGCTCAAGGAGAACCTGTTCCTGGACATCGGCAATTTCACTCACAATGTAAGGGTGGTCCTCGGGCAAGCGTCTCAACTTGCACAAATTCTTGAGGGCACGCTCGTTCTTGTCCTTCATCAAAAGCCATCTGGGAGACTCCACACAGAAGAAGGACCCAATCAACACCAATCCAGCCAACACAATCTTCATGGAGGTGGGGATAATCCACTGGTGATTAGAGGTGGAGGGAATGTGCTTGACGGTACCGTAGTTAGCACCGTATGCCACGAAAACACCAACGTACACTGCACCAGCAAACAAACATCCGAAAAGTCCACGGTAGGCGGGAGGTGACACTTCTGCCATGAATGTGGGTCCAATGGTGGTGGTTTGTCCGATCGCCAAACCTTCAATCAAGCGACCTGCATACAACTGACCCACCGTCGTGGAGGTGATTTGGATAATTGCACCCACGATCCAAATGACACACACTGCCTGGAGAGCACGGACTCTGCCGAGTTTATCAACGGTATACATAGCGAGAAGAGCACCACCAATCAGGCCGACCTGGACCATGGAAGTGATGTTTGACTTGAGATTGGCACGTTCGTCCTTACTCTTGTTCTTGTCCTTGAGACCAAACAACTTGACAAACGCAGGCTGGTAAATCGAACCGGCGATGTTACCTTCATCGTACCCACGGGCGGCACCAAGGATTCCAAAGACGAAAACCGTAAAGAAAAGAGTGGCATTGTAGATTTCCTTGGGGGAATGAACATCCACTACTCTCCAGCGGAATTTGGACTTTGGGGGTTCGGGTTCTTCTTTTTGTGTAAGAATAGCAACGTCTTTTTCTGAGGACATTCTGGTACTGGTCTTGGTTCTAGCTTTTGCTGTTCTGGTTTGCTGTTCTGGTTTGCTGTTCTGTTGATTCTCCTGCTGCTTATGCTGCTTATACTAGTTTAAACTAGTTATTGCTGGTTTAGTGCTTACTAGTTTATGCTAAATGCTTATACTAGTATGTATAAAAGTGTTGAACTTCTTTTAGACTGGGTTGAACAGTGTTCGTCTTTGATTTCTGCAAATAGAGAAGTACAGACTGAAACCACGACGAAACCACGACTTATATACCATTTAGAAGTACGAAAAAGGATTAGTAACGAAAATCGACAGATGTTACATGCCCGGCGAGGTCTCAAAGTTTTGGGGTTTTTGTAACCCCGGACTTGACGTATTGGTTGTGATCCATGCGAAATTAGCACCTTCCTTTTGGTGGGGGTCCAACAAAAAACGAGTAGTTGTAGTACTTGTTGAGAACTAGTGAAAACTTGCGTGTGATTACTCAGGGTCTCGGCACGATCGGCATCGCAGAGAGATCTCCGACTGGACGTGCCAAGTCTCGGCAACGGTATCATTAGACTGCTTGGCTCCTTGGCAGGATAAGGTTGAGTGACAAGTGTGGGGAAGAGATGGCGTTTTTGGCGATGGGACGGAGCAATTAATTTTGGGGGTGCTGCGGAAACAATGTGAATACTGGGGTAAAGTGGGGGATTGCCCGTAAAAACTCGATAGAAAGTTGAAGGAAGCTGAAGGAAGCTGAAGCAAACTGGAAGCGGACATAGTCTCAAACAGACCCTCAGAACCAAACACGTGTATACTTACCCTTACCAACCTCTAGTCTGCATGGCGTGCAGAGACACTAACTTTAAGATAAAAATACACAAACCTACCCCACCTTAGTCAGAGAACAAAACTGGAGCTCGAAAAGGTTGTGAGCTGCTACAAACGGCTAGGGAGAATCCCGGAGCAAGTGAGGGGCGATCCTACGATATAACATGAAATTTCCGCGGAAAAGAAGTGGAGGAGAATGTTTTGATAGATTGGATGAAAAGAGTAGAATAGAGTAGAGTAGAATAGAGTAGAGTAGAATAGAGTATATAGAGTGGAAGAGTAAAATAGAGTAGAATTTAGAGAGTATGATCAAAGTATGAACTGATTAGGAAGAGAGAAAGAGAGAAACTAATAGAGACTAGAGAGTAGAAAGGGAAGAAGGCTGAGGTCGGCCAAAAATTGAAAACTTTCCGGTGCGAGATTTTATCACGCTACCAGTGCTATTTTAATCACGCTATTTTTTACCCAATACTAATGAAACAATAGTCATCATGAGGAAGTTGAAAGTCATGGTGTTTTGTGGTAAGCAGAGTAGTAAGCAGATGTAGTAAGCAGTTGTAGTAAGCAGTTGTACAGCAGCTACTGGATACTACAGCAGCTATTGTATACCACAGCAGGTAGTATCGAGGATGCACAAGAGACCCAAAAATTTGGGGCCAAATGATCTCATCATTTTTTACCATTTTTTGTACCATTGCATTGGAATGTACGCGCACCTGCTAAAAGTATGTAATATAAGCGAAGATTACTGTGGGGTATTCATGGTATCATTTATTCATTTGATGTCATCTGAAAATTCCCTTGAACTTGTACTTGAACTTGTCTTTCCCTAGACTGGTGAGTCGTTACTGAATGAAGTTTGAGGCGAAAAGTTGCAACCGCGGAAAATTGGATAAGGTACAAAGATGTCGGAGAAACTCTGTTAACTTAAAGATAAGAAGAAGGTAAATGGAATAGAGGAGGAAGGATACAGAAATAGAAGAGGATTAGGAGAGGAGAATATATGAATAGGGAGGATAGGAAAAGAAATAGAAGAGAAAAGAGTAGAAGAGAAAAGAAGGAATAGAAGAGAAAGAAGGAATAGAAGAGGAAGTGGAAAATTGAACAGAAAAGAAGGGGAAAGAGTAACATTTGAGGATCTGCACGCCTTATCAAAATTAACGCGATTCTACAGCAAGTAAGGTAGCACCATTTTTTGCTGACACTTGCCGTTTTGGGCAATACTCTATCTTTAGGATCGTGTGTGAGCCCCTGTCATTATTGAGCCTCTACGTTTTCAGCCAACAGCCGTTTTCAAACGGCTGTTGGCTAGCCGCGCAGTCCTCATACCCCCACTCGTTTGTGGTGTGGGTGTGTGGGAGGAAAAAAGACTGGATACTGGAATGTTAATATTTAACAGATCGAGATCTTCGCGTATAGTTGCCCCGAATTTCAAGTCCGATCACCACGAAACTGGGGATATGGAATCGGGAAAACTAGGAGGTAAGGGATAGTGAAACGGGACCTTGTTACGAGCAAATACGATAGAATGAAACGGAATTAGCCTTCAAATGGTCAAATAGGTCGATTAGGCTTGGGGTCATTAGGCTTGGGGTCATTAGGCTTTGGGTCATTAGACAAAAACACCCATAAGCGATCTCCACCGGTACTTACGGAAAGAAAGAAGTGCCGAGTAGCTCACACTGAAGATTTGGTACCTGGAAACAAACAGGTCTAGGCTAGATCTCGGGCTCGAGTGTTTGCTATTGATATTGGTAAACATAACCGATGTGCGCGAATTGTGGAGAATTAACCGAGACACATCCAACATCCAATTGAGCGAAGTAGGAATGATGTAATGGGAGTAAGAATGATATAATTGAAAGTAGGAATGATGTAATGGAAGTAAGAGAATGATGTATAGAAAGCAAGAATGATATAATAGAAGTACGAATGATAAACTGGAAGAAAGCAAGATAATAATGACTATCAAGAAAGCAAGATAAAATATCACACCACATAGAAATCTACGAATAAACTTCAATAGGCATATAAAATAGACTATCGACGATAGTTACTGAGCCTCAAAGACTAATCTTGTCTGACGAAGCGCAATCTGAATGAGGCGAATTTGTCACAGAAAAGGTCGCAAAACAAGCCACCGTCAAGGCTCGAAGTGATATGGGCGGAGCTTTTCCGAGTCAAGCTTCGAGTCAAGCTTTGAGTCAAGCTTCGCTTCAAGTCTTTCGAGAAGTCTTTCGAGAAGTCTTTCGAGTCATATAAAGTCTTTCGAGTCATCCACAATATAGCCGTCACTGATCAATTGTCATAGATTTTGTTCACCCATACCAACGAATACCAACATAGTGAATGGTGAACATATCAATATGCCAGTATTTCACTCCGTTCTTACCATTCACATTCTTACCATTCACCTTCATATCATTTACAATCTACCATTCACCATATCATTCATGTTCCTTCACGTTCATTCCTTCACGTTCATTACGTTCCTTCCTTCTTCATGAAAACCATCAGATTTTGATTGATCATTGTATTCATTACAATTTCGCTTCGCTCAATTGTACTCACTGCAATTTCGCTTCGCTCAATTGTATTAATCCTGCTCATACCTAAACCCATTCTGCTTCCTGATCTCATCCATCAACCCCATAATCTTTCTGCTTTCCTCCCAGCTAATCACACTACTCTCCTTATCTCCCCTCTTCAAGCACTCACCAACCTCCGCGGCCTGGTAAAAGAACCCCTCTCCCCCATTGAGTTCCTTTGTAAAGTCACGCTCCTCCTTCGTCCCGTCATAGAACTCAATGGTGTAGCTCGCAGGACTCGGGGTACCCCCATGGGACCTTACCTCCACACGGCCCTTGTCGCCCTCAACTCTCACAATTACACTGCTACCTGGATACACAGTGTCTGTGTGCACACTGGTGGTCATGATGGCCTGTTGTCTGTGCTTCTTGTTGTTGAAGATGGCCGACGTAATGTAGTCGACCTCATCAGCAGGGTTGCCTGTCATGGAGTCCAAGGTCATTTGGGCCAGAACACTCCATTCACTGGGGTCCAGATCTGGGTTCAAACAAAGCCTACTGTAGGTCACAGGGTAGATCCCAAGGTCCAACAACGCGCCTCCTCCCAACTTTTTGTTGACTGTGCGGTGCTCGGGACCCAATCCTGGCCACTCGTACATTCTAGCTGAAAAATCAGCGTGGACTCTACGGACTTCTCCAATGGTCTTCTTGACATGGAGCTCGTTCTGAAGGTCACGGAACGCTGGGAAAAACCGCGTCCACATGGCCTCCATGAAAAAAACGCCGTTGGCCTTGGCTGCAGCTAAAATATCGTCCAATTCGCGCTGGTTAATGGTGATTGGCTTCTCACACAAGATATTCTTCTTACCTTCATTGATGGCCCTGACCACGAATGGGGCATGGAGGTTGTGGGGGAGACCAATGTAGAGCACATCGACATCGGAGTGGATGATCTCGTCGTAGTTCATGGCCTTGACGCCAGTCAACTCGTTTTTCTCAATGTAAGCAGCGGCTCTTTCAACAGAGGAGGCACCAACAGCAGCTAGTTCGTGCTTGATCTGGTTGGGACCAATGGGATTTTGGCCAAGCACATAGAGATCTTTGATGAAACGAAGTGAGATGTTTCCAGCACCAACAATTCCCCAGCGGATAGTCATTTTAATGAGTTGATGAATAAACAAGTGAATAACACAAGTTGTATTTATTTAAATTGATGTTGCATCGCACAAAAACTTGTGGGGATTGAAATCGGGTAGTGCACCCGCTCCACAAAATGGACGGTTATGAGATGATGGAGTAATGAGGGAATGTTGAATATTGTAATCAGTACTGTTACGTTACTAATACAGTACTACAGTATTACAGTACTAATACAGTATTACAGTACCAACACAGTATTACAGTACCAATACAGTATTACAGTACTAATATTGTACTAAGAAGTCATACTGAACTGAATACTGTACTAATACTGTACTACTACTATACTACTTTTACTACTGCACTAATACTGTACTAAATACTAGATAGACTAGATACTGATACTAGATACTGGAATAGATTAGAACACAATATCCACCAACAGTAGGGAACATGAAAATACATGACGATGAGATCTACTTCTCTTACTAAATCAAGATCTTCTATTGTGATTATTAATATGACGGAGTGATTTCCTTTCTCGATCATGCTTAGAATTGAGGGGATCCAGAATGTTAATCCTATTGTTAATGGCCGTTATTGGTGTATGGGTAGTTACTATGTGCAGTACAACTGGAAATATGATCAAGTGAAATCACAAAAGATGTTGATTCGCAGTTAGAATGAATGTTGAGTGTTTGTACTCTCAATCTCATAATCACAATCCATACTAAAAAAACGTCATACTCAATCTCATACTCACAGAATCTCCTCGATCTTACTCATTAGATGTATTTCAATCTCGCTTCAATCTCGCTTCGTACTTGTGTTCGATTGATTGTGCTGATTGGCAGTTCACTACACATTCTCGCTCCGCTCGAATGTGTTCGAATGTGTTCGATACTTTTTCACACAATCGCTTCGCTCGATTGTGTGTATTCTGATCCTCATTTGAGTTTGATCTGGTACGATCAAAGTTTGATCAAAGTTTCTTAATTTCAGTTTCGTACAATCGGTGTTCTTTAGGCCCATGATTTGATGCCCCGTATCACCAAGACGTTAGGGGATGGGCGTAGAATTCAATTGAGGAGTAGAGCGATTGTGAATGGCAGAGGACTCAATGATTCAAGGAATGAAGACATAAAGGAAGAGAGGAAGAAAGAGATTAAAGAGAAGAATGAGAAGAGGGGAAGTGGGCAGAATGAGAAGAAGGGAAGTGGGCAGAAGGAATATGGGAACACTGAGAATAAACGTGTTATTAGCAACTTTAACGGAAATATGAGGCCAAAAAGGGCAAGTACTAAATCGGCTACGTTAGAGTCGTCTACCACAGTGCCTAAGAAAAAGTCGGCTAAGACAGAACGACAAGAATCGTTCAAGATAGAACCATTACCTAAAGTGGGACATACAAGAAGGTCTTCAAGATTAAAGATAAGTTCTCGGGAGGAAAAGGTGGAGGTATCGGCTGCAAAACTGGTATCGATAGAGTCACCAGAGTCACCGACAGAGTCACCTAAAGTACTGGGTACGAGAAGGTCTCCAAGATTAAACAAGATGGGGTTGAGATCGCGGGAATCTGAAAAGGTGGATGAGGTCTCGGCTGCAAAACGGCCCAAGCGAAAACAAGCTGAAGTTGAAGAAATAAGTGTTCTGGCTGGTTCGAATGAACAAGATGATATGGATGACTTTTCGAGAGATACGCTTTCTGCCGTATCTGATCGTCCACAGCCTGATGATACAATTACAAGCGAAGAACCAGATGTGGATTTTAAGAATGTGTTGCCAGAAGATGAAGTGAAGAGAGCAAGAGCGGAGTTTTTGGCTCGAATACGCGCGAGTTTGGTTGAGCCAGATGGAGAAGAGGGGGGGGAGGTAGTTGAAGAAAGGAAAGAAGAAGAAAGGGGGGTAGTTGAAGAAAGGAACGAAGACGGAAGGGAAGAAGATGTGGTTTTTCAATATGAAATACAATACGAGGATGTGGGACTGGATCCTGCAGACCAGAGAATCACTGGGAAAGAGGAAGTAGGAGAGGAAGGTGGAGAGGAAGATGAAGAGAAGGTTCAAAGTGAATACAGGACTAAGAAGAGAAAAAGAATGAGCGAGAATGATGAAGGAAAAGTGATGGAATATGATGCTAATGAAGAACAAGAGCAGATGGATGAAATTGCTAGAAAAGAAAGGAGAAGGGAGAGAAAGAGAAGGAAAAAGGAGAGAAGGGAGAGAAGAAGGGAAAGGAGAGAGAGAAGGGAGAGGGAGAGAAGAGTGAATGGGGAAGATGAAGTGTGTGATGATAGAGAAGAAGAAAGAAAAGATGGAGGAGATACAAAAGATGAGGCTATAAAAGATAGAAAATATGAGGATGAAGAGATGAATTATGAAGATTTTGAAGTGGAAGATAAGGGTGAGGAAGATAAGGATGAGGAAGATGAAGTTGAGGAAGATGAAGTTGAGGAAGATATGAATGATGAAGAAATGGAAAAAGAAGTCGTTGAAGATATGAAAGATGAGGAAATGGAAAATAAAGTTGGTGTGGAAGATATGAAAGAGGAAATCAAAACTAATAAAGATGAAAACACCCACATACAGAATGTGAAAGAATCAAAAGTCTCCAAAAAGTTACAATGCCATATATGCTTCCAAAGCTTCACCACCAATACTGTGCTCAAGAACCATATGCAGGTCCATAATGGCGAAAAGCGCTTCAAATGCTCACTATGTCCCAAAGCCTATGCAACAGGCAACTCACTAAAGATCCACCTCTCTACACACACCGGCAACAAACCTTTCAGCTGTGAGATGTGCGAGTACTCATGTGCCGATAAAAGCAGTCTCAAGAAACACCTCCGAATCCACACTGGTGAAAAGGACTGCCAGTGCCTGGTGTGCAGGCAGTGGTTTGCGTCTGCCTACAATCTCAAGGTTCATATGCAGACCCACACGGGGGAAAAGCCACTCAAGTGCCCCAAGTGCGACTACAGATGTCTCCAGAAAAGCCAGCTCAATAACCACATTAGGCGCCACACTGGGGAAAGACCTTACAAGTGCCCCGAGTGCCCGTTCACCGCCGCGCAGCTGTCGGTTATAAGCAAGCACAAGAAAATCCATGGCGGGCCCATGTTTGGATGTGGAGATGAGAAGTTCACTCTGGCGACAAGGTTGAGGGAGTACGCGGGGGATCTCAAGGTGAAGTGCTTGATATGTGGGCTGGAATTCACGGCGGTGTGGATGTTGGTGAAACATGTAGAGGTCCATGGGCATCGGTGTACGGAGTGCACATGTGAGTTTGCTACTAAACAGGGCTTGTCGAGGCATTTTAATGAGTTGCACAAGAGAGTAGTTATTGATGGCTAATGGAAGATGATCAATAATCAATGAAGGTCAATGAGGCGCTAATAATAATGGAGTTGAGAAGATCAGTGAAGATTTCAGACGTGAAGAATTCAAGATGTGAAGAATTCAAGATGTGAAGTTGAATCAAAATATCTCCCCGCAAGTGATGAAATTGATCAATTGAAACTGACGTGATATGACCTAGATAGAGATTGCTTAATTGTATGAATACCAAAGGAAAGTAAATTGCTGAAATTCCTGGTGAAGTGTCTTCTGATATACCTTCTGATATACCTTCTCGTATGCCTTGTGATATGCTTCTGATATGCTTCTGATGTGCACTTCGATATCGTCTCAACTCTCGCATACGAAGACGTAGACTGTACAGCTGATCCATTGAGTACTCTAAAATTTTATTAGAGTAACATCGTCTATCTGATTTTAGGTAGATTGTATATAGGCAGAGACAAGTTGACCCTTAATTGACTGCTTGGCTGAATCCTTATCGAACAGTCACTTATCAACTCTAATTCTTTGACTCCTTAGTCTTATTGTCTCGAATTCACTACAACTTTTCAACTAAATCCTCAAAGTCTTCTTCGTCTTCTGTTTTTATGACCCTGTATAGTTAGTAAAGATTGAAGATTGCAGCTGCAATCGAATATACTTACTTTGCCACACCCGCTTTCTCTCTGAATTCCTCCAAGGCACCTGCGTACAACATCTTGCTCTCCGAGCCACTTGTCTGGGGAATCCAGTAAATCAAGACAAATGGACTGCGAAGTCTCCCATCGTCGGTCTTTATGGGGTGTGAGAGCAAAACGAAGCGAGGAGAGTTATCTGGCAACTCTTCCACCAATTCCTCCACGCTTTCGATGACCTCACCATCGGTTGAGATCTCATAACTTGATTTGTCAATGGTGTAGACCAAGGCCTGCACAGAGGTTGCACGGGCCGACTTGAAGCGGAACTTGTTGAGAAACGAAACGGTTTCCGATGAGTATGTGTAAAGAGATGGCTGATGTTAGTAAATTGTTTAAGGAATCTCACATATCGGTTGGGTGGTACAGTGATAACAGTGATAACAGATAATAGTGATAACGGATAACAGTGTTTTCAATGACAACAGGATAACAGTGGAACAACGGTAGAACAACAGTGATAACTTTCAGTTATCACTGTTGCAATACCAATAGCAAATCCAAGAGCAATCCCATAGCAAACCCAAATCATCGAAACAAGCCATCTTAGCAAATTCAAACAGCAAGATTGTTAAGTTGGGCTGTCTTATTTCAAGAGAGTAGACTTATTCCGAACCCATCCATACCATTTCTTATCTATTTCAGTTCACGTTGATTGTTCTCATTGTGTATCATATCTGCAAAAGTGTTTCAAATCATGACCAGCATCGAAGGGTTGCGAAAAGTCGGGGTACGGAGGACGATTTGTCGGAGATATTGACGTGTAGTTGCACATGAGCGTTAGAGAACCTCTGGAAGGAGTTGGCAAGCCAACTCCGGAGCAAATATACTCATTTTCATCCCATTGCTGGTACTTACCATGTCGTTGAAGTTTTTGTCTTCCCAAAGTGGAAGTCAAGGCAAACAAAAACACAAACACACAAAAAAACATATAAGACAAGTGAAATCAATCAGCGCCAGTTTAATAAAGTTGAACTCAAAACTTTGTCTACACCATGGCAAAGAAAGTACCTCTCATAGAGTTCCTCAAGAGTGAGTATAAGAAGATCAGATCATACACTAGAGTACAGATCATGAAGGAAGGCGCAAGATGACAGAAGTCCAAGAAAGTACAAGAGAGTACAAGAGGTACAAGAAGTGAAAGAAGTCCAAGAAAGATGACTAAAAGATGACAAGTGACCAGTTTCCAGTTATTGTTGTTGAACTAGTCAGGTCAACTACTAGTTGGAGTACAACTACCAGTTGAGATAGAAAACTAAACAACTGTTGATCTGATCATATTCCGCCCGTCGACCGTTGATGACCGTTGATTCGATCTATAAGTAGTAGGTCAGTATTTAGCGTGATACGACCAGTTATCCAATGTGGGGATTTTGCGGGATCGCGGTTTATGTGTGATTTGGTGGACTGGTGGGATCGCAGACCATCTTGTGATTTGTGGATTATGGTGGGACCGCGGTTTATTTTGTAATACCGCGAATCGTGTTGTCTAATCGTGTTGATCTAATCGTTGATATAATAGTTGATCTAATCGTTTTGTTCTATACTAACTTCAGACCGCATTTACCTTGGAGCATATGATTACACTCCCAATGATACTTCTGATTTAGTATACTTTACTGTTCAGGAAGCTCTTCCCTACAATGCATTCCACCTTGACTTTGGTCCCTTGCACATTGGTAGCTTGTACCGTTTTGCTGTTGTGTTGCACAATATTTTGAATGAAGAGTCCAACCAAGGCAAAGCCATTGTGTTGTACTCTTCTACCGACCCCAAAGAGCGCAGTAACACCGCGTGTCTTTTGTGTTGTTACATGGTTCTTGTTCAATCATGGTCTCCCCACCAGGTTTTGCAGCCCATCTCACAAATTTCTCCACCACTCCAGGCCTTCCGTGATGCTGGTTACTCCACTGCTGATTTCGAAATCACCATCCAGGATGTGGTTTATGGTATGTGGAGGGCCAAGGAGAGAGGGATGATTGACTTGACGACATTCAACCTTGAGGAATACGAGCAATATGAGCGTGTGGACCAGGGTGATTTCAACTCCATTTCCAAGGACTTTATAGCATTTGCTTCCCCACAACAAAAGGGCGATGAGATTAACGGGCCCTTCAAAAAAGTCTTGGATTACTTTTCCGCCAACCAAGTCAAGTTGGTGGTGCGGTTGAATTCTCACTTGTACAAGGCCGAAGAATTTGTCAAGAGAGGAATGCAGCATGTGGATCTTATCTTTGATGACGGAACATGCCCCACCCTTGACTACGTGAAAAAGTTTATTGGTGCGGCTGAATGTATCATCAACGCAGGTGGTAAGATTGCTGTGCATTGTAAGGCTGGGTTGGGGCGTACTGGCTGCTTGATTGGAGCTCATTTGATCTACACTCATGGGTTCACTGCAAATGAGTGTATTGGGTACATGCGTATGATACGGCCTGGAATGGTTGTGGGACCGCAGCAACATTGGCTCTATCTCCACCAGAATGATTTCAGGGACTGGCGACACACAATGGTCTTGGACAATAGACCAGATGACCTCATCGGTGGTCTCTACTCGCTTTGTCCATATGAAGACATGAAGGCACGTCTCCGTGAAAAGAGAAGAGAAAACCAGCTGTTTGACACGAGTTTCCAAACACCTATACGGAGAAGAAAGATCTCGGGGGCATTGACGAGTAAGATCCAGACCGCCATGCCAAACGATTCTCCAGGACAACCACGTAAGTATAAAGACCAGAGCTTGGAAATTGTGAATAACTCTGATGATGATGTGGTTGCAACTTACCAGATCGAGGAGCCCGATACCGAGAACGACATTCGATATCCACAACCAATGCTGTTGACCAAGACTACTACCACTACGACAACAACAAGAACGGTGAGCACTACAATGCTGCCAGGAAGTCCAGGTATGAAGATGGTAAAGAGTAGGAGTGGGTCAAGGATAGGAAGTGGTAAGGGTGTGGGGTACAGAGGAGTCCGCAAGATTAGTGGGAAGAGATGAGACAACTACAACAATTGAGCAGAGCGAAATTGTTGTGGATTTGGAAGTTGGAAAAGGGCTGGGAAGAAGTTCGAAATTACTATTAAGGCTTACACTTGCACTCACTACAAACAACTGGCGAAGCCAGTTGCTTCGTCAGTTGTTTGTAAACTCATAGATGAGATTGCGACACTGGGTCTAATTTATTGGAACAAGAGTTATAGAACTCTTATTTGTACTATAAAGAGAAGTGACTTCTCTATGTAAACCATGGTGAGAAATGGTCTATAGCCATGGTTAGGTATGACATTAGGGATTGTACGATATTATGTGATGATGTAGACTTAGGGAGTGTATGAAATGAGCTGTATGAAATTGACGCGAACACTTTATTCGTTCATTTGAAATATTCTATTATAGTCTATGTTACAGCTTCAACATGGGAATATCATGAAACTCATTTTTTCCAGCTTTGGGGTAATTGATTATTGATTTTTGGAAAAGGCAATGTAACAATAGCTGGCCAAAAATTGCAAAGAATATACCGTAGCCATTCCTCTTGTCTTTAATTTTGAATCTCTTTGAATCTTACTCCTCCTCATAAGTAGCTTCTATCACGTTGAATGGCTCCTCTCCTATCGCAAACGCAAAAATGTCATAATCCTCTAATTTCAAGCTCTTCAAGGTCTTATCGTCCAACTTTATCCAGTTGTTTTCGTAAGGATTTGCCTTATCCTGTGGTACTGCGATCGATATGGATTCTGGTGTAACTTCCTCCACCTTTATATCATCCATGTACTCTGACTTTGGTACAGGAATATCCTCATTGGGACCTCCCAGGGCATTTATAGCTTCAGCAAGCAGGCTTTGGAGGGATGAGAGGGTCGCACCAGTTGTTGTGATGATGTAAGTCAGCCTCTCCCGCTTGAATTTGAGGATGGTGAGTTCTTTCTTTGGAGGCATAGCAAACAAAACAGAGTTAGGAAGAAGTTTGGGAGATGTTTTGGAAGAAAAACAAGTTTGCGAGAAAGTTTGCGAGAAAATTTGTGAGAAAGTTTGAGAGGAATTGAGAATCTAATGATATTTCTCGCTAGAGAATGAAAAATTAGCGATGAAAAACGATTGAGTTTTTGTTTTAGCGGGCGTGGGGCTTTACATTTTTTGGAGGCTTTCAGGTCTTGTCTAATCATCTCATCGATGGACCCCACAATTTCATTATACCGAGCCCTTTTGAGGCGACTGCGAGTGAAAATACCACCACAAGTACTATCTGGAAGCCAATTGAAACAATATAATGCTGATCCACAACAATTCAACAGAAACATTCACTATGAACTCACTTACAACATCAAGACTGCCTTCAGGAAGAAATACTCCACGCAAAAACTACTCGAGGCATTTACCAAAGGCTATGAATTAGCAGAAATCTTGAAGGATCCTGGAAGGGTGATGGACTGGATACTTAGCAACCGAATAACCCAGTTCGATGAACAAGCCCAAAGAGCTAACTTACTTCAGAATAAGAAAGCCGTGGCCGAGGCCATTGAAAAGCGCATGACTGGGAAGGATATTAAGCGAAAGCTTGCTAAAACTATTCCACCAAGAGATAAGAAGGAATACTTCAAGGAATTACCCCCGTGGGAGCAGCGCAATATAATAGACCAAGAAATTGAAGAGAGTAAGCAGAAAACATCTCGAGATTTGAGAAGGTACTTGATGGAAAAACAACGAAAGAATGAGTTACCGATACCTCAGCTACTTATTGGGAGTGGAGATGTCGCATACCGTAGGAATTTCACTGTTGCAAAGGCTAATACCAAGAAGAATTTGGAAAGTGCTTATGATATGGAGTACATAGAGGCGATAATTATACCTAGCATAGAGTACGACCAGGGAATGGAAAAGATACGAGCGATGGAAAAGTACTTGGAAAGAGGGCCATATATTGTGAAAGTCACGCAAAACATGTCGGGACCATTTCCTGCTCCATATACTAAACTACCATATAATAGGGAGGTGATCATGAAAAAACTCGCGTTGGACATCAAAAGGTCTGTGAGGGCCACCAGAGTGAAAAATGTATGGGAAGGGTGCGGAGAAGAGGAGCAAAGGAAATCGGATGGAAGTGTTAATATACATAAGGTTGGAGATATATATCCAAGAACACACCATGAAAAACTTGCATTGGGAGAAGCATTATGGGAAAGTTTGAGAGAGGGCAAACCTCTTGGAAAGTGCGAAAAGGAGTGGATGTGGGCAATAGATGCATCGACACAGGCCATTAGAAAGGAAGAATGGGAGTGCAAAAACATTTTTAGAGAAAAGAGAAAGAGGTGTTTGGAGGAGCGTCCAAAACTCCAGGAGAAAATGGATAGATGGTACACGAAAAGTGTGAGAAAGTATGAAAAATTGATGGAAGAGTTGAGAAGAGATGGAGTGTTCAAGCATGGGGAAATAGTGAACGGGAGAAGAAATTGGAGAACGTACTTTCAGGGTAAGGTGGGAGAAATTGAGAGAAGGGGAATGGGTAAAAGGTTGAATGAATATTTGGAAAAACCAGCAAAGAGGGGTTGATAGGAAGAGAACCACTAATATATTCAGAGATTGAACGTTGATAACGATTTTTACTACATACAACCGAGAGCCCTGAACTAAAAGAGCCAAGAATAGGTGATTTGTTGTCAATCAGTTGTAGCTAGATTTAAAAGGATGAGAGTAATTCAAAGAAAGACCCAAGAAAAGAAACATGTTACGGACTGCTTGTGGGATTAATTTACCGGGCAAAATTTACCGAAGGCTATCTTTTGGGTGAAGTAGAAAGATTAAAAAGCGCCTCTTTCCTTAAAAACATCATATTAAAGTATCATTTCCGACAAACGGTTTGCCTGCATTTTGAACCGGTTCTTTGGCTGCGAAAAGATCCCAAAGAGGAAATTCCCAAAAAGGCTCCGAGTGAGATTACATATTTATATCTGCTTTCAGGATATGTTGTTGGATTTACTTGTCTAGTGTTACTTATGTAACATAAACTATCATACATCAACTCTTTCGAAAGTGTTATTATTCTGCAAGTCTAATTTCTAAATCTTTATATAACACTCTCTAGCTTAACGATTTAATTCAACCCTCCTTTGCAGTCATCTCAATCTCTCTAATGATCAACTCTTTGATGCCCTCAATTTTTGGGTTGAATGGCCAGCCGTACTGGTTTGCGTGCTGGATTTTGACGCCCAATTCATCAGCAAAACTCCAGACCAACCCAGGGTTTCTCAAGAAATCACGTCCAATGAACCCGAAATCAAAGTCTCCCTGCTCAAGCAAAACGTTCAACAACTTCCCGTCGGCTCCAAGACCACCCACACAGCTCACAAAAATCTTATCACCAACAGCTTCCTTGATAGCTTTGGATAAACGCAAGTGTGGGTAACCTTGGATTCCACTGTCGCTTCTAGCGTGCTGCTTCGAGCTGTTGCCTCCAGAAGAAACATCGATTAAATCAATACCTCTGTCTGCAACAATCTTGGCAAACTTGATGGAGTCTTCGATAGTCCACCCATCAGGGTCAGCAGTGTTCTCGGAGGCCGAGAGTCTCATGAAAAGCGGGGTTTCTTTAGGGATATTTGCTCTGACTTCATCAATGATTTCCAAAGCGAATCTGATTCTATTTTCAAAAGATCCACCGTACTCGTCAGTACGCTTGTTTGAAGCAGCAGACAAGAAAGAGTTGACAAGGAAACCATGTGCGGCGTGAATTTCAATGATATCGAATCCGGCAATGTCAATCGACCTTTTTGCAGCCGCACCATACTTCTTGACAAGATCTTTGATTTGGGAAATGGTCAATTCTTTTGGAGTGAGATAGTTCCCGTGAGGTCTAAACTGAATAGCAGAGGGTGCCACGACATCTTCTGGCCATCCTCCTTCCTCCACAGGTGCGATATCCTCCAAATGTTCGAAAGGTGGGCGACCCGAAGCCTTTCTACCACCATGGCCAAGTTGAATTCCAATAAGCTGCTTTTGGGAGTGAACAAAGTTAACAACGTCTTTCCATTTCATGGCCTGGTGATCGGTGTAGATGGCAACATCGTGGGGGGAAACACCGCCCTCCTTTGCAACAGAGCAAGATTCAACCATAATCATACCACTTCCACGAAGTGCGAGACCACCGTAGTGCACCAAGTGAAATGGAGTGACCTCGAAATTTTCATCTCCCGAGTACATACACATTGGGGACACGCCAATTCTGTTGGGAAGAGTCAATCCTCTGATCTTGAGCGGCTGAAACAACTTGGGCAACGGTTCATCAGTTGGCAATGCCTGAGAGATTGGATAAAAAGGTTCAGGTGTATAGTACGGAACCTTACTGGAAGCTGGAGTTGGAATTGGCTCTGACATGTTGGTTTTCTTTGTAGTGTTAAGGTTTGCTGGTAGTGTTGAGACTTCAATGGTTCATCATCATCATATATACTCCATCCTTGAGTGGTGATTACTAATTGATAGAAACAACACATTTTGTAACCCTGAAAGAGCATCTACTTCATCACTTGCCAAAATAGATGGGTGTAAATGGGTGTAAATAAATGCGCAAATAGCATACCGACTTGCGACAAATGTAATCAGATATAATCAGATAAATTCAGTGGGTACATGTGTACTTCATTTGCAACTAGACTGTCTAGTTGTTCATCACTTGGTCTTGGGGATGTTTGGTGGTATTACCGATTTTGTGTCACAAGATATTAGTAATCTGTTGGAGATGGTGCAAATCACTATTGCTGCAACGTAAACCATTGCGTGGAATAATTCGCATGAATTGGAACGGTTTCATTAGTAATCACATAAGCCTCTTGCAACAAAAGGTTATTTTATTAGCATTCCACCGTTCTATGAACGTGTCAACGCTATAATCAAGATGTAAAAATAGAAACAGTGATTCAGCTGAACAGTGATAGTTCAATTACGAAAAATAAAGTTTCTTATTGCCTCGTGTGGTGATTTCAAGATTTTGCGTATCTGCAAACTGGCAAGTGCTCATCACAATGTTTAGCGCTTACCTAATCGCTTCACTTGAAAGTAATTGGATGCCAAAGGTACAATATCTTGTCTCCCAGATATTTGTAACAGATCTCACTTTATTTGACACGATAAACATGTTTCCCGACTTTGACAATGGATCAAATCCCAAGTTGAAGTGCTTTTGGAGCTTTCATAGAGTTCAATCCAAAATGCCTGAAGCTTTGAAATGCAGTTATTGTTTTCTGGTAGTGAAATAACAAATCACTCAATCGATGTGTAGATCGTTTAGTAAGTTCATCAAATGTTTATTATAGTACAGTGTCTGGTACATCTTAGTGTAAATGGTACAGTGTCATGGGAGTGTCATGGGAATTTCATGGGAATTTCATGTGACAGTGTTAGATCCAGTCTCTAAATACTGTCGATTATCCCGTGCAGTGTCAAAGTTTCAACATCAGTTCTACCCGAGGTAAAAATCTTCAACTATTGACCATTTCGACATGCTTCCAAGAAATCATAAGACTTCTCAACATTACTTTTCCACAATCTCAAAATCTTCTATCAACTTGACCAATTCCTCGTCTGTCCCACCTCCGACCTTCAACCCACTCATCATTTGCACCACTTCGCTCAAGCTCTTGCCCTCTTCCCTGTGTCTCTGGAGGACCTCTTCCAAGCAGGTTACTTTTTCATAAGCCAAGCTCCCGTAAGGTTCTGTCAAAACACCTTTACGCAGAAACACGGCTTCATTCAGGAGCTGATTTCGAAAGAATACCAGTGCCTGGTAATGGTCCTTGCAACAGTATTGCGAAAGGTATGTGTTTGGGAGCACCATGCTGGGTTTTCTATTGTATATCTGGTACTTTGACGGGGACGACAGCTGCTGTGACATTGGGCTCTTATTGCACACCAAGTACCCGCATTCGTGCTCGATTGTGCGCTCCTCTACGACTTCATCGTACCCTTGGGTTGTCAAGAAGCGTGCGAGGAATTTCATGAGATCGGAACTGGCATAATGGTCCACCATGAGCTCTGCAATGAGAAGCTGGATCCGCTGTGCATCCACGGGTGTGGGAGGATCGTTGTGTCCAAATGGTTCAAGAAGCAGCGTAAACGATTCTAGTGAGAGGTAGTTCATTGATGTTGCTGGTGGATAATGATGTGGTGATAGTGGATTGGATGAAGTGGATTGGATGTAGACGTTGGATGTAGGATGGAGGATGGATGTAGATGTAGGATGGATGTAGATGTTGGATAAGTGGATGGTAAGGACGGTAGTATGATAGCTATAAGTACAATGGATGACTATTGGGAACTAGTAGTAGTTTAACAGCGGAACACTAGTGTACTATGTTGAAATGGGGTGTACTTGACGTGGTGTATGTGCAGTTTGTTCTGTGGTTTGTAGTGCTGGACTAAAATGTCGATTGGTGATGATGTAATCGATAAAAGGGGCAATCAATCGATAAATGACGATGGCCCTAGATCAATTGATTGAGATAACAGGTAAACTGAAGGCAGACCTGGAATTCGAAAGGTTTGACGCCGAGAGGGTGGAGATCAAGAATAGTGTCAAAAGGATCTCGGAGTGTGGGGAAATCCCAAAAAACTGGCAAAAAATAGAAGAAAGGCACTAATTTATTTAGGTTTGATTGTACTGATGTAATGGAATATTTGTGGTTAATCATGCTTGAACAAGTTGACAAGTTATGAAGTTTAAAAGTATAGCAAGTACAACAAGTAGCAAGTATAACAAGTATAACAAGCTGCAAGTATATTAAGTATAACAAGTATAGCGATTACAACTTAAGTACAACAAGTAATGACGTAATAAAAACTAGTATTAGAAGTATCAAATAAGACGATTTACTTCAAGACATTTAAGGGAAACAGGATCGATCCATTGATTGTATGTGTTGGATACATTTAAAGTGTAAATAAAATTTGGATCGATCGATTGCGTCATTATGCCAACTGTCTGTCACTTAGTGAGCTTTTTTCTCTAAAACTTCTCTAGCTCTCGCCAGCGAAACCACCAATTTCGCTAATTTTCGCTAATTTTTGTTTTGTCTCCCTGGAGTCTTGTTAATTTTCCGATCGCAACGTCGTTAACAGAAAATTAGTGGTTGTGCAAACTGAGTGCAATTTAAGCCGTATTAATTTTCGGAGATATCCAAACACTTGAATCATGTTACGTCCTCATTCCCGCCTGCGATCGCGGTCGCGTTCCAACTCATATCGTCCCAGAACCCCCAAACCCAAGAACCAACCGTCAATCCTTGAGTTATTGCAAACAGAACTCGACCATGAGATCGAACCCCCTCCAGATGCCGCCTACGAGGAGTTGCTGAATATGATGCACATTCCCTTCCATCTTGAAAAGTTCATGCTTTTCGGTTGGCTCGTGTGCCTAAACTCGTTTCTTGCATTATTCACATTGGTTCCACTCAGAATCGGACTTGGCATATGGAGTGCTCTAACAATTAAGCCCAAGAAGAGGAAAAAGTTGGAGACATTACAGGAAGAGGAAAAAGAGGAAAGGGTGGAAAGAGCAAAAGAAGAGAAGGGGAAGATAGACACTACTGAGAAGGCTGGCAAAATCGAGATTGAGGACAAGTTAGATAGAAAAAAGAGTCAAAGGAGCCAAAAGAGCGGTGAAACGGACTTCAAATATGATCCCTCTCAATCAGACTTTTCTATTCTTTTTGATCATCTTCACTTTAACGATAATCTCCCTGTTTTCCTCGACAAATTGCGCAGGGTCAAAAGAGATGTATTAACTTTGGCGTCAATATTCATAGCTGTTTGTGTCTTACTGTCTCCACGTCTAGACATTTCTAGAATGTACCATGATGTTCGTGGCCTGGCTCATATCAAGCTTTACGTCATGTTTGGTGTATTGGAAATGGCAGACAAACTTTGCCTGAGTATAGGCCAAGACATTATTCGTGTTTTCCACTCGATATCTATACTGAAGCATCCGCTCACGTTTATTGTGTTTGCGTGCCTTCTGTTGTTCTATCTCTGTTGTCACGCGTACATTCTCATCTACCAAACAGTCTCGCTCAATGTTGCTGCCAACTCCTACTCCAATGCGTTGATGGCTCTTCTTTTATCGAACCAGTTCCTGGAACTCAAGGGCCTGGTTTTCAAAAGGTTTGAGCGTGAAGGTTTGTTTCAAATTAGCATGGCTGACTTGACAGAGCGCTTTCAACTCCTGTTGATGCTTGGAATCATCGCAGCTCGAAACTTGGTTCAGTTGAACGCATCCAGAGGATTGGTGCCCAATAGCTGGAAGTCGTGGAGCTGGATCGGCGCGATTTTCGGCCCGGGGATAGTGGTGATTGGGAGTGAGATTTTCGTGGATTGGTTGAAGCACTGCTACATTTCTAAATTCAACAAGTTCAAGCCACATGTCTACAAGAACTTCGTGCACGTTTTGTCAATGGACTATGAAAATGGAGCAGACCATGTGGTATTGACCAAACGCATTGGTCTTCCATTGGCGGCGACTGCGGTCTGTGTCTTGAGAATGACATGCGCAGACTTTGCTAATTGGATGCAGTACAGGGGATTTGTTGCCGTGCTTGCAAATATCGGCATAGGGTCCCTTGCGTTTACAGTTTTGTTGGCAGTGAGATTGTTTCTTGGAATGATGATTCGTTCGTTTGCAAAGTCCATTAGAGACGCCCACAAGAAGGAGCGGGAAAGGGCTAAAAGGAGGGAAAAGGAAAAGAAGGAGGTGGAAAGGAAGGAGAGGGAGAGAGAAAAGCATAGGGAGAGGAGATGGCGAGAAAAGGAGCTGGCACATGTGAATTCGCAAACAAGTGTCCCTGTGAGCAGTGGCTCTAATTATTCAGCAGTTCACATCCAAGACTCTTTACCTCTTCTGCAAGATGTCAATGATGACTTGAATGACTTTTATTCTAGACTGAATTATTATGCACCACCAAATGAGTTTATTCGTCCCAAGACCTCAAAAACTCCTCCTGCCAGACACTCGCCTCCCGCCAGGGGATTCAGGCGTAGCTCTGCACCTTCAGACTCTGAAAAGAGGCTCAGTTTAGCAGACCTTGTGGAGGATGAAGCCAACGTGGATGTCATGAGTCTTCAACCCCCTGAAGATAGCTCTCGCACATCCAGGCGGCTGTCACCAGCACGCAAAATGTCGGTGGACTTGACGTTCTTCCCAGGCGTCCCGAATACTGAGCAGAGCTCCATCAACCCTGAGACTAGATTGTACTTGTACGATGAGGGAGACAATGTGCCGCCCACCATAGAAGAGATGAGAAATAAGAAGATACGAGAGAATAAGGAGGGATTGGAGAGTGTGATGAGGTACGAGATGGCCTCAAAGAGAATATGGTGAGCATTAATGAGTTAACGAATGTTACTTGTATAATACGATAAGCAGTGTAGACGAACAACAACGAGGCGAGTTGTTGTGAGTTGTAGTGAGTTGTTACATTTTCACTGAACAATTAATGAAGTTGTGGTAGACTAGAGCGTAACCCGAAGTGAGTTGTTGTGGGTTGTAGTGAGTTGTTACATTTTCACTGAACAATTAATGAAGTTGTGTAGAGCGTAAATCCTCGGATACATTTGTTTGCCTCGTTTGTCATTTATTTACAGACTATTTACATGTTATGACTGTACCGGTGACAGTTTCCCAACGGAATTTGGATGCCTGATACGGACTATTCCGTCCTTTGAATTTGTCTCATTTTGCCAATTGCTGAGTGAGCTGTTCAGTTATCTTTAGAAAACATAACAACGAGCGAAGCGAGTTGTTCGCTCGTTGTTCGCTCGTTGTTCGCTCGTTGTTCTTACTTCGCTCTAATATTCATTTTTGCCAACTTCTCAACATACCTCACCACTGCCTTCTTTGGAGCAGCCATTCTTGCTGATAACGCCAAGCAACCTGTCAACAACGCCAAAGCTCCTGCCTGGTGTGCTGCTGCCAATGGAATTGGCACCAAGTAAATCAAGGTTGAGATTCCCAATGCGACCTGAAGCGATACCAAACCCATTACGGTATGGCCTGCCTTCACTACAGATTTCGGCACAATGGCCTTGTTTCTCGCTATCCAAATATGCCCCACCAATACCGTAAAGAAAGTTGTGGTTGCAAACACCCTGTGCACCAACTGGACAGTGGTTGGGTTCTCGAGTATGTTTCTCCACCACAAATCAGAAAAGTCTTGTTTACGAGCAAATACCAGAGACATCAACTCGTTTTTGCTCGGGATCCAATCGTCTCCCATATGTGGGAAGGTGTTGTAGATCAAACCAGCATCCAAACCAGCAACCATGCCTCCCGACATGGCAGTTACGAATGCCAATGCAAGCAACCCGTAACCAAACACTCTAAACTTCTTCATGTTTGGGCTGTTGAGCACTTTGAATTCCTCCAATGCAGCACTTGCGTTCTTGATCCACTTGTTTTCACGAAGGATCTGGAAACCTGTCCAGCACACCCCGAGGTACAACGAGAAGGCAGCCCCCAAATGAGTGGTCAATCTGTACTGAGAAACCGTTGGTTTCGACCTTCTTTCCTTGAGTTCATCTTCATCGAGACCGGACTTGACCATCCACCAGCCAATGGCACCTTGAAGACCCAATAATGCAGTGAGACCAAGAACAGTCCACGACGTTTGCTTTGTGAATCTACCTGTTTTCCAGAACCAAATTGCTGGAAGAATAAAGAACATTCCGATGGCTCTTCCGACCAAACGGTGCCCCCATTCCATAGCGAAAATGAACTTGAATTCTTCAAGAGTAATGTGAGAGTTCAACTGCTTAAACTCTGGGGAATCACGATAACGTGCAAATTCAGCCTCCCATTCCTCTTCGTTGAGGGGGGGGATGGCTCCGGTGACGGGTTTCCACTCTGTGATGGATAAACCAGATTCTGTAAGTCTTGTAAGACCTCCCAATACCACGATACCAAAGATGAGGGTGGATGTGCAAAATAACCAGTAAGCCACGCTTTTTGTAGAAGTCGGGGGTGGAGTAACAGGTGCATCCACTGAAATGGAGGAGGTCCTGGTGAAAAAGATGTTGGATGACACCAAGTTGGAGGTGAAGGTCGCAGGCTTGAAAGCTTGCTTGGGTGTAAAATGTTGTTTTGCGAAATAAGTGGAAAGTGGTCTGAGTGCCGAGGTTTTTGGGGCAAGGAGAAGCCTGGCTGGGCTCACCGCCTCAAAAGACGCTCTTTTGAGGCCCGAGTGGAGGAGACTCCGAAACATAGTTGGTAATGAAAGAAATGTGACTGGAGAAAAAATAAGGTGATGTTGCTGAGTAAGCGGGCGGCTGCGAAAAGTACAAATAGAAGGAAGGCCAGGCTAGAAAGGCTAGAGGCTAAAAAGGCTAAAGGCTAGAAAGCAGTTAACAGTAAAGAATAGGAAAAATAGGAAGAATAGGAAGAATAGGAAGGAACTAGAATAGAGAAAGAAATACGGACTAAGTGATACACAAATAGAACAACCTTTTAATTAACAAGATTACTCTCACCTTTACACAAAAAAAACTTACTTGCACTCTATGGTCGAATACACACAAGAACTTCTCATAGTCAACGCTGTCTACACCTTCTTCTGTCTTTTATTCTTCATTGTGATTCTCTCCGGAGCACTCTTCGGGATCCGAGAATACGCTCTTTCGTTCCAGTTCCATAAATGCAATTCTGCCACCGCTGATCGAAATATATGGGACGAGGAGCTCGAATGGGAGCGAGTGGAAACACTTGAAAAACAAGAAACCTTCATCAAGCCCTCGGGAGACGTGATCCAGGAAGCGTTTCTGGTTTTGGACTTCTTTAACGAGACTTCATCACCACTATATTTGCACTCAAAAATAGTGATTCCCATAAAGGAGTTGTACCGTATAGGTAGGACACAACCAAAAGGTCTTTTTGATTTGGAGAGTGGAATGAGACGGGAGGAAAGGGAGGGAGGGAGGGAAGCAGGAAGTATTGAAAGAAGGGAAGGGGAAAGGATTGAAAGAAGGGAAGGTAGAGAGAGGGAAGGAGAAATGATTGAAAGAAGAGAAGGTAGGGAGATGGAAAATATGGAAAGAGGATCTAATGATAATGGAAATATTAAGAACCGAAGCAGGAAGAACTCCTTCAAGCGCCAGGTCAAGATGTCACATCTCATGAGAATCCTGCGGCCCTTCCCCCAACGAAAATTTGCAGCCGTTGGTACTGCAGAGAAGCACCTTTTTGAGTTGGCCCAGTTAATGAATGGAAACGAGCACGAGGTGACGCGTATTTTGGCTATGGTTGAGTTCATCAGTATCGGAGCCCTGGGAGAGATACACGACAATCTTTGCTTCTTTTTGCCGTCGTTCCATGCCTTTATTGACGATATCGTGGAGAGGAGAAACTATTTCCAGAGCAACGAGATCCTCCGCCGGTTGATTACAGATGTGGTGGTTTCGTACTGCTGGGCACATTGGAACTACCGAGAGGAAGTGAGTGAGCGGTTCGATAGATGGGTGGCCGCAAGCAAAGCTTTTGAAAAGGAGGAACTGTGGATCCAGAAGGATTGGGAAGAAAATAGATGGAGAGACGTGAGTCCAGTAGTTGCCAGCCAAGAAACCGTGTTTGGAATCATGTGCAAAATGGAGATTGGA
This sequence comes from Kodamaea kakaduensis, assembly GCA_030558435.1. Taxonomy (NCBI): domain Eukaryota; kingdom Fungi; phylum Ascomycota; class Pichiomycetes; order Serinales; family Debaryomycetaceae; genus Kodamaea; species Kodamaea kakaduensis. The sequence goes on from JAJMSN010000036.1 coordinate 35,272, forward strand.
CAGCGCCAAGTGTACGAGCGGGGTGGATTGGAATGTGTGTTCAAGATCCAGGTGCTACTAAAGGAATGTTGCAAGAGCTCTGGCTGCGAAAATCAATTGGATATGGTGCATATATTGGGGTACGGAATTGAGAGGGCAAAAGAGAGCAGCAAGGTATTGTTCTTGGAGCTATTGAGGATATTGGCGGAAAGACACGGGGAATGTTGCGGGGTCGAAGAGATACGGGTTTTGGTGGAGCTGAGGAAGGAGAGAGGGAAGACCAAAAGAAAGGTGGAGGAGATAATGAGGGTGATTGAATCTCACAATTGAGCGAAGCGAAATTGGAATCACGTTCAAATGAAGATTCAGAAGCTCAGAATTCAGAAACAACTCATGACCAGATAGAATTCTTTAGAACTCAGAACCCTCCTCCCAGAACCTAGAACTTTTCAGAAGACTTTGGAACTCTTAAGAAAACTTCAGAACTCTTAAGAACTAGAATCTTAGAATCTCACAACCTTACAACCTTCGAACCTTAGAACTCACAACATTACAACCTTTTTACCTCACCTTCACATCATCGAACCGAGGAGAAATTAGATTATTTTCAGTGAAAAGATTAGCTTGCTCAGCAAACATCAAACTACTGACATCTTGTTTGATTGACTGAATGACATCAATCTATTGCCTTAATATAAGAATGAGTCGAAGATAAGAAAAGAGTAGAAGATAGAGGAATGTGTAGAAGATAGAGGGAGTGGAAGATAAAGGGAGTAGAAGAGTAGAAGATAGAGGGAGTAGAAGATGGAGGACAAGTAGAAGAGGAAGAGTAGAAGATAAGAGAAGATAAGAGGAAGAGTCAACTTTGAACTGTATACATTGTCTAAAAAATAGATGAAGGAAGTAATTACAATTGATGCATCGTTACTTGATCTGAGTGTCCGTCTTGTTTCCGTGTGCCAGGCATATTGTCCAAGACTTCCTAATTGGGAAGTTTGGGGTAAGAGATATTCACATGGAATCACCCAACACAAAAAGCCCGGATGTGAAGATTCCCAGCCCAGTGAGTTTTCATGGGTTTCATGTGATATTGTCACCCACCAGAATAACCGAGATTGAGCGGAAAAGCAACAGGTGTGGACTGTGGGTGCCCCGAAAGACATTGGCGTGCTCAGCCTGGCATCATACGCCAAGGGAACCGAGTATAACTAAAAAACGTGCAAGGCTTAATTTCACGTTCATTTTTCCGGGCTCATATGAATTTGTCAATTGTTTGTGGAAAATCATGCTCCGCTCTCCGCACTGGACAGTATATATAGGTTTATTTCCGGAAAGCGCCAGGATAGTTTGGAGGTACTAAGGGAATATTGAACAGAACCAGTTTCCCATTTGATTCAAACTAAGTTTTTGACTACTGCATCTAGACTAGATTTGTTTGATTTTGCCATCGAAAGTGAGTTTGTACGAGTTGCTTTGGAAGAGTTACATTGTACGACTTAAGACTACAGATTGCACTAGAGACTAGATCACTTGATAGAATACAAGTGATACTTTAGCTAAAAGTGAGCTACCAGTGAATTACCAGTTAGTGATTTGAGTCAAGTGAACATTTACAAACTTTTGATCCCATTGCTTAATCTGATTGTTTGAAACCATGCCCGCTTTAGAACTTATTACCGCTGCGGCCTTGGGGTCCCAGTTGTTGGATGCCAAGTACCACATTTCCGACGACCTTTTACTCACCCAGAAAACCGTCAGAACAGCCATCCCCTTCCTTTACAATGTGTGGCGCAAGAGAGTGTCTTTCTGGTATGTCTTTGAGAAGACCGCCAAAAAGTACCCCAACAACAAGGCCATTATATTCCCCCGTCCAAAGAAGAACCCTCCGCCATTGAAGCTCGACAAGGATGGCTACAAGATCTATGACGATCAGTTCACCATTGAGGAGTTCACCTACAAGGAGTTGTACGACATTGTGTTGCGCTTGTCGCACATTTTGAAGACCGAGTACGGTGTTACCCTGGATCAGACCATTGCCATGGATGTAATGAACAAGCCATTGTTTATCTTCCTTTGGTTGGCCTTGTGGAACATTGGTGCTCTTCCTGCATTCTTAAACTTTAACACTAAAGACAAGCCACTTGTCCACTGTCTCAAGATCTCCAACACCACCCAGGTGTTTATTGACCCAGACTGTGCTGACCCAATCCGTGCTACCGAAAGTGAGATCAAGAAGGAGTTGCCCAATGTCCAGTTGCACTACCTCGATGAGGAGGCCCTCTACAAGATTGTCACCTCCAAGAAAACACCCAAGTACAGGGCTCCTGACAACACCCGTAGACCAGATGACTCTGATCACTCGGCGTGTGTGTTGATCTTTACCTCGGGTACAACTGGTTTGCCAAAGGCTGGTATCATGTCGTGGAGAAAGGCCTTTGCCGGTACTTCCATGTTTGGTTACATTATGAAAATCAATAAGAATTCGACTGTGTTGACAGCCATGCCCTTGTACCATTCAACTGCTGCAATGCTTGGTGTGTGTCCATCCCTTTTATCGGGTGCATGTATCTCGGTGTCCCAAAAGTTCTCGGCCACTTCCTTCTGGACCCAGGCCCGTTTGTCTGGTGCCACACACGTCCAGTACGTTGGTGAGGTTTGCAGATACCTCTTGAACCTGAAGCCCCACCCTGACCACACCAGACACAATGTGCAAATTGCCTACGGTAACGGATTGCGTAGAGATATCTGGCAGGACTTTAAGAAGCGCTTTGACATTAAGGGAGTTGGTGAGTTTTACGCCTCGACTGAGCTGCCAATCGCCACCACCAACCTCCAGTACGGTGACTTTGGTGTGGGTGCGTGCAGAAAGTATGGTGCGCTCATCAATGTCTTGATGAATGCCACCCAGGTGCTCGTGAGAATGGACCCCAATGACGAGGAGATTATTTGGAGAGACCCAAAGACCGGGTTTGGTGTCAGGGCAGATAACAATGAGCCAGGCGAATTGTTGATGCGTATTCTCGATGCAGGAAATCCAGAGAAGACGTTCCAGGGTTACTATGGTAACAAGAATGCCACCTCCTCCAAGATTGTGAGAGACGTCTTCAAGAAGGGCGACGCGTGGTTCAGATCAGGTGACTTGTTGAAGATGGACGAGGACGGATTGTTTTACTTTGTGGACAGACTCGGTGACACCTTTAGATGGAAGTCTGAGAATGTGAGTGCCACCGAGGTGGAGAATGAGTTGATGGGCTCGAAGGCTATCAAGCAAAGTGTGGTTGTGGGTGTGCAGGTGCCCAACCACGAGGGCCGTGCAGGTTTTGCTGTTGTTGAGCCTTTGGAGGAGTTGGCTGATAAGCACGAGGAGATTTTGGCGCGTATCTACGATGTCTCCAAGAAGACATTGCCAAAGTATGCTGTTCCCCAGTTCATCAAGATTTCCAACGAGATTCAGGCACAGCACAACCACAAGGTGCCCAAGAACCAGTTCAAGAACCAAAAGATGCCAAAGGGTGAGAGTGGAAACGATGTTATTTATTGGTTGAATGGCGACAAGTACGAGGAGTTGACGGATGACGCATGGTCCAGCATAAGTGCGGGCAAGACCAAGTTGTAGATGATGTTAGAGGTAGAATAAATGATAAAAGAGAAGAAATAGTAGAAGGGGTAGAATTAGGACAATGGGTTGTGGAGAATTAGGAGTAGAAAGTGGGTTGTGAATGGGTTGAGAATTAGGACAAGTTGTGACATGATTTGTCAAGTTTTACCGAAGTTGACGTAGGTGGGAATACCAAGAAATGTGCTATACGAAAAATATCAAGATTTGTAATTATTCCAACGTTTGTAATTATTCGTTTGTAATTATTCGTTTGTAATTATTACAACGTTTGTAATCAAAGTACATTCATCCGAATACGGGTCAATTGGATTCCAAATAAAGAGGCTTAATGCTTGTATAGTTTTTCCAATTTGGTCTAGGTAGAGCTAAATTCAACCTCGGCCAACTTTTTCGAGAGAATATGTTCTTGATACGGCTGCCAAAGCGCAAAATTAAAAATGACGGGGTTCATCGATGAATTATCAGCTCATAAACGTTCGCATCTTGCATCGCTGCGTTATTTACGGACCAAGGGATGCGATCTCCTAGATAAGTTGTGGGTGCCAAAGGGTACAGTTACACGTGGGACACAACCCCACACTTTCTCCACTCAATACAATGGCTTAAGCGTTTCTAGATGTTTAGGGTGGGATTCTGATAGACTTTACAATAGACTTTACAGTTTCACAATAACCTTTGATAGCCTTTCAATACGCGTTGTATAACGGCTATTCATAACGGCCTTTCATAATAGCTTCTATAAAATCTCCACTCACAATTTCATTTAATAATCTGACCTTCAGCATCTTTCTTACCTGTTCTTTCTGGTAATCAACCACACATGACTCGGTAATTGTTTCCCTCATGCGTTGAAAGACTAAAATTCAAAAAATATCAAGATGGTTAACAGTTTCATAACGGTAATGATTCTTCAACCACTCAGTTCATAATCCATCAGAGAAAATCAATAGGAGAACATCAATATGAATCAATAAGAGGACCCCTACATCAATAAGAGAACACCTAGGTCAAACTTTACTTAAATAAGATGTGCAAGCTTGATAATTTCTACCTTGCACCTCAACGCTTTCAACACCCCAGGCATATTTTTTGCGTCTCCCAATTGGGACATCCCTTGGCTCAAACCATTTCCGAAACGGTCTGTTTTTTGCAGCCATATTGAGTGATACGGAGTGACACGATTAGTGACACGATGAGTGACATATGAGTGACATGATTTATGAATTACACGATTATTGCCTATAAATACCACTTCTCTTCACCTGAAATCTCTAATAAACAACTGATGAAAATCTCCAACCTTCTCTTCCTTTCTGGTGCTCTTGCTGCTCCTGGTTCGCTTGGTCCTATCCTTAGTCTGCCATTGGACCTCGCCCCACCCTCTGTTCCAGGCCCCGATGCCATTACTTCGGCGCTTAGAAGTGTTGCTACTGCCCTCACACCTGAGGCAGTGACTGCTGCTCTCGAGGCTCCCTCCAAGCTTTTTGCGACTCCCCCATCCCAGGATGATTTTTACCGTGCACCCGAGGGATTCGAGTCTGCGAAAGAGGGAACCATCTTGAAACAGAGACCCATCCCACACCCTTTGAGGTCGATTGTGTTGCCTGTGAAGGTGAGGAACACTTGGCAATTGCTTGTCAGGTCGACTGACTCCCACGGAAACCCCAATGCTATTGTCACCACTTTGATTGAGCCCTACAATGCTGATACTTCCAAGTTGGTCTCACACCAAATTGCCGAAGACGCTTCGTCTCCAGATTGTGCTGTTTCTTATGGGCTCCAGGAAGGTGCACCGGTGATTGCTACAGTGAACTCCCAAGTTGAAATGGTGTTGGTGCAGGCTTATCTTCAAGAAGGATGGTTTGTCAACCTTCCAGATTACGAAGGACCCAAGGCAGCATACACTGCTGGAAGACAAGCTGGGCATGCTACGCTCGATTCTATTAGAGCTGTTTTGAGTTCGGGATTATCTGGGATTCAAAAGAATGCAAAGACTGCGTTGTACGGATACTCTGGAGGTGCACTTGCTTCGGGGTGGGCTGTTGCGTTGCAACCAAAGTACGCTCCCGAATTGAAGGACAACTTCGTGGGAACAGCAATCGGGGGTTTCGTCACCAATATCACGGGGACTGCTGAATCAATTGACGGTACTGCTTTTTCAGGCATCATTGCAGGTGCTTTGACGGGGTTGACGAACGAGTACCCTGAGCTCAAGGAAGTGGTACCAAACTACATTAGTAAGGATAAGTTGGACCAATTGAACTGGGCTAGTACCCAGTGCCTTGCTCCTGTTGTTCTCAAGTTCCTCTTTGCCAAATGGTTTTCGGGCCCTGCCCCAATTTTCCCTCTTGGCTGGGACATCTTCAAATTGAACGTCACCGCACAGGTCATGAAGGAAAACACTTTGGGGCTTCTTGAAAACAAGGATGAGGTTCCCCAGACGCCAGTGATGGTCTTTGAGTCTCAGAATGATGAGGTTGTTCCTTTCAAAGAGGTGGATAGGACAGTCAACGCTTGGGTTCAACTTGGGGCTCCTTCTATTGAGTTTAATGTGGATGTGGTTGATGGTCATGGTACTGAGTACGTGAGTGGAGCTCCGGCTGCTTTTGCGTGGATCAAGAGAATTTTCAATGGAGCAGCACCTGTGCAGGGGTTCCAGCGCACAGATAGATTGAACAACTTGTTGATGCCAGGGACCCCTCTTGGGCTTTTTAAGGTTTTGGAATCAACATTAAGAGGTGTTTTGTTACAGGCTTTTGGACCAAACTTTCCAGGACTTCAACAGCTTGATGATGCCTTGGATCAATTTGGAAAGCAATAATCGCGAAGCCTAACAATGAGCGAAGCGAATTGTTAGATGAGCCTATAAGAATTTGTTTAAGATGTTTAAGATAAGAGTTTAAGATAAGAAGTAGTATAAGATAAGAGTATAAGATAAGAGGATAAGATAAGAGTTCAAGATAAGAAGTTTAAGACAAGAAGTTTAATATAAGAACTATCAGATAAGTATGAGATTACAATATCAGGAATATCACAAACTACTTCATTTTTGTAATCATGTATTCGTATAAAAATGACATCCTTTAAATGTCGGGTATTGAAAGTAAGAAGCGACTTGATCACTTGCTAATGAATGCGTAACGGGAGAAAAGTAAAATTGATGCATGTTTGCGATTTGCCATATGACTTCCTTGTGGTGTGTTGTGCAATATGACTAAACACTCTTCTCACCAACAACCTTCAACTCAATGCCGGTACCACCAGTGCAGTCGTTGTCGGCCAAAGAGTACTTGTCGTCACCAGATGGACAAGCCTTCCAGTTTGCCTTACCATCATGGACCAATTGACCGTCTTTGATGGAGAAACCCTGGGATGGCTTACCTCCAAATGGATCAGAGCTTCCCAATTCACCAGTCTGGCTATCGTAGTTCACACCACGGCCATCCTGGTCAACCAAAGTTCCATCTTGAGTGTTCAAAGTGAAGGTAATGTCCTTACCCTCGTTTCCTCCAACAGAGAAAACATGTGGGTGGGAGTCAACCTTCTTGATTGGACCGTTCTGGAACTTGGATCCTGAGCGAATGGTAATGACACCAAATTGAACGTTGCCAGAAGCAGTTTGGGTAGTAGCAGCCTGGGTGTTTGCGGCCTGGGTGGTGGCCTGGGTGGTTTGAGTGGCAGTCTGGGTGGTCTTTGGTGCTTCAGGATTGGAAACATCCTTTGGCTCCCAAATACGGAGTGCGACACCCTCTGGGCCGTTGTTGACCAACTGTCTGTTGGCATCGTACGAGAATCCCAGGTTCTTGTAGGTCAAGTGCTCGTCACTGCTACCGAAACTCTTGTCTGGGGAGTCGGCCTCAACAAACTTGTTGTCCTTGATGGTGACGTATTTCTTTGTGGATGGGTCATACAAAGCGTTGTCATCAGTCAAAACATAGGTGGTGGCCTGGTTTCCACTCTTGAGGTAAAGAGTACCGTCACTCGAGACAATGGAGTTGTACTGGACATCACTGCCGGATCTGATGACCAACAAGGTGAAGCTTTGGGCTGCAGCAGCGATGGCAGCCATGGTCATGAAAGTAAAAGTCTTGGAGAATTGCATATTGGATTTGTTTGTTAATGATGGAAAGAGATGTGAGTTTCGTCCTTATATAGTTTTTCTTCTTAGTCTAAAAAATAGACAGAATTTGCAGCCATCTAAATTTAGATTTTTCTGTGAGATGATGTCATCTGTCAAGGCAAAAATAGATGAAAAATAGATGAAAAATGGGGATTGTACACAGATACACAGAATGAATGATGCTAAATAAATGACTATTACGCAATTTGGGGTACATAAATGCAACAATAGACATCCACGTTGTGGGTACTAAATATAGTTTGTAAACAATGTAACATCAAGATCACCTGAAACTGAATCTACGTCATACGTCATTGGAGAGTTAGTTAAAGATCTGATCAAAGATCCAATATGAAGTATTATTCAACTTTCAGGGTAAGTGAAAAATGAACTTTTTGACATGATCGAACTGGGGTTTGCATGTCATAACCATGGACCCTTTCCAAACTTTAAAATTTATGTGAAGTCTTCGTTTGCACCCTTCATCTGCACTTCATTTCCACCCTTTACGATGCTTCACAAGAAATCTTACGGTCTTACAACAAAACGAAATTGCTACTTCTAATTGCATCAGTATACTCGCTGACTTTGACATGAAGCCAGAAATGGCCACGAAATTGGAAGACACTTCTAATCTCAAAAACATTACATTTGTTATCGAGCGATTTGACTGACTTCAAGTCTCTACAGATGAGTTCTTTTGAAAAAACTGGAGATTTCTCAGCCCGTAAGAAGGTGCAAATTGAGATGCAAAATTAAGATGAAAATCGAAATGCGAAAAACTTGAAGATTTTCACCTGTTTTTATCCCCAATGTACGCTACATTACTTATTCTGGTTCAAACTCCGTGAGTGGTTTTTCTGATATCCCTTCGGACCTCCGATAGATTACAGGAGGGTTTACAGGAGGGTTTTTGTTGTAGTTTCGGCTCGGTTTGAGGTAAAAATCGGCAGTAAAAGCCGTATGCTGTTTGAAAAAAGGCGCAGATATACAGAAAACAACTCATAGCGGGATTTAAAGCTCGGTTGAATGAGATATTTCTGATTTGAAAGGTGTAATCGGTATGTTTTTTGGATTTTGCAGCATTGATCTTGGTTTTGAGCGTTCAATTGGTTTTTAACTTGATACATTTTGATTGGATATTCGAGCACTAATGAGACATTTTTACTGTTATCCTTCACTGAACTCGTCAAAGGAGGAAATGTAACGGGATTAAACACCTCACCGTAAAAGAACTGGTCTTGATCGGCAATAAAGGTAAACTGAGCAGTTTTCGAAACAGCATAGTACCGAGAGTTCTCCACTGAAAGGATTACCGACAGAATTACCGAAAGGATTGCCGATAAGATTGCCGATAGGATTTACCGAATACCGATAGCATATGCCGATAGGATTACCGATATTCTACCGATAAATCATCACAAGCTATGCACATAGAATGTGCAGAAAATACTTCACACATGAGCTATTCGATTATATTCCCTCACTACAAGAGATGAATCAAGAGATGAGGAAGCAGCCTGAATCCAGAGTTTACAGACTAACAACTGTGTTAGAAGAATCATAGTCAGCCACTCAATCTGAAGGTTCATAATTTTGGTCCGCATCCAAAAGGAATGGCTGCGAAAAAAAAACGAGACAAAATGCTGAGCTTTGCAACATGTTTGCATACCTGGTAATGCCGTTTCATTGGCCCAAGATACCCTCATACACAAAGTGTTTGATTGGGAGCCCACGCTAACGGCACTGAAAATACCTCAACAGATTCTACAATGAATGTCCACAATCAGAATTAGTTATGTAGATAGACTTAGTTCTCGGAAGAGTGTGAATTGGAGGAAATTTTGTTCTTCACTTCTTCAACTTTCTTCAACTTTCTTCCCGTTTCTTCTTCTAGTTTCTTCTTCTTTTAGTTTCTCTAATTTCTTCTGTTCTCTGGATTGTGCTTTTATCGGAGTCCTTGGAGGTCGGCTTGTCGGCGATACTTTCATCGGAGGTATTTGTCGGAGCAACCAGTTCGGTACCGATGATTCGGCCGAGTGTTTAGTCCTCCTTCAACACTCATTTCTTTTCTCCTCACTTGAGAGAATATCGGCAGTACACAAGTACCCACGCTGACATGGATAATCTCCATCAGAGAGGGATTTTCCTGAAATGAAGAACTGGCAATCCCTTAGCCTTGTCCTGGAGAACTTGATCAGCCTCGTACATTTGCCGATGAATTCTTCCATTTAAAGATCGGCTGCAACAAGGTTAGTGAAGCCCCGAGTCACAAAATTAGACCGAACCGATTGAGAGGGCCGAAAGAAATTTCGCCATTACATGCGTGAACATAGTATGAGCTCAGTAACGGTGTGACTTCAGCAATGTGATTCAGTAATGTGATTCAGTAATGTGATGTCAGTAATGTGATTCAGCAATAGTGTAAATACAGCAATAGTGTTCTTCAGTAAAGACTAGTGTGAATACGTAATTCGTCGTACTTTACGGTTCAATAATTTACTGGGTCTAATCGGCGGACCCAAATTTTCCGAAAGACCCATAGCCATGTCCGGTGCTCAACAGATACAGCCGAATTGCTACAACTTTGGTTTCGGCCTCTCGCTCGGTTACTTTCACCTTGACTTCCGAAACCTTTTTTCTTTATTTCCGCAGTCAAGTTTGTACCCATTCCTCTCCATTTTGCACCCCAATAGTTTGAAATGCTTATTATCTACTATCTTTTCATATTTCTTCTCATTTCTTCTTATATTTCTTCTTATATTCTTACCTTTCTTCTCATCTTTCTCATATCCTTCCCTCTATTCTTTGGTTGAACTCGTAAGCATTCAATCGTAGTTGAGGAACATCGCTCACAACGATGTTTTCGAGCACGCTACAAATCCGGAGTCTTCGGTTACCAGTAACGGGAATTTCGGCCCTTTTAAATAAGATCGGTAGAGATGGAATAACTTGAAATTCCCCTAAGGTACCTGAAGTGGATATCGGAGTAAAATTCGCGGAGAATTGGATTTAATTTAGAGTTTGATTGTTCCGATAAACCAAATAATACTGGCCAAATCGGGAACTTTCAGTTGCTTTTGGCAATGGGTGGTGACCGATTTAGCAAGAGTAACTAAATAATGACCAGGGTTGCTCCGATAATGACTTGCCTCGAGGTCTTTAGAATTTTAAAGTGACCAACTAAGTGACCAACTAAGTGACCAACTAAGTGACCATGACCATTAGTGGCCATAGTGACCATAATGACAAGACCGTACACTCCGTAGACTTCGAGAATACATTTAAAGGGCATGTTTGCAAGCTAATAGAGGCCAGTACTCATCTTGAGTACTCAAATGTATTAGCATTAGGAGGTGCGTGGGTGCGGAAAACACTATTTATTGGCAACTGTACAACTCAAGCCATCAACAACATAAACAAGCATTTCACAATAGACACAACGAAGCATTTCACAATAGAATAGACATAGGCATTGATCATTCAAAACAACTGTTGGCCTGAACAAAATCGGCTCGGAATTCTAAAAGAGATTTCATGGATCTGAATTACTCGAGTTTGGAGAAGAAGGAGAGAGCTTGGAGAAGTCTTCTTGCGATAATTTCAGCGGCCCAGTATTGCATTTTCGGTTCAAGTAGCCTGGTGCTACATTTTTCGGTTTCACATTAAGTTTCGGTAGCATTGTTATTGCTGATGTGAATACTGATCCTTGAGGATCAGTGGGAGAATTGTAAATTCCTAATGAGCAGTACTAGAGAATTACAAATAGAATATTTCAAGTGTAGAGGGAAGGCAAGAAATAGGAAAAGAGGTGATAAGGAAAGAATGTGAGAAAAAGAAAGAGAAAGAGAAAGTTCTTGATTTACTGGGTGCAAATATTCGCAGCCAATTATCTGCAGGACATTTCATGAATACACTTTACACATATTTGAACAGTAGACACGTTGCTTTCAAGATGAAACAAGATAGGTTTCTGGCTCAAGTAAACTTGCAAATACACCGTCGTAACAACACTTATCAAGTGATTCTCATATGCTTACCAAATTGTTGACACATGGATAAGGTGACTTGTGAAGTGATATGGATAAACTGAGATAACGCTTTGAAAACAACGATATACATAATTCGTGATTTGTAACCCATATCATCGAGATCAACATCTGATTCTCTCGTAGCTTATCAAAAATGCCGTTTTCCCTAACTGTTCAATTGAATGCTTATTTGCTAAGTGTTTATAAGCCTTCTCTCAAAAAATCCGCTTCTTCCTGTTTGGACATTGTTTCATTGAAGCAAACTATCGAGCGAAGCGAGATTGTTTGCAATTCTTAATCTACCTTACAAATAATCGAGCGAAGTGAGATTGTTTGCAATTCTTTCTGAATCTACACATCATCTCGCTTCGATCGATAGTTTGCATTCCCCTGAATCAATTCTTCCAGTATCTACCTTAAAAACAATCTCGCTTCGCTCTATTATTTGCAAGGCGGTATTTCTACATTATCTCGCAACAATCTCGCTTCGCTCAATCGTTTGCGTTTGCTCAATTTCGTCATAACTATCATCCTATTTTCCTACCTACTTGGTGCTGATGGCAACAACACCTGGCAATTCCTTACCCTCCAACAACTCCAAAGAAGCACCACCACCGGTCGAGACGTGGGACAACTTGTCCACGACACCGTACTTCTTGGCGACGGTGGCGGTGTCACCACCACCAATAATGACGGTGTTACCAGCCTCGGCCGAAGCAACAGTGGCGTCCAAAAGGGCCTTGGTACCGGCAGCAAAGTTCTCAAACTCAAACACACCTGGAGGACCGTTCCACACAATGGTCTTGGCCTTCTCGACAGTCTTCTTAAAGAGCTCTCTGGACTTTGGACCAGCGTCCAAACCCATCCATCCGTCTGGGATACCCTCCTCCTGGGTAGCGACACCAGTCTTGGCGTCCTTGTTAAAGTCGTCGGCGGTGACAAAGTCGACTGGGAGCACAATCTCCACATTGTTCTTCTTGGCCTTGGCAACCAAGTTCTCGACATTCTTGGAACCAGCCTCGTCGAAAAGAGAGGTACCGATAGGCATGTTGTCGAGCACCTTCTTGAAGGTGAATGCCATACCACCACCCACAATCAAGAGGTCGACCTTGTCCAACAAGTTGTCAATCAACTGGATCTTGTCGCTGACCTTGGCACCACCGAGAATAGCGAGGAATGGTCTCACTGGGTTCTCCAATGCCTTGGCAAAGTACTCCAATTCCTTGGCCATCAAGAAACCAGCAGCCTTCTGTGGGAGATCGAGACCCACCATGGAAGAGTGGGCTCTGTGTGCGGTACCGAAAGCGTCATTCACGTAAACGTCGGCCAAAGCAGTGAGACCGGCACGGAACTTCTTGACGTCGGCTGGGTCAGCCTTTTGCTTCTGACCGTCAACCTTTCTGGAACCTTCCTCCTCAGCGTGGAATCTGAGGTTCTCGAGGAGGAAGACCTGGCCATCGGTGGCAGCATTGACCTGCTTCTCAACCTCTGGACCGACACAGTCGTCCAAGAAAGTGACCTTTCTCTTGAGGAGAGACTCCAATTCCTTGGCAACAGGAGCAAGAGAGTACTTGTCGACTCTCTCACCGTTTGGTCTTCCGAGATGGGAAGCCAAGATGACGGCCTTGGGCTTGTTGTCCAAAACGTACTCGATGGTTGGGAGAGCAGCCACAATTCTCTGGTTGTTGGTGATGGTCTTGCCGTCCAATGGGACGTTGAAGTCGACTCTGATGAAGACGCGCTTGCCAGCGACATCGAGGTCCTTAACGGAAAGTTTGTTGGAAAGAGACATTGTGTGAAATTTGCACAAATTGGTGATTGCGGATTTCAACCCTTTATATACTTTTTTCGGGGTGTTCCGGGCCGACCAGCTTAGCATCAGATGACAGCACCGTTGGGTGATGAAAGAAAAGAGATTTTGTTTGATAGTGGTTTTAACAGGTGGTTTTAACAGGTGGTAACAGGTGGTCTTTAACTGGTTTTTTAATGATGGAGATCAGCGAAGCCAGGTAGTCCATGTAGTCTAGGTCTAGATCAGTCCAAGTTTTTCAGTGGTCAGTCTATCAGTAAGTCAGTAAGTCAGTCTGAGTCTGTCTGTCTAGACAGTATGTATAAACGTATATAATCTAAGACTGCAATGGAATGTGGAGATGGGTAAAAGGATGACAATGAGTGGTTGATAATTGCACTGATTCACTTTGTGCAATGAGATTTTCACGTTGACTGACTTTCACTCAATTGAGCCAATTGAGCCAATTGAGCCAATTGATAGTCAATTGATAGTCAATTGATAATAAACCCATAATCAATCCATAATCAATCGATCTGCAGTCAATCTACATTACGAATCGACCATAGTTCAATTGAGTTCGCGGAACTGCTTCTCGGCCCTCGGAGCTGCGGAGATTTTGCACGGCTGAGAGGATTAACGTTGCAACAGGTCCCTGTGAATGAGTGTAAATAAAGTAAATAACGTAAACAAAGTAAATAACGTAAAGAAAGCAAGTAAGATGTTCTATAGCCGATCGAGGAGATTGATAACGTGATTGCGAAGTATGCCAGCTGTGTATTGCTCTCACGAGTTGCCATGATCACGTGTGACCCCGGAGAAAGGACTTCCGGAGACCGAGGACACAATCGAAGGGAAGTTGAGAACATGGAAACTACTCACTTTTTCCTCAATTGCAAGAATATGAGTACTGTTCATCGTCACTCTTGAATTTTTCCAATTGTAACGTGAGTGCCGTCTCGTTTTTTGATTTCTGATGCTGGTTTTGATTTTGATTCTGATTCTGATTCTGATTCTGATTCTGATACTGATTCAAATTTCAAATTTCAAATTCTGATTACTGCTTTCTAATTACTTGATTCATCTTACGCGATACGTGTTCAAACCTAAGGGACGTACTTGCAATCAAAAATGTGGTGGACAAGCTGAATTTTTCAGGTACGCGAGAACATTTGAGCTTAAGAGCCACTTCTAAAGAGATAAGATTGAAACTTCAACAAATACTTTAGAAAAGAAGCTAACAGACTTGATACTTTAGTATTCGCTTGAAAGTCTTGCAGTTAGACGTGCAAATCTACTTGCAGACTTGGAATTGCACTTGGACTTGCACTTGAACTTGCACTTGGACTTGCAGACTTGGACTTGAACGCACTGAAATGTCCTGTGTATAAGTAGTATCGAGGTACTGCATATGAGTGAAATCAAATCCTGCATACATACCTGATTTAGAATGCACACGATCAAACAACTGAAAAATCAGCGGGTCCTATCATTCAATAAGCAACTTGTATTTTGCTTAATGTTCTCACAATTGGTACGGTAGGATGATTGCTCCTTCTCTCCTATTCTTTTATTCTTTTCTTATTCTCTCCTTCTTTTTCTTGCTTGCTTATTATCTCCTTCTTTTCTTATTCTCTCCCCCCTTCTTATTCACTCCCCCCTTCTTATTCACTCCTTCTTTCTTTCGTTCCTTATTCCCTTCTCTCCTCCCACTAAACTTTAACAATACTATCAACAATCATTCAATTTGCAGCCGATGTCGTGGAACATTCGCGAATGTCGCGCGCTCATGTCGCGCACTCATGTCGCAGTCCAGAACATTCTAAAAAGGCATCTCATCTGCTTATAAGTGATCGAGTCTCTGCTACAAGACTAACAAATTACAAATGGACAAATTATTACAATGGTCGATTGCGCAGCAATCCGGTGACAAGGAAGCTATGGAAAAAGTCGGGGCCCCCGACCCCAAAATGCTCAACCAGCTCTTTGGAGGTGCTGATGAGCCCACACTCATGAAACAGGCGATGCTTGTGGTGTCCAACCCCGAGGCGGATCTCGAGGCCAAGGAGGTTGCGTTTGAAAACTTTGAGATGTTGATCGAGAACCTTGACAATGCCAACAATATCGAAAACCTCAAGTTGTGGGAGCCCATCATTGCGCAGTTGCTGTCGAGCGAGGACACCATGCGTATCTACGCCGCCTCTGTGATTGCAATCGCAGTGCAGAACAATCCCCCCAGTCAGGAGGCGTTCATCAAGTACAATGGCTTGGAGAAGTTGATTGAGATATGTAAAGACAAGACCTCCCCAGTGTCGTTGCTTGCAAAGTCGCTTTTTGCAATCTCGTGTGTGTTGCGCAACTTTGCGCAGGGATACGAGAAATTCCAGGCAAATGACGGATGGGAGATCTTCAACTCCACCGTGGAAGACGATAAGGTGAAGCTCAGGGTCTTGCTGGTGGTGTCTGCGATCTTTTCCACTGGTCTCGATGAGCAGAAGAGGACGTGCATGGTGAAAATCGGGTTGGTGAGGTTTTTGGTGCTGGTGGTGGGGGATCACGTTGGGTGTGTGGATAAGGTGTGCAATTTGGTGTGTTTGATGAAGGAGTTGGGCTGGGAGTTCTCGCAGGAAGAAAAGACCCAGTTGAGGGGGGCTCTAGAGAAGGTGAATATGAAGGAGAGATTGGATGAGGAGGAGTACGAGAAGGCGTTGAGGGTCCTTAGCACATCCACATAGCGAAGCGAGCGAGTTGATGATAGATAGCGAGCGGATGTTGACACAATCGAGCGTAGCGAGATGTGTGACTGTGATATGATGGTATAGCGTGCGAAGCGAGCGGAGATATGATAGGATATAAGGATGCGATGAGATAATGAAGGGACATCACCCTAACTGGTCATGTGTAGACACATGCCATGATGAAGTGAATAATTTTGTCTGATCTGGAATGCTATGTATGGGTACTAGGTATTTATAGAGTTATGAAGAGCAAGAGGAAGAGTGTAGAAAAGAGAATGAGCGAAGCGAATGTTTCGTACAGAGTTAGTAAGAGAACAATGAATGAAGCGAATTGTTCGTACAGAGTTAGTAAAAGAACAATGAATGAAGCGAATTGTTCGTACAGAGTTAGTAAAAGAACAATGAATGAAGCGAATTGTTCGTACAGAGTTAGTAAAAGAACAATGAATGAAGCGAATTGTTCGTACAGAGTTAGTAAAAGAACAATGAATGAAGCGAATTGTTCGAATGTACAGAGTCAGTATGAAAACTTGGTGAATGGGTTGAGCCATTCATCTTGAAAAAGTAAGAAAAAGTACAAGTTTTCGAAGACAGGCGCATCAAAAACGATTGTAGGGGATTCCTTAAAACTTGGCTACTCTAATCAGAAGTTATAGACGTCACAAGTCAAGTAGCGAACGAACGAACGAGCGAAGCGAGTGAGTGAGGAGTGAGGAGTGAGGAGTGAGGAGTGAGTGAGGATTGAAAAGTAATGAAGGAAGGAGTTAGAGTGAGTGAGTTCGAGTGAAGGAGCAACTTTAAATTTTCTTGGTACATGCGACCTTGGACCTTCAACAGATGATGAGATGAAGGTAGACAATATAGACATTAGACAATAGACATAATTCCATAATCAATAGTTGTAATTGAAAGTACAATTGTTAATTGTTTGGTAAGACAGAATAAGAGAAGAAGAGTGGGAATAATATGGAACTAGGAATATGGAGCTAGGAATAATATAGAACTATAGAAGAAAAAGAGTAATGAAAAAATGATCTTGCAACAGACCAGAACACCTCGCTTCGCTCGTTGTTCTGGATGAACTCCAAACAATCTTTCACATTTCCATGTAAGAAGGGAAGTAATGAGAGTTAATGGTCAAGTGATTATTGAGTATAGGACTCAGACAGCCAATATGAAAGAAGTGGGTGTAGTAATGAGAAGAATTAATGGTGGAGTAATTGTGACAGTAACTGACTTGCTAGACTCAACAACTTCGCTTCACTCAGTTGTTGATGGTCAAGTGACTAGTGCCAGTGACTAACATCGATATTACTAGACACAACAACTTCGCTCAGTTGTTTCGATAAGGTGTGGGGTATCTCAGTAGGCAAATGAAACGACCGCCTCGCAACCTCCATGGCTGCAAAAAATATCACAAAGTGTCACATGGACCCAAAATAAGCCGAATGGTATGCAGACTCTAGGACTCGGGGGGTCGTTTCAGTGGGTTGGAATGTAAAATAGTGGCTCAATGGTTTGGTGTCCAGAGGCCGAGATGGCACGATAAAAATAACCAAATGTGACACTCCCTAAAATAAGGGCGAATTAAAGTACAGTTGAAATCTTTCGATATCTTCGATAAACCTTGAGGCATTTGAGGTCCATAACCTTCGGCAATCATGATGCAGATACCCTGACGATACCCAAAAAATAAATCCCGAAATCTCCGATCATCTTCGTTTTAGTTATTCTTGTCATTATTCTGTTTGGTTGTCATTCTGTCATTCTATTCTTCTGTCATTCTATTCTTCTGTCATTCTATTCTTCTCTCATTCTTCTCTCATTCTATTCTTCTCTCATTCTATTCTTTTGTCATTCTATTCAATTCTTCTATTCTTCATCATTAATTTTCCACCGTCTAATCCTGTCTTCGTCTCCTATTCCATACCTTTCTTTTCACTTCCCCTCCCTCCTGTCTCTGTCTTCAGTTGAATAAGAACTAGCGAGCGATCAATGAGCAATAACCGGAAACCTTAACCGGAATGTAGAAAATAGCTGTTGAGGAAAATTTCAAGATCCTGGTGTCGCCCTAACATTTTCATCAGGCTCAAAAAGGCTCTGTTTCATCATTACACAATGTGGTTTCCTACCCTTGAAAGAATAGCCGAGTGAGCAGGTACATTCACACAAGAAGGAGTAAGAGGGAGGAGAGGATGAAGAAAAGAGAGGATGAAGAAGAAAAGAGAGAAAGAATAAGAAAAGGATCAGAAGAATAAGAAAAGAGAAGAGGAAATGATCCGACAAAAAAAGTTCCTAAATGAGCGATCATTTGAAGAAAGTAGATAAGTAGACAAGATAGACAAGATGGGCAAGATAGTAAAGATAAACAAGATAGTAAAGATAAACAAGATAGTAAAGATAAACAAGATAGTAAAGATAAACAAGATAGTAAAGATAAACAAGATAGTAAAGATAAACAAGATAGTAAAGATAAACAAGATAGTAAAGATAAACAACACAACACAACAAGACAGACAAGATAAATAAGACGATACAGATAAGATAGAAAAGATAAACAGACAAGATAAGGATATAAACAGCAACCTATTAGTAATATGAGTGCAAAAATAGATTTTGGAAGAACGCAAGTCAATATTTCCCCGAATATTTCCCGGAATATTTTCCATCGTGTGTGCTGATATCAAACTTAACTAACAGTTAAGCAAGCTTTTCTTTGTTGCCCTTGTCTTTTTGCAGATACTGTTCAGGCAAGATGTTGTAATGGGTTGAAAAATATAAAATCAACGCTCCTTTAAGGTTTTTTCATCATGAGGCGTGGCATCGGTTCCCCTCTTCGGACCCTGGAAGTCATTCCTCAACACAAAGCTGGTTGTGGGTTGTAGGATGTAGGTTTTTGTTGTAATTTATAGGTTGTTGTAGGATATTGTTGTAGTTTGTAGGTTTTTATAGATTGTAGGTTTTTGTTAGGTTTTTGATTGTAGGTAGGTGTTGAAACTGTCTGATCGTAAATTTAACACTCTTCACTGATCATCGCAACGGTATCCATTGTTGTTAAGTCCGATATCTTCCCTCGTAAATGTTCTCTGACGAGTATCTGCACAGGTTCCAATGTTTGACGAGTGCACGTTTTCAGTTCCTCCTCTCTATTCTATTATTTTTACTCTATCTCTACTCTACTTCTCTACTCTACTTCTCTACTCTACTTCTCTACTTCTCTACTCTGCTTCTCTACTTCTCTACTTCTTTACTTCTCCACTTTACTAATTCTCTAATTCTCTAATTCTCTACTTCTCTACATCTCTACCTTCACTTCTCCATCTATTCTACTTCTAATCCTCCAACTCTTATTTTCACCTCGTATTACCTCGTAAAAAGTACCATGAGCCCTGTCCGTTAGACGAAGAAAGTGTGTCTGATTAAACAGCCATAGAACGCAACAGTGGCGGAGCACTGTGTCCGAAAATAATGAATCTGGGCGTCAGGTCGGCTTGGATCGATCGCGGACAATCTCAAGGAAGCCCCAGGCATTCCGGGGGCATCAAATTCACTTCCACCACCACCTACCACCGCCCAGACATTACTGTTGTTCACCTGTGACATGTTTGGAAGGTCAAGGGTCGATGTAAGCCCAAGTAGCGTATTTTTGTTGACACTCCAGATGCATCACGTCAAATTCAAATGACTGTACAGAATCGTCAGCCCATTCTTATGACGTAAAATGCATCCTGTTTAAGTCTTTGTACAGGGTGAATACGGCCGTGATTTACCCTGGGTGCACTGTTCCGTATGCGAGATTGCGAACAGCTTGTACAAAGTATTAGATGGGTGGAAGCAAGACAAGTTCAAGTTAGACAAGTTATAAGTTAAATGAGGGTTTAGTTTTAGTAGGTAAATGAGGGTTTAGTTTTAGTAGTTAAATGAGGGTTTGGTTTTAGTAGGTAAATGAGGGTTTAGTTTTAGTAGTTAAATGACGATTTTAGTAGTTAATGTTTTAGTTTAGTAGTGTGAGGTCTTAGTGTGAGGTCTTAGTGGTCTTAGTGGTCTTAGTGGTCTTAGTGGAGTCTTAGGGAGGTAGTTCAGTTTGTGTTTGTTCAGTGGTCTGTGTCTGCAATTTCAGCTGTCACCAGTCAACATTACCAATTCTGTTCCGTACATTTAGACTCTGTACCTCGCCTAAGGGACACGGCGATGGCAACTGTTTGGGAGCGTTCGTGTAGTGGTGGAATTACACAATGCACCATCGTGAGTTTTTCGGGTGACAGGCATAGAAGCATAGGGCAGACACAAATGACACAAGAAATAGGACATCTACTCCGTTTACATGAAATGCATGGCCTAGAATAGGCAGGAAAAAGGCACAGGGAATGGGAGCAGCACATGTAAAAGTCTAATTGGAAAATGTAGAAAAAAAACTTTATTTGCAATCTAGGAGTGATGGCCTGAAGACGATGATCTCAGATCTTTTAAGTGATGATTTCGAGATTCAGTTTGTATCTGATAGTATTAGATAGTATTAGATAGTTGTATCTGATAGCATTTGATAGCATTTGATAGCATTTGATAGCATTTGATAGCACTTGATAGTTTATTGATCTTGATGTTGAAGGTTTGGTTATTCATGACTGTCGTCTTATTGCGCTCCAAGGAGAGAAAATTTCCCACAGCCCGATTCCTCAATGCAATTCGGCATCGAGAAACTGTCTGATGAAAGGGCTGATTGCATTTATTTTTATGGTTAGGTGAATTTTAAGTTAGAAAGTCAAGACGAGAAAATATGGAAATGGTTGTCAAGTGGTAAAAATATTGGTTGTGAAAATTCAAATCAAAAATACAACTGGTAGGGGCAGCATTTTTCACACTCGGTTTCACCAGGTTCTTCAGTTATCCATTCTCAAGACCTGGATGCGACGGAGTTAGCGCGGACGCGAAAATAAACTTTTGTGATTTTTACTTTACTGGAGATGATAGTAGGTGTCTGCATTTCTACGGAATGTTACTACAATCTAGAACGTCGTGAATGCAATCAAGATGTACGAACAAGCGACAAACATCAGTGTGCCAGGAAATTTGTCGTCCATGGCAAAAAATACTAGTAACTTACTCTAGGATCTGACAAAATGTCTGAATAAAATGTAGATGTAAAAATTAATTGTGTCTGTGAAAAATTGTTTCGCGTCTGCTAAAATTGTTTCTTGTCTGCAAAATTTGTTTCTTGTCTGCGAAAGCTGATTCTTGTCTGTAAAATATGACTGTTTTGTCTGTAAATGTCAAATGTTGTCAATGCCATCCATAAAATATCATGTCAACTGTCTAATTCAACACTTTAATGCAACTGTGTCAATGTCGGTTGTGCAATTGTCCAATGTCTTCCCCCTTGTGCAGTCTGCTCTTGGGGGAATAATGTCTAAATGCTAGGAGTGTCTAAAAATTTGCAAGACACAAATCGCTGTAATAATTGGTGGTTCATGTTAAAAGTCAGGGATGTCCGTGTGTCCGGGCCGAACTGCAAGGAAATTATAAGCTACGCAGACCCTGAATAGCTGATATACGTAATGTAATGCATGCACTTACCTGTGCGGTTTCGTCCTCGTATCGAAAGCCCCATTGGCCATGCTCGCCAGAGCCGCCACGCTCGCTTCGCTCACCTGAAATTACCCTGTTTTCGATTTACCCATTTAACTCAACTTTTAAACTTTTTCTTACTCGAGCTTGGATGTCGCTCTTTGCTTTTTCCCAATGGAGACCAAAGCGTTTTCTTCCTCAAACCGTGTATTTGGTTACAAACCCTTTTCCGCTGACTGCGTGTGCCATATTTCTTGGTCCTCGGTATTAGTTAGCAAATGCCGTAGCCTCTTTAAAGTTATACTTTGGCTTTCTACGTCATCTTTTGGAATGGCTTAGATGCGATTGCGCTTGTCGTGATTTCACATGATCTGATATTCTCTGGATCGACTATGCGATGCCTGTAAATCTGGATGCACCCAGCGAATTTTCATCCAATCCGCTGCTTTTCTTAAAGGATTTATGCCTCGGTATAAGCTAATACTATATTTCCAAGAGCAGAAAAATTACATAGTTGCGGGGCTGTCTTCACAACACAGGCCTCCGCTGCCTCTGGTACCCTTTCCCCCACTATCTTTCTCTACTCTTTTACTCTACTCTTTTACTCTACTCTTTTACTCTTCTCTTGCCCTCTTACTCTTTGCACTCTCATCCTCTTTGTACTCTTACCCTTACTCTTTGTACTCCTCTCTTTCTCTTCTTACTCTTTCTCTCTTATACTTTCACCTTGCTCTATTACTAAGAATCTCAAAATCTCACTAATGCTTGTTTTTAAATGCTTGTTTTTAATGCTTGTTTTAATGCTTGTTTCCTTCAGTCAAAAATTACCTCTTCGGGATCATCCCCCAAGAATACCTTCTTCATCGCGGTTTCAACACTCGGTGGAACTCCGTTCTTACCACCCTCCTTGTTGAGCTCGCCCCTCACTAAAAACTCTTGATATAGTCCGTACATGTTTTTGTACTTTTCTGCAACCCGCTCCGCCTTCTGCTCCGTCATCAATCTAAATTGTCGCAACGATTGCACTACCGTCAGTGATTTATCGGTCCCCAGCTTAACGTGCCCAATATTTCCAAATGTCACATTCCTGAGATGGTTGTCGTAACGCCTTTTGGCTATCGAGTACGTCCAGTGCTCCATCCACTCCATTAATTCAACATCGTTTTTGGCTGCAAAAATGTTCACCCCCATTTGGAGCTGAGCCTTGTTGAACAAATGTTCGGCTTCCCTGTGCGTCATTTTGTCTCCAACACTGTTGTCTGTTCTACGTCGCTTCGTTTGTGTATCGGGAATTAATTCCATTACTCGGTCTCTGTAATGCTTGTCTTCTCCCCGCTTGAGCTTATTGATGTAGGAGTCCCAGCCGAGTATGACGATGATCGTCGTTAGCCTTGTTTTGGTCTCCTTGCTTTGTGGCTGCTCCTCCATCTTCCCACTCAAAATATCGACGCCTTGGTCCATCTCCTTCTTGAGCCCACCATTTTGAAACTTTTCGACAAACTCCTCGGGCTTGTAAAACATCATCAAGTTTCTCTCAACACACCTAAAGGGATTGCACGGTACAAAAGTATCGGTTTCTTCATCATATAGTGTGTTGGTTTTTCGTTCCCAGTACCCTATTGGAACATCACATGTGAACCTGGTGCCCACCAATAAAATATCAACTTTACTTGACAAGAAAAGCTCCATTTCATTCAAGAGTTCATGCTTTTTGCGCTTGGATTTATTGGCTTGTTCGAATTCCTTGACCGTGAATGACTTATCCAGTATTTTGTGGGTCATCACTTGCTTCAATCTGCCTTTTTTTCGAGGCTTGGTCTTGGGGGGCTCTGGAGCAGGTTCAGAATCATCAGAAACCCAGTTGGCTAGATCCAATACCGACGCAGATTCACCAACTCCCAAATTTGGTCTTGGTACAGCAGAATTTACAATAGATTCATTCACCGACTTGAGAGACAGTGTTCTTTCTATCGGATCTGATTCCTTTTGCGGCTCATAAACCTCAATAGATACATCAGCAATCAGCGAAGATGAGTTTCTTCGTTCGTGAACTCCATGACTTTGACTTTCACCTGTCAGCTCAATCAGTTCTGAGAAATCCAAAAACTCCAAACCTTTAGGAATCTCTCTTTGCGGTCTTACTGGACTCGACGTTTGTGTATCGGCAGACGTTACAATTCGTGGAGTAATTCTTCGTGAGGCCAAACCTTGGTTTTCATCTGTGTATTCCGAATCCCTCAAAGATCTTTGAGACAATACAATGGGACTCGATGAGTTATCTGGGCAGCTTATAGGAGATGACTGTGTTTCACCAATTCTCTCAAAGGGTCGAGAAGTTGGCCTGAGGAATTTTGAAGGGGATGAATCAGGTGCAGACAACGTGTTTCTTTTGAATGGAGTTGCAAATGGTGATACAAACGGTGACTTTTTTGGTGAGGACGACATATCAATAGATATTGGTTTACAGGGGTCCTTTGTATATGAGTCGTAGTTTCCAGCAAATTCTCTGTGGTCTTGCTGTGATCTTGAAAAGGAATCTTGATTAGGATCTGTTTTGTCTTGTTCCCTAGGCTCTGTTTTGTCTTGTTCCATAGGCACTATTGAATCACTTGAAAAACAAGGCAAACCAGTCTGTACCCTCAGTTCCATTTCACTATCTGAAGGCACGAATAAACCTTTTGATTTTGGGGGAGCCTGGCTCCCAAAAATCTCAAAACTTTGCAATAGTGTAGACTGTATATCCGGAAGAGCTGTGTCAGGAGAAGTGGCGCCATCTTTACTAGGTTTGCCTGTAGATTTAGTAGGTTCGCCTGTAGGCTTATTAGGTTCACCTGCATACTTATCAGGTTCATCAGTAGACTTGGACTTATCAGTAGGCCTATCAGAATGTGTAACCTCGAATGTCTTCGGAACCTTAGGTACCTCGTCTTCCAAGATACTTGCATCACTCGATAAACTAGATGTTAGTTTGAACAATCACTGACTATTTGGTACTCACATTTCAATGAATTCCTTCATGGTTCTAGCTTATGGTCGCAGTATGGGGGTCGCAGTTGTAGATTGTGGATCATCAGTCATGATCATGAAAAATACGCGTTCAATTTTTGCTGCCAAATTTGTTTACTCGTTTTTGCAGCAAAAGGAAATATAAATAGAATGACAGGAAATGAATGAATAACGTAAATGAATGAATGACACCAGTGATTCCTTCATAAACAAGAAACCTTAAAGGTGAGTGTCAATGTTGGAGAGATTAATTGGGTCTCGAATAATGAATAGTCATTGTTTGGTAGATGGTTATTAGTGGGAAGTTATTTGTTTTCATATTAACGGTAGAGATGGAGGGCCAATTCTTGATGTTCAATCTGCCCTATTCAGTGTTGACTTTAATTTTGTCTTCGGTTGTGTCTTCAATTGTGTCTTCAGTTGTGTCTTCAGTTGTGTCTTCAGTTGTGTCTTCAGTTGTGTCTTCAGTTGTTGGACTCGATTATTCATACCGATCTACTGTCTTGACTAACCTGTCGTCTGAGTCACCTGGCAGAGTCGACAGACCAAAGTAGGGAATGAATCAGAATAACAGGAAGATCAGGACTAATATCATTATCACTAGAACAACGATCACCCACCACATTTTCACCAGTTTCCTACCACATTCTCACAATCCCTTCTTTTACCACATTCTCAAACTTCAAAATTACCACATTCTCTACATTACCCTTAATACTAACTACTCTCAGTTCCCTAAACAAGGCCACTTTGCTCTGTTGTTTGTGCTGTTGTTTCGTTGATTTATTGTTCTGTTCTTTTTTCGTTTGTTTTTCAGCTACATGTCACGTCGGCGCTCGATCAACCTCAACCACGACTCGTCTGCCACCATCGACGAGTCGATTTTCGAGCTCAAAGAGGTCCTAAACACGGTGCGCTATGATTGGCCTCAACTTCTCCATGAGCTGGCGAACCCAATCGAGTTGGCGGTGGGATTATTGGATGACACTTCGGTTGGTATGGCCCACAGAATCCCCGAGTTTAAGGAACTACACCAACAGACCGGGTCTGCCCTCCGTAGGGTCGTGAAGGAACACCACGAGTTATTCAACAACTCAATTGGTTCGTATCACCAGCTTCTCCAAACACTCGGAGAGAGCCAGGAAGACGCACATGAGATCAAGAGCTTATTGGAGGCTACAACAAAGGACGTACATGATAGATCGGATATGTTGACGGAATTGTCGCAAACTTCGACGAGGTATAGTGAATTGATTGAGATTTTGGATGCGGTAACAGAGGTAACCACCATTCCAGACAAAATCGATCGGCTTGTGGGCGAAAAAAAGATCCACCAGGTGTACGATGTGATCCTGGCGGGGTACGAGGCAGCAAACAAATATGGATTGTGGCAGCTCCCGGCCCTTGCGTCGATTCAATCGTACTTGGAGGTGCAATCAAATAACTTGTTTGATATGTTGGTTGATGAATTGCAAAATGAGATATACCTCAAGACACAATCCTTCTTCCTGTGGCAGCTGCTCTTGAATTCAAATAACCCCAAGTTGGCTTCGTTCAAACAATTATTGGGGTCGCTGGGCACCTTGGAGCAGTACGTGCACAATCTGTCGAACCTTGACTTTACCGAAATTGCCGAAGTATTTACTGAACTGTCGCGGAGGTTTGGCACCCAAGTGAATGAGATGAATGAAAAGTTGAACGCGTCCGAGTCGCTTCTTGGCTTTTCCCAAACGGTTCAAGACGAACTGTACCAGTACATATTTTTGCTTTTGCGTACTGCCTCCAAGCTCAACCGACTTCACCAGGCTGTCGAAGTGTTGAACGCTGCGCACCAGCTGGAGCTTCATGGTTTGGTGAGCAGAACCACCGAGGAAACTAAAAGTAGACACCAGAATGCTGTGAGCAAGTTATCCAAGATGCCCGAGGTGCATACTCTTGCTAATAGTGCGCTGTTCAGTGACGGCGCTGTGGCAGTGTTGCAGGACTTTTTCGGTGGAGTCTTTATCAAATTCCTCGCAGTTTTGCAGAGGCACAAGGTGGTGGCAGATTGTGTGCGTGTGATCGAAGGAGATACATACAATATGGATGCTGTATTCAAGGGTATCACTAAAGAAATCGAGCAATTGGTGGTTTCGTATATCCACGACCTGCCTCATCTCAAAGAGTTGAAAGAAGTACTGAGCACCAGTATCAACCAGGTGTTGAAGAAGAAGGAGTTATTCCGGTTTGAGGATGCAGATGTTGGGGTAGTGACGGGTCCAGAGGATTTGCAAAAGATGCTCCAGGAAATGTTCCCTGGATTTGTATTATCTGATGTTTTCAAAGAAGAGAGTGGGGGGATTTTCGTGCTGAGTGAAGGGTTCAGAGGAGGTGTCGAGGTATTGGTGCCGAGAAGTGTCTTCAACATGAGAATTGTTTTGGAGTCATTCTTGGTATTTGTGGCTGGTGCAAACAGGATAAGAGATGGACAAGCTGAAAAGGTGGAAGAAGAAGAGGTTGCTAGGAAAAACCTGGTGGTTGGGGGTATCATAAGAAGTGATACGATGGGAAGTATCAATAACGAATTGCATAGATCGGATACCCAACCGTTGCGCAGAAACTTGGGCACTTTTGACTCACCAATAGCCTTCTTTTCGAGGTTTATGAACCAGCACTTTATGTCGTATGTGAAAAGCTCACTTGAGACTTCCTTCCAGGATCTTGTTGGAAACCCTCTTAAGACTGACCTCATTGCTTTAGAAAACCACACCATCATATATCAAAACGCCTTGTCGTTCCAGCAGCTCTTTATACATTTATGTGTGATCTTGAACACGAGTTTCACTTACAGGAATGCGATATCGAATGTTGCATTGCAATTCTTGGAACGGTTTGGCAAAGCATACAGTGCGCACTATGCGGAGTTATTGGACTCATCCAAGCCTGTCCCTCAGTACGGTAGGTGGATGGCGATTGAAGGGTTGACTGAGGTGAGTAAATTGGTGATGAAGTCTGCGGAACACGAGCTTGTGGTACAGGAGAACCAGCTCATGTTGGATCTGCTTGACGAGCTTTCAAAGGATGATTGTTTGGACAGCGAGACCTTCAACCAGGTATGCTACCTCCTTCTTTCCAGTACGTGGATTCTCACGTGGCTTCCTCCTCTCAAGAAGGTGTCCAATGGAAGCGAGCCTGTAGTGGATGTGGACCAACTTCGAGACGAATGGTCGTTCCTTGAGAATGGACGACTGACGGTCAATCTGCTGCAGGACGTGTATTTAGCGTTGGATGTGAACGGGGTGGGACGGTTCAATGCTGTCACCAGGCTGTTTGAGCTGATTACGCAGAAAACAACATTGGCTTTGAGGTATGATTTGCGGTGTAAAGCACTTTTCTACATTGCGAAGTCCTTCATGCTGACGGATTGGATGCCTGTGACCGAGCCTGGTGACGCCGACCAGCACATTGCGCTCCTTAACAAGGATGTTTTCCAGATCGATAACAAATTGACCAAATTTTTGAGCGACAATGTGAGGGAGGAGATTTTTGCTGGGTTTGCCGAGTTTTTGAACGACGTGATGATCAAGGAGTCGCGCCGAATTTCGCAGATCAACAACAATGGTATCAAGCGTGTGTTGTTGAACATACACACGTTGCAACAAATGTTGAGGAATATGTTGAAGAACCCCGAGTCTGTGGACTTTACCAGGGCATCTGTGTTCTTTGAGATGTTTACAATGAACGAGTTCACCTTGTTGAATGCAGTTCAAGATGGAGGATATGCTGTGGATGAGTACCAGAACATGGCGAGATTGATGTACAGTGAAAAGTTGGCCGGTGGTGGTACGCAATTCAACAGAGGTAAATACGGGGAGTTGTTGAGGAAGATTGTGGAGAGGTCCAACCAGTGATTGGTTCATCAAGATGACATTTACAAAGCGTGAATGTTTTGCGAAATAACGATAGGAATAATAAAAGATCGGATTTGGAGAGACAATGTAGTAAGGGTGTTTTAAGACAATAGAAGGATATTTTATAGAAAAGTTGACAATACGTGAAATTTTCGCTGAGTTCGCTTTTGCTAAGATTTTGCAGTTTTCGCTGCGTCCGATGTAAATTTGCAGCCATCAGAGTACACAGAGTACACTTGGAAATTCATTCCCCTTGTCATAAAAAGGTCATAGATAGTGTACAGTTGTCAGTTAATGCACACTTGTTCTCCTTACCCTTACTTCTTACACTTTTCCTATTACCCTTCATTACTATTAACAGGATACCAGATCCACTATGTACGGGCCAACAACGCCATTATCGTTACGGCCCATTAACAATGCCTTCCAAATACCCCCTCTGGTCTAATTGCCAACTTTCTGGCCATCTTTTCAAAAAAGAATCTTCCACAAGCAGAGCCCACCACCACAGCAAAGAAATAAGTCAAGGTGTACGTCATGGCCGCTAACATCAAGGCGTACCCAAATAAATCTGGCAAGAAACAGAGAACTAGCAATACCACGTCTCTGAATATCTTGCCCACTATGGTCTGTGGGGGCTTTGCGGTGCTCTTATCACTTTCATCAAAGTTCACCAGTCTGAAATCTTCCTTATCCAGTCCCTGGTCCTTTATGATTACCCTCAGGACCACGGGGAGATTGCTATCGTCCTTCCAAACCTTGTGCTCGAGGTAAAGCTTCAAAAACTCAAAACCCCGGGCAATGAAAGCCATCGCAAAAAGAAACACGAAAATACCAAATGCCTGGGCCTTGGTTTTCGCGTACAAAGACTCGAAAAGAACCGGGTAGCTCTCGTATTCCCTCGTGAAGTACATATGCATTGAACCCATGTGAGACATCCCCGACATGTCTGATGAAGAGGAAGTGCTCGAAGACATGTCCATCGTACTAGATGCCATATCCATTGAGGCCATGGTACTTGAGGCCATAGTACTCGAGGCCATGTCCATCGTACTGGAAGCCATACTCATTGCCATGTTCATTGTTGATGTGGTCAGGGACGACATGTCCATGTGATCTCCGTGGGGTGCCATTAAGTAGTAGTGCTTGTACTTGTATACCTTATTGTATACTTATTACCTGAGTATTTGGATACTTTTCGTATACCTGGGTATTGGAAGTGAACTAGTTTCTAGATACTTGATATATCCTACGGAATACTCTTTATATAAGTCCCACCATCGGGAAAGTCAGTTTGAGCAATTTGTCTCTCGATTAGATGTTTGTGCACTCTATACTGATTACATAATGTCCCGATGTGGACAGAAAATGGAGCAGGTAATAAGAGAAGATTAAAGATCAAAAGAAAAAGATCAGGTGGTCTTTTGCGAGTATGGGAAGGAGGGTGTTGTGATAAGATGATGATTGAAGGTGTTGGGTTGAAGGTGTTGGGCTGAGAGGGTGGGATGAGTTTAGGTGAGTGAGGTGATTTTCTGGAATGACACATGACAGATAACGATGTTTCGTGAGTGTAAGAGATGGGTCTAGATGGGGGCGTTATCATTGTCAATGCTATCGCTATTGACAAATCAAACGAGCAAATTGAAGCGCAAATATTTGGCTACGATTGAAAAATTAACCACTCGAAACGTGGTCAAGGCTCATAATTTGATAGTGCAGCGGAACAAAGGGTTTGGGAGCCAATCGGTGAGATAGCCAAGAGTAATTAAAGAGCTGTTTTGGGTTGACAGCGGCGATTGCCATGAGGCATTATCAAGTGTTGTACTTGAATATTGAGTGTACTTGAATACACTTGCAATTACAAATTACTCTAGGCTAGTTGAAGGTACAACTGGGGTCTTAACTTATGAAAACCAGCATAGGCGAGTTATAGAATGGGAAAATAATGGTGATGGCAAAGCTAAGTGAAGGACTCAAATGATTCAACTGAAGAGGCTGCAAATTACCACAAAAACGGACCGGTTAAATTAGCCCCAACGTCGGAACATTCACATGATTTTCCATAATTATCAGTTCGTCTTCTTATTCTTATTCTTTTTATTCTTATTCTTTTTATTCTTATTCTTTGTCTTCATCTTTATCGTTATCTTCTTTCTCTTCATCTTTATCGTTATCTTCTTTCTCTTCATCTTTATCGTTATCTTCTTTCTCTTCATCTTCATCTTTATCTTCTTTTCTTCTTTTTTTATCTTCTTCCTCTCCCTCTAAACCGCCCTTTCTATTGGTGCCTCCTCGCTTCTTCTTGTTCTATTTTCTTTATCTGTAGTCGATATTTTCTACCATTGTCTACTTCGTTATCAATCAGGCTTGCTGTTCCAGCTTATTGTATTCATCGTCTCGTTACGTATTGTTCTCGTTCGTTACATGCTATCGCTATTGTTTCAAGCCATCGGCTCACCCCTCGTGTGACTGTTCCCAGTTCTACAAATAGTATCCCTTTCTATTCACTCTCTATAAATAAGTCTGTTCAGAACAGAGTGAGGACCCCAGGTCCCCGAAATCGAGGAAATCAAGGAAATCCTCAATATTTTTGGGCCTCAAGCCATGAAGATTGCTCACCATAGACAAGCCTAAGCGAGCCTTGGAAGCGAATGTCAATACAACACTGCGGTGATGCGGTGGGGTGGTAAGTGATAAAGTGACGTGATGTAATCGGTGACTGATATTTATAGGTGTCATTGAATCTGACTGTCCAGTGTCAGTAATACAGTGACGTAATAGGCATGTCATTGAATCTGACTGTCCAGTGTCAGTCATGCAATGACAAATGTCAGTAATACAATGACAGTGTGTCAGATCCAATGACTGTCAAAGTATCTGTGTATTCTGATGAGAAGTAATCCGATGAGATGTAATCCGATGAGAAGTAATCCGATGAGATGTAATCCGATGAGATGTAATCCAGTGCTTGTCATTGAGAGCTCAGACACTCAGACCTCCACTTTTTCTTCTCTCCGACCTTGTCATTGACAATTTCACTCAGACTCAATTTGGCTTCTCTTTTGTCACGTACTCGCACCTCTCGCCCTCGGTCAACACGTGACCCTCCAACCAAGCATTTGCACTTTGAAAAACCTTGCCACATGCCAAGCAGCTTCCTGGCATGGGCAACTTATCCGTCAAGGTATGTGCTGTTTTTCCCTTTGGATCCTCGAACTTGAAGTGCATGTGCAACAAGTGTTTCTTGTAGTCGTACGGCCTGTTAAAGTTCTGGGTCTTGTGGTTGCACATGTACTTTGGGTACACGCACTGAAAACGCCCCACGTCGTCGTGGATCCGCATGTGTCGCGAGATATCGCGCGAGATGTACTTGTTGCACACAATACACACCGCGCCCTTCTGCTTCTTTTTCTTCTTTGTTTCGCTCAGGTCCTCTGCCGAACCCGAGTGGCTCGAGTCGGGGGACCCGGGCACCGCGAGGTAGGTGTCGCTCACCTCGCTGAGGGCCGAGTCGGCAATCATGCCATCTGAAAAGGCCAAGTTCTCGTCCGCGCGCGAATCGTCGAATTCCTTGAGGTCCTCAAAGGTACTAAAGTTCTCTTCCGTGAACCCATACGAGTAGTTGTACGACGGATCAAAGTCGTATGTTTGTTTGTAGGCATCGTAGGGCTGGGTTGCGGGAACCTGGCTGGGGAGGTTTTGAGCTTTGGCTTGACTTGAAACAAGAGGAGCATTTTGGGCATTAGGATTTTGGGTGGGGAGTGAGGGAGGCACATTGGACGTGTTTGGGAGCTTTTGCGGAATGTGCATGTTTGACTGCACGTTTTGTACCTTGATGTTTCCACCAACGTTTTTGCCAGGTAGTCCTTGAATTCCTTGAATTCCTTGAACTCCTTGGCCTACTCCTTGGCCTACTCCTTGGCCTACTCCTTGGCCTACTCCTTGGCCTCCTCCTTGGCCTACTCCTTGACCTACTCCTTGACCTACTCCTTGACCTATTCCTTGACCTTGTACTCCTTGACCTACTCCTTGACCTTGCACTCCCTGCAAGTTTTGATTTTCATGCTGAACAGGTATACCTGGGGTATTCATGCCTGGAGTAGATATGCCTAGGGTCCCCGGGGCTATTCCTGGTGTATTCACGCCCGAGCCCTGTACGTTTGGGGCCTCCTTTCTCACGTCAAAAAACAGGTCAAAGTCGCCTGTCGCTATGTCTGGGGTCAACAAGTCTGTATTTTCAAAGTAATGACTCTGTTCCGGGGGTTTCATGGACGGGGTGATTGCTCCGTACACCGAGAACAAGTCCTCCTGGAACCTTTCTGGGTTTCTTTCCTGGTTTGCCAGGGGCATTGGAGCCTGTTCTGCAAACCTGCTAAACTGAGAAGAGGGCACCAATTGAGGGGTTCCCTTCAGTTGAGAAATGTATTGGTTAATCAGGTTCGGGGTTAGCCTGGGCAGTTTCACGAGATTGACGGCCGGGCTCGCCAAATCGTTGAGGTTGATAAAGAAGGGCTTTTTCGTCTTTTCAGCGGCGCCATTCGCCTTCTTGACGCCCGAGTCTTGTCTGACGACCTTGGGTCGTAGTTTGCGGATCTCGGAGCCCGACACACTTCTGGTTCGGGTCACTTCCGGGGTCACAAACACGTCCTCGTACAAGTTTGTGGGATGGGAAACAATCTGGTTTTTTGTGTTTGGCGACTTGTTGGCCACGCCCGGTTTGGGCGAGAGGTTTTTGCCCAAGGAGTTGGCACGGTTGAGCGAGGTTGTGCGATTCAAGGAGTTTGCGCGCTTTAGCGAATTCCCCCGCTTCAAGGCCTTGACAGGCTGTTGCGAGTACGA
This sequence comes from Kodamaea kakaduensis, assembly GCA_030558435.1. Lineage (NCBI taxonomy): Eukaryota > Fungi > Ascomycota > Pichiomycetes > Serinales > Debaryomycetaceae > Kodamaea > Kodamaea kakaduensis. Next base: position 68,848 of record JAJMSN010000036.1, read on the forward strand.
CACTTGTACCTGGTTTGGGAGTTGGCTCTGGAGAATGGTGCCCTGTAGTTGTTGGTTTTGCAATTGCAGGTTTTGGAGCTGTAGCTGCTGGTTTTGGAGGTTCACTTGGTTGTAGGCCACGTTCAGGTTCACTAGGTGGTTTTGGAGGTTACTTAGACTAGTTTGACTATTTTGGCTGGGGAGCATTTCCTGGTTCAAATGCAGGTTCTGAGATTGTATCTGGCTCTGTAGGTTCTGGCTCTGTAGATTTTGTTGACTTTGATTGATATTCTGGCTCACATTCTGCACATTCTGGCTCTGTAGATTTTGTTGACTTTGATTGATATTCTGGCTCACATTCTGCACATTCTGGCTCTGTAGATTTTGAGTTTGGTTGTGTATATTGTGAATGTGGGATTGGTTCAGACCCTGGTAATAATCATAGCCATCGAACTGGTTGTGAAAGCCCTCGTTGAACTCTTTATAGTAGCCATTGGGCTGGTAGTAGTCCTGTCTGTCCAAGCCCTCGGACATCTTGTCGTACTCATAGTAGTCGTTGTAGCCATTCAGGTTCGGGTCGTAGTGGTGCTTTTCATTGGGGTGGTTGAACAGGGGCTGGGAAGGCTGCTTGGTGGCGTAGCCCTCCTTGGGATATCCCTTATCGTGGGTGTCGTGGGTATCAGGCTTGGCCTTGGAGGAGAAGCTAAAGTAATCGAATCCCTCGTTGTCGGCATAGCCATACACGTCTGTTTTGGCAGGGTTCATTGCGCCCCCCATATCCTGAATCAGTCCCGTATTGAGCTTCATCCCGTCCCGATTCATCGCGCTAATTGCTAAACAAAACTGATACAAAAGAGAATCGAACAATACAAAATACAATGAGAAGAATTAGATTGAAATAGAGGAATGCAAAAGAGAGTAGATCAGTAGAATAGAAGTAAAATAGAAGTAGAGATAGAGAAGTAGATAGAGAAGTAGAGATAGAGAAGTAGAGAAATGATAAGAGTAGAGAAATGATAGAGTAGAGAAATGATAGAGTAGAGAAATGATAGAGTAGAGAAATAGATATTAAATAGAGGATTTAGAGGATTTTGAGGAAATAAATAAAGCAAATGAAGGAAATAATTAAAACAACTGAAGAAACAAATAGAAGAATAGAGGAATAGGAAAATAATGTGAAGTACATTTTATTGACAATTCCTGGGCTGTTGACAATTCCTGGGCTGTTCCGGGGCCTGGTGGAAAACTGCAGGTTGGTCATGAAAAAGCGCGGATTACAGGTTTGCCGAATTGCAGGTTAGGCAAGGAACAAGTGCACAAATCAGCTGTTGCGATCTTGATTTGGAAAAGTAGTAGAGTAGTAGAGTGGTAGAGTAGTAGAGTGGTAGAGTGGTAGAGTAGTAGAGTTGAGTAGAGACATCGGAGGTGGAAATAGAAGTAGGAGGAGAAATAGGTAGAAATAGGAAGAAATAGGAAGAAATAGGACGTAGAATGAATAGAAGGAGAATTGAAAAATACTGCCAAGAGTACAAAGGAGTTCAGGGAAGAGCGGAGGCAAAGTGTGCTAAGTGGGCGCAAAAAGAGCAAAATAATTTGAGACGCCTTCACCCCACTACACTCACTACTACTCACTACTACTACTACTACTCACACTACTTAAAACTACCTTCCTTCACTGCTACCTCCCTTCACTACCTCCCTTCACTACTCACTTCCCCTTAACCTAATTCCGAATAATAGAAGAAAATAGAAAACAGTAAAAGTAAACAGAAGTCTTTGCTCGGATCGAGTTCCTTCTGTTCTAGAATACTTTTCTGGATGCGACACAAAAAAATGGAGGAACGAGGGGGACATCGAGGAACATCGAGGGGCCTTTTTTTTTGCACCCTTTTCACCACCAGATGAGGTTTAGATCTTGCAATTCCGTGCTATTGGGCTTCAAACATCGCACATCGTACATTGTCGGGTGCTTCGAACATTGCACGTCGTACGGTAATTACCATCTGATTATGTCATGGTGAAGCCTCGTTGCGTCATCATTCGGAAAAGACCGAGTGATCAACATCGAGCGAAGCGAGATGTTGATCTCTGTTTATCTCTGTTCTAGTACTCTCTAGTACTCTCTTAGTAGTACATTAGTGTTAATACAGTATCGGTGTTATAGTACCAAGTGGTACTATATAACACATTTTTAGGTGGTATCGTATAGTCGTTCAAGTTTTCGGTCGATCAAACACCCACCAACACTCACCACTCTCAACAACTCGCTTCGCTCGTTGTTTGCTCGTTATTTGCTCGTTGTTACTCTGTGCAATTGGATACGAAGCAAATACGAAGGGCTAGCTTGCAAATACGAAGACTAGCTTCCTTCATTGACATCACTCAATCCCATGCCCCCAATCATCCATGCATAATGATGACATTTCTCGTATAATGGGTCCCAAATTTACCCCCTCCGTACTGGTATTTACGCCGCCGGTCCCCCATTTTCGCGTGCCCCCAATTACTCCCATCATTACGAGACAATACCCACGGAATGCTGCACCTCCCTTTGCATCCCTAGAACCTTCTCGTATGAACTTTGCACCTTCTATGAGCCTGTTCATTGCACATTCTCCCAGAACCTGACTTTGCACCTGCACCAGTCTTCGTACCTCATATCGTTCTATTCTTAATGCACCTTGAACATCAAAATAACGCACCCATGGTTTGATAAATGCATCTTCTCCATCAATATATGCACTAGAGCTACCTGATGGTCTGCATCCTGTTGTGCCTTCTGGAAGCCGCGTCCATACGCGCCAGGGCCCTCGTGGAAATCTAGAAGCCAGGTTGGTGCACTAATGACACGCTTCCATGTTGGAGAAGCTGCACAAGCAGTGACTCATGGAAGATGGCTCAACCAAACGGGACCAAATGTGGGAGCGGCCAACCCCTCTTTCCAACTCCTCTTTCCATCAACTCTTTTCATCCCCTCCCCTTCTTTTTCCTCTCTCCATCTTCTCGCTTTTCTTAGTCCATTGCGCTGTTTGACACATCTAACTATTCGCTTCGCTATTGTTCTGCTGTCTATTTTCTACCCCGGTTTCCATCCTTCAGACATTTCCTGTATATGGGCTAAGGAAGTATGCATGACAAAAACCAAAGTCCATATTTTTTATGTTTTGCGCGTATTCAGGAGACGTCTTTGCTAGATCTTGGTTTTTTCTCCAATCTAAAATATGCACGAAGCTCACCTGCAGACAATTAATGTCTGGTGTCGGAAATCAAGAGGCGAGATGTCAAGATAGCGCATTCTAGCAACCAAGCGGCGCATTTTTATAGGACGATTCTGACGGAGCTTAGCGCATTTCAAGTACCACGGGTACATTTACCAAAACGGGATCAGAACAATCGACTCAATCGACACAATCGACAAAAAAGGTTGGTAAATTCTCAGCTACAGGATAGAAAATAGTGGAATAAAATAAGTAGGCCCACCATTACTCCAAAACGACTCCCTCAAGATCCGAGTGGACGAAAGTCACACGGTTGGAATGCGACGAGATTCGGAGGCTGCAAAGCACACACTGAAGAATCTTGAATCTCGGAGAATCTGAGAATCTCGATATCCACGCATGCCTTATAAAATTGCCGATGATCACAATAGAAGATTAGCTTTCAAGAGTTGGCATGTGCTTGTAGTAGTCTATCGTACTTCTAGTAGTCTAGTAGTCTAGTAGTCTAGTAGTCTAGTAGTCTAGTGGTCTAGTAGTCTAGTAGTCTAGTAGTCTAGTACTTCTAGTATCTCTTGTTACTGCTACTACAGCAATCGACAAACCCTTGGAATGTTCTCTATCTCCGAAGAAGCTACTTCGACACGCAGAGGCTGCACCACAGCCGAGCTCGTTTCCGCCTTCGTTGGAGCCCCCGCGGCGCGGTTATTGAGCGCCCCCACGTCATTATCTCCCGCACGGAATATGCATTAATGTTCCGGACTAATGCTGCTCGGCTACGACGTGGTTGTACAACAAAGAGTACAAATGTATGCTAGACGGTGACTGAAAGGCAGAAGGATGTAGCAGTGGTAGTACAATGTGGAGTATGTGGTACAAGAGGCTTGTTGCACAAAAAGAAAGGTAACTGCACGTTAAGTGGTGGGTAAGTGGGTGGGTAAGTAGGTGGTGGGTGGAGATAAATAGGTAGGTGGGTGGAGATATATAGGTAGGTGTATAGATAGGTAGGTGGGTAGGTATAGATAGATAGGAGATGGATATGTAGAAATAGATAGATATAGGTAGATATAGGTAGATATAGATAGAAATAGATAAATGTAGGTAGATAGAAATAGATAAATGTAGGTAGATAGAAATAGATAAATGTAGGTAGAAATAAATAGATAGATCGCGTATAGATAGATAGATATAGGAAGAAATAGATAGAAATAGACGTAGATTACAAGTATACAGGTATAGATGTAAAAAATAGAGATAGATGAGTATATGTGTAGAGGATGAATATAGATTGGAAGACTACCAGACCAACAATTTTTGTGACCATCAGAATAGTGAAAAATTTGAAAAATCAAAAAACTTGCGAGCACAAAAAACACTTGTGCTGGGCTTTGTTGCTGGGCTTTGCTCCAACCAAATTACTGTAAACGGAAAGCTCCATTGGGGGGTGGACGAACCTTGAGCGCTCATCTCTGTGTGAAATTCGCTTTGTGACTTTTCCAGAACATCCGATTTCAAGTTCCACGCAGAGGGTTCCATGCACGGTTTCGTAATGTCAGAATCAGCTGACCGCAGCATCGGCTTGTTTGTGCAACCTCCTTACTCGGGCGCTGTAGCGAGGACCCTCCCTTTGCGCCAGCAACTTTTAACGATACACCAAACACCGTTTTATGCAATCCCTTACTCATCCCCTTGCCGGTGAGCCCATGTGCTAGGTCCAGCCTTTTTACCCTTTGCATTTCCAATTTTGCTCTTCATTTTTGCATTTCATTTTAGCCATTTTAATAGCCTTTTTCATATTAGCCATTTCCATTTATTTCACTTTGGTTTGTTCTTTGCTGCACCTCAGAGGCTCAAACCTAAGATCCGTTTGGGTACCATTGTGTATGCACCCGGGTCAAACTCGTTTGCTAACTGGGTCTGCAAATGCTCTTTTTCTTAACTAATGCACGGTCGGGTCACTAACCCAAAGAGGAAAAAAAGAGCGGCGCACGTGCAAACCAAGTAACTTATTTTTTGGTCCACGGAAGCATAGGGGCTAGATTAGCGAAGGGGGAGCAAGAGAGCATGGGTTGGTGTGAGCCGCCAGGCATGCTACAGGTACGATGGAAATGTGTTGTCGGGGCTTCGGCGGAGGTTTTGGTAGTTAGGTTTCGTATACTTTAAACAGACATTTTGTGTAACCCTTTGTTACAAAAGAGTATAACGCTCAAGCAACAGGTGGTGAAACAGCTTAAAAAAGTAACAAACACGAAAAAGTACAAAGATTGGAATGTTCAGATGCTGATTCGAGTCTGTTTCTCTGTCTGTTTCTGAGTCTGTTCTGAGTCTGGTTGAGTCTGTTTGAGTCTGTTTCTGAGGCTGTTTCTGAGTCTGTTTCTGGGTCTGATATTTCTGCTGAGATTTTCTATTCACTATTGACTAACTACTGTGACTGTAATAATCAGTGAATAGTTGACCCATTTGTATAGGTTAGGACCTATGGACTAATTTCACTTGGTTCTGGGCCTTCCTGAAACATACAAAGGCGATGAAGATTAGATGGACATCAACGTTGATGAGGAGCAATCATTATAAAATATCGCTTCAGACAAATCTCCTGCTGAAAATATCGGTTAGGTAATTTGATTAGGTAATGGGTGACATGCTAATAATATGGTTGGCAGTCTGCTTAGGTAATCGGAGCCCTGATAATATGTGATCCGATAAGCGGATCATGGCTAGAGCGTTGGCATGGAAATTGAAGGTGGGGAGGGAGTATAGGTGAAAGGGTAAGGTGGAGAGGTGGAGGAGTGTAGGTGGAGGAGTGTAGGTGGAGGAGTGTAGGTGGAGGAGTGTAGGTGAAGGAGTGTAGGTGGAGGAGTGTAGGTGAAGGAGTGTAGGTGAAAGGGTGAAGGTGTGGAGAAATTAGCAGGAGTGAAGGGTGAGTAAAATAGTGGAGAAGAGCAGGGTTAAAGCAGCTAATAAGGCTTGGAATTGTATTGGCAGGGTTGAAAATAGTCACAATCACAGGACCCATCGCTAATGTTGTGATTTTGCCACCCTTTTTTCTTGCAGCAAAAATAAAAGCTCCAATTCATTAGCCGTATTACATTGTTGCTCCGTAACCAGCAATCATACTAGAAGCATTCAGTATTGATTGACATTATTGACATTGAGCGACATTGTTTGACATTGAGTGTATCAATTACGGATTAGGATTACTACAGGATTGCTGGGATACTAGGATACTGGGATTAGGATACTAGGATACTGAAAAAGGATTACTTGAACTGAAATACTAGTACTCAATACAATTACTACATTGAGTCTGCTTACTACTGAATACTTGATACAATTACTTAATACTACTACAATCTACTATGAGCACCTTTATTTTAGGATCTACTGGCCTTGTTGGGTCTCTGATTCTTGCCGCTGCAAACACTAGTCCCAACTTTAGTGCCATCACCACAGTATCGAGAAGAGCGCCCTCGACCTCAGGCACCAAGATCACGTCGTTGATTGAGACCGATACCGCCAAGTGGCCCGATGCCGTCGCCAAGTCCGCGCCCACAGTCTTCTTCTCTGCCTTTGGTACCACGCGCGCCGCCGCGGGGTCTGCTGAAAAGTTCGAGGAGATCGATTACGGAATCAACTACGCGGCTGCAAAGGCCGCAAAGGAGGCGGGTGCCGAAACCTTTGTGCTTATTTCCTCAATGGGTGCAAATTCCAACTCTTTTTTCCTCTACCCGAAAACCAAGGGGCGCTTGGAAAAGGATGTGATTGCCTTGAAGTTCAAGAGAACCTTGATCCTCCAGCCGGGAATCTTGTTGGGGGACAGAGAAAAGCGCGCAGGGTTGGAACACTACTTTGTGGGCTTCTTCAAGAAGACAGTGGGGACCCCATTGGCTTATTTGGGGTTCCCTGTGTATGCGGACAGGTTGGCCAGGTATGCCGTCAAGTTGTCGCAGGAGGGTTGGAAGGGAGAGGAGAATGAAGTGAGGATAATTGGGGGTGGGGAGATCATGAGGGAGGCTAATAAGTTGGAGTAAAGAGCGAGCAGATTGAGCTAACAGATTGAGCGAGCAGATTGAGCGAACAGATTGAGCGAAGCGAAATCTGTTTCGCTCAATCTGTTGAATAAATTGGTATGGGAGTACCTGATTGAGCGTCTCAGGTTGAGCCAATCAGTCTAACAGATTTCGCTTCGCTCAATCTGAGACTGCTGGCTCAATATGTTAGCACTATCGAGTAACAGAGTACTGTCAAGTAGCACACTTGTGTTACTGATTATCAATCTGCCAGTACCCAGTGAAAGCATTGTTGTAAAGGTATAGTCATCAGGTTTGGTTCTTCACAATGGATTCTCACTCTGCTCTTGCTGCTCATCTTGCTCTTGCTTACACGTGCTCAGTCTCGTGTCTTCAGTCAGTGTTCAACTTTCTATACCTTTTGTTCTCATGTTGCAACCGTATTCAATTCTAAGGCTTTCCAGGCCTTTCTGGCTAACGAGCCAATTGTAGTGACTGGTCTGTCAAATATTGATCAATTGATAGTAGTGAAGAAATGTAGAGTGGGAGGGAATTGAGAGTGGGAAAGGAGGGGGAATGAAAATAGATATAGAGGAATTGGGAATGGAAATTGGAAATGGGAATGGAAATTGGAAATGGGAATGGAAATTGGAAATGGGAATGGAAATTGGAAATGAAAGAGAAATTAGGAATGAAAATGGATGGGAAGGACGTCACATGAAATTGGGCGAAGAGGTATTCGAATTGTCGATGGAGAATTCGGAAGGAGGGGTTCACATGAAATTGGGCAGCACGTCAATATGCCATTGTCGGACGAGATCAAACATAATTGCTTCTTTTGGGACGGTGTTTGGAAAGATGTTTCTTAATTGCAAGGCTAATGAGCCTTGAGTCTGCCCACGTCAATTGCCAATGCAATTGCACCAGGACATCACTCGCTAACGCCCGATTGCCGCTTACATTGAGTATAAAACGGCACCAAAGAGGAATTGCGCTCCACCCTCACGTTTTCTGTCTGCAACGGTTTACCCTGAAACACCAAAAATATCTTGGGATTCGCTGAAACGATGAATTTTAATGTAATTGAAGCACTCATGTGACGGTTTCCCTAGGATGACGCAAGAAATTGTCCGATGAATTACTGCGGAATGCGCACGGTGAGGGTCCGGGCCGCCGGGATCCGAGGCGAGTCCGAAGCAAGACGTGCTTTTTTCATCTTGAGGATGTTCTATTCTTGAACTTTTTCAGAATTGTCTATTGTCCTGTTGATTGGCGCCCCAAATTAATGACAGAATCTTCTGACAACGCCGCATGTCCCCATCTAAACCTTATTGCCATCTCGTAACCTACGTACAGAATGATTGAGCCAGCGCAGGAAGACCAGAGGCCGTGTTTATCAAATGGCTGTATTTATGGCCGCAAATAAAGTTTGGAGGTCCTGTATCTCTTGTACCTTCTCCGCATCTCACTATCTCATCTATTTACGAGCAGCCTGCATTGGCCCGGCAATAGTTACGCCTGATAACGATCAAAAGGCATTTTGAAAGGCATTTTGGCAGACAAAGAAGCGTCCGATTAGGGAAACACCTTGAATCCGCTTTGGGAAGTAGTCATTATGAAGGTGAAAGGTTGGATCGTTGTTAGAGGGTAAGAGAGAATGATTAGTGAATGATTAGAGAATGATTAGTGAATGATTAGTGAATGATTAGAGAATGATTAGTGAATGATTAGTGAATGATTAGTGAATGATTAGTGAATGGATTAGAGAACGATTGGATTGATTAGAGAAGGATTAGAGAAGGATTAGAGAATGGGTTAGAGAATGGATTAGAGTGAGAATGATTTGAGCAAGAATAGTTGTGAGAATTAGTGAGCATATTTGGGTGGTTGTGAATGGGTTTGAAATGGTGGTTTGAAATGGTTGTGAATACAAGTGGTGCAATGAGCAAAGTATAAAGAAAACAAGGGGTATGAGAAGGGTATAGCAATGGAACATTGGGACCAGCAACATCACTAGCAATACATGACATAACTAGCAACAAAAATTCACTCCTACAGGGTTCGCTCATTACATTGTTACGAAATGGCGTGACACCAACATCCACAGTAGGGTTTAAAGGTTGAATGTAAGTGGAAAATATGGAAGGCACCTGAATCGAAGCCTTCTAATGCACAATGAAGCAGCATCATGTTTCAGCTCCCTAACCTTAAGCATAACAATCTCAAACCACGTTGAATCTCATACCTACCTTGAGCCAATCTTGCACCCAGCCATTCCTCAGTAACCCAATAAGCTCAGTAAAGTGAGTAGCTCAGTAAACAAATACTCTAATTTTCTCTTATCATAATAAACTCCCTCGTGGCTATATATAACTGCCTTTGTTGGTTAGTCACTTTAGGGGTTGGTGGATAAGCTTTTGCTGCGCGAAACCATGATATCTTAAAGTTATATTTAGATTCATTATGAGGTACTGCACATTGGTTTGTGAAAGCTTTCCACATCATCACCCGGTTATAATAGTAAAGGCTTGGCCGTAAGGAGGGCGTTTCTGGTGCCGTTTGCTGGTGTTTCTCTGTTCCGGTTGGTGTCTGTTTCTCTTTGGTGTGCGGTGTCTGTGTCTCTTCAATGTTTCAATGTCTGTTCAATGTCTGTTCAATGTCTGTTTAGTGTCAGTTCTGTTTAGTAGAATTTTGCAGCTATTTTCTTATCTTCTTCCAGCTTCTTCTCATATCCCACATATTCTCTTTTCTTCTCTCCTCATCTTCTCTCCCATCTTCTCCTAGTCCTGTTCTTCTGTTCTTTTCCTTGTGTTTCATTGATTGCTAGCTTCCAGTGTCTGTCTGGAAAGTGTCGGACAATCTAACTACAATCTTTTGACAATCTTTGACAATCGGTGGATCCATCTTTTGACAATCTTTTGACAATCTTTTGACAATCTGTGGAAATCTGTGGGAATCTGTAGACAATCTGACAATCTGTAGACATCTGTTTTGATTGATGTGGACAGCGTCTGTCTGTGTCTGTGAACCATTTAGATTTCCCGGAATCACAAAAATTTGCAACATCATGGGCGCGTCTCGAGACCAATGAGCAAAAGAAAGAAAGTAAGTTGGGAGATGGGGAGATGAGGTGGTAATGAGGGATGGAAGGTTCAGCGCCGATTAAGATTACTTCGAGTGCTTCATCTTATCTTGAGTTTGCCGCAACTTGAGTTTGCCGCCCAAAGGGGATTGGGAATTCCATTTCCCATTTGAGTCGCATTGCCAGGGTATCCTGGTGCCAACTCGCAACAGCTGTGATGGATTCTGGTTGCAATATCGATAAGATGGAGTGCATAGATAAGATGAAGGAGTGTATGTGCAATTAAAAGGAGTGTGATGAAGGGGCACGAGGAAGGCACGAGGAAGGCACGAGAAGGAGGCACGTTGGAATATCGATTAAGAGTTGTGATACCAAAGCCATCGAGATGCGCTACGCTGCTTATTAAGCAGAGTAGGGGCAGGACGCGAGTCGGTTGACGGGCCTTGGGCGAGTCGGTTGACGGGCCTGTGGGCGAGCCTGTGGCCGGCCTGTTGGCGGTATTGGCTAAAAATAAGACGTTGTATACGAGGATTTAGACCACAAGACAGCGCTATGGATGGAAGGGGAAAAAATAGCTCTTGTTTATGATCCCCAATGCTTTGAGCATTTCCAAAGAGGGTTTTGTGCTATGGATAAATTTAGCTTAAGGTTAGAATTACGCTTTTGGAATATGCTTTTCGATTGGGCTTGCAAAATGTCTTTTCGGAATAGACTTTGAAATTATCGCATTAGACTGGATTAGACTTTGAAATTATCCTTTTCTGATGAAGGCGTTGCTAATTGTTCTCTCACAACGAGGCAGCATGGTGCACTATCACAACGAGCAAATTCGTATGAAGCGAGTCCGATGACAGCCAATCCACCCTCATCCTTAATGTGACTCCACCGAGCTTGTGCTTGGGGCGGCTTGTACGAGGGGACACCGTCATACGAGCTTGGACAAAGTTGCTTGCGTAAGCAAAAGAGCCCTTGAGTGTGCTAAAACCGAAATGGACTGAACAGTGCTAAAAACAGTTAGAGTTGCCCAGAGCTCACAGGCAGTGGCCCCTACAGAGTATTCTATCGTGCAGTAAGGGTAATCTTTTGGAGTGCGAGTATTGGAGTATTTTGGCCCAACCGCAAATATTTTGGTATTTTGGCCCAACTGCCTAACTGCCCAATATTTTGGTATTTTGGTATTTTGGTATTTTGTATTTTGGAGGTTATTATGGGGGACAGGCTGGGGCTTTCGGGGCTAATTTTGCCAGGAAATTTTCTGGTGGGGGTATCGAGCAGAGGTGCGTTCCATGGGTCACCTGGGCTCCAGACTGCCAAGGGCTCTGCTTCTCCAAAGCCCACCATGACTTTCTCTGTACAGTATGTGATGTTATGTACATCAAGCTTAGCTTATCTGCTTATGTCCGAAGGGTGATGATCGAGGATATGCAGGAGCAGTGAGCTCGAGCCCCTCCGAAATACAGCGTTAAGGTTTTGAAGAGGTGCAAAAAGGGAAATAGCGTAAAACAATGAGCGAAGCGAACACGAGTCTGGCTGATGAAGTCCCTTCACCTATTATTACCTACCACACATCATTCGCTATTTCACCACCCCCATTGCCAACCTTGCTTGCTATTTTCATCCTGCATATTGGCTGATTAGATTTGGAATTGGCTACAAAAAGTTCGTCATTAATCTATTCATGTCTATTAATCGTCCTCTATTCAATACAAACACACCTCTTCTCATCGTCGTCTGTGAGGATGTGTTTGTCCAACCAGTCCTTGCCCACGAACCTTGCGCCGCAAGGACATGTCCCCCAGTGATGCAATTTGTCGCTCAAGTTGTGCAATCTCTTGACGTAAGGATCGTCAAACTTGAAGTGACGGTTCAAAAGGTGTTTCTTGTAGTCATACGGCCTGTTGAACTTGCCGCTCTTGTGGCGGCACTGGCTCTTGGGGAACTTGCAGGTGAAGCGGGACTCCAGCTGGTGGGTGCGCATGTGCCGCGACATGTCCCTGGTGATTCTCTTGCCGCAAATTGTGCATGATTTGTGATCCACAAACTGGGACTCCACTGGAGGGAGCATTATGCTTGAGTTTGCATTGAGGAGCGTCGTCATGTCCGGGTATTTGTTCACGTCAATCTTGGCCGGGATCTGGATGGCGGAGATGGCGGCCTGAGTTTGCTGTGGGGGTTGCATAACATCGTACTGCTGTGGGATGCGATTGTGCAAGTGACCATAGCTGTTTGGGAGGGGCGGTTGGCCCTGGTTCCCAAGCATGTAGAATGGAGAGTTTGCCGGAGAGTAGTCCGCGGTGTTGGGAGGCTCCGCGTACATGTACAGCTCGCGATAATCGTATTCTGTCGAGTCCTCATAGAAATGTGTTTGTGGAAGCGGAACGTTGTTGTGGTTGTTCATGTCTATTTCCAAGTAGTCTAGAAAGTCTCTTTGTTGTGGCTGGAAAGCGACGAACAGTTTCATCACTTGGTCGGGCTGGTAATTGAGTAACTTCATCGACAGAACACTTGATGGATCAAGCACTGGGAATGAAATGTATTTATATTCTCCTTGTTTAGTGGGAAAAAGAAATCTGTCTCAAAATAATCGAAGCGAGAAAATATTTTCGTATTATTTTTTCCCTGGGCTATTGTTATTTTTTCTTCCTAAGGCGTCGGTTGCAGAAAAAAGAAAATTGACTGTCTGGAATGTACAAGTGTCTGTCGGGCGAAAAAGAACAGAAAAAAAAAAGAGAGTTGCAAAAAAATATCCGGACAGGACTCTCTCTCCTCAATATGCATGGGAAAGGCGCCCTGCATAGACAAAAATGTATAGAGGTAGCGAACCGCAAGTTGCCCATTTCGGAACGGTCTAACGAGAACAAAAGGAGGTTGAAACAAGAGACTCAAAACTGAGCAGTACAAAGACAAAAGAGCGGAAGAAAGCGGGGGTTAATGAGGGCGGAGGAATTGAAGTGGAAATTGGAGGAGGACGAAAGTTTGAATGAAAAGTAGAAGAGTGCAAGTAGAGTGGAAATGATAAAATGAAGAAGTGAAAGTGAAAGTGAAAGTGAAAGTGAAAGTGAAGATGTGAAGGTGAAGATGTGAAGGTGAAGATGTGAAAGTAAAGATGTTAAAGTGAAGAAGTGAAAATGAATAAAGTGAAAATGAAGAAAAGTGAGGATTGGAACACTAAAGCCACTTTTTCATAAATTTTGCCTTGTCACAAAAATCATTCATAATCGTCTAGCCTGAGCTGGGGGTAGCTCCTTTACGCTCCCATTTTCACACTCCAATGAAAGCTTCTATTTTAACAGATTTCAGCGCGGCAAAAAGACGACGCCTTAATGTTAGTCTTCGTAATGTATTCTCTATCTCATTGTTCGTTGTATGATCTTTAGAGATCCGCCTCAAAGTTAAAATGGTAGTAGAGGTAATTGAAGGGGCCGTTGAGATGAAGAGGGAGAATGTAGGCGGTGGGAGAATGGGACAAAGCCTTCTGGCTTCCCGTTCCCTTTCGGGTCAAAGGCTCCAGGTTGCAACTAAAAATAAGAGCCATTGAAGAAACTTGAAATCTTATCTTGAAACCTTGATCATTGGTGAAACCTTGATCATTGGTTCTGTAGACCTGGGAACATAGAAACCTTGATTCATTGGCCTAATTCAAAACCTGAAACCTTAAGTCATTGATGAGGATTGATGGGGATGATGAGAGCTCGACAAACTATAAACGTGTTTACCTTTCAATCGTCTAAAAATTACTCAATTTACTCAAGTGCAAGCAAGGTAGCTCGCTTGTCAAGTCAGTTTTAGGAGGCCATGGAGGACGTTTGAAACTGATTCTTTCCTTTGTTCTTCTAGAACATGCAGGTGTAGTGATCAAAATAAATGACGTCAATGGCAAGATTAAGAACCCATAACGATATACGGCGCTTTACGATAGATAAGAATCACAAGCCAAAGTAGAGAGTAGTGTAGTGTAGTGTGGTGTAGTGTAGAGTAGAGTAGTGTAGAGTATAGTAGTGTAGTTAATAGGGTAGTTAGTAGTAGTAATTCAATTCAAGTCAGCTTTTGTCAGAGAGTTGGTGTATGTAATTTTCGTCAAGTCTCCACAATTGATATTGAATGGTGTAATCAGATGAAATTAGGGTATTTTCTTGTGGTTTGTCGAATCGGCACGATTTGGTATCTGAGTGCCCTGAATGTGGATCGAAGGTGCGTTTAGTCTACGGTGCTCTGCCACAATTCCAGCCTCATTCCATCTATTGTTCATGTCACTGATTTCTTGGTAAATGGTATCAAAAAGGGGTTTTGCATATAGTTTCTTTTGATTCTATTGTCTAGCTCATCGGGTCGTTACCGGCCCGTTTAAAGGGTTATCGATACGACCAAAGTGGTACAAAACAGGCAATGGGCTAGTAGACGATGGACTCAAGCTAAGTTGTAAAAAGGTTATTCGTGAAAAGTCTATTGGATTTGAATTGGTCCGAAAATACCCCCTTCTCCAGACACCGGTGTCGAAGGAGCTTTGTGAGGGGGTGCGCTGCGAGTGCGGAGGATTTCTGACGGATTTGTGACGTTATTGTGTCCATGACTAAGACTCTAAAAATTTTAGCCATTACGTAATGACTCAAACATATTTTCAAACACAGGTACTGGATCTACCGGAGCATACGGCGATACCAACTCCACAAAAAGTATGAAATTCCTTAGCCAAACACATCGTTATCTCCGTTGCTCTCTTCTACCTTCTCTAAAGTTTTAGTGTACGATCTTTTCTCTATTTTTCTCTATTTTGTCTCTATTTTGTCTCTATTTTCCGTCTATTTTATCTCTATTTTGTCTCTTTGTCTCTATCTTCTCTATTTTCTCTATTTTTTATATATTCTTTTTTTCTTCTCTCTTTCTTCTCTCTTTCTTCTCTCTACTACTTACTTTCTACTTACAATAACACTCGAACCGCTCGTTGTCTGTTGTTCAAAACGTTTTATTGTTTGCCTATGCGGCTTTCAGCTTTGTAAACGGATCAAGTTTACAAAGCCGGCGTTAATGGGAAAATAGAAGAATAGAATGTAGGCGAAGGGGAATGGATGTAAGGAAGGATTGCTTTGTTCACGCAGCCCACCACCTCCGCATCATACGTCTTGACGAGCCTGCTTTGCCTCGACAATCCTTCGCAGCTGCCCAAATCTTTCAGGATCTGACAGAACCTTCTTTTTGAACCTTCTTTAACCACTTTGTCTTTGTTCCGAAATCACGGACTTAATCGGAGTTCCTTTGGTGATGGTTGCTGACATAGCAACCCACTCCTTTCACAGCCACCAACACCTCTCAGCCTCAATATGGCATTTGGTACTTGATATTCAAGTGGCCCAAGTTCCAAACCACTGGCTGCAAGGTGTGGATGAAAGATTACCCGTGGTGAACGGTATCTCTGCTCCGAATACGGCCCGTTGGCCGTTTTTCGCTTGGCTCGGTAACACAAACATGATCCCCCAATTTTTTTCCGTATGACGTAATAAGGTCCCAGTTCTGATCTGTAATCACTGGTCACTAATGCCTTATGCTCACTGCACACTGATCTACTGATTATTCATCTTTCTTGTACTCCTTGTACTCTTTCTCATATTCTTTCTTTTACTTCGTGTACTTCTTGTACTTCTTGTACTTCTTGTACTTCTTGTACTTCTTGTACTTCTTTTACTTCTTGTACTTCTTGTACTCCTTGTACTTCTTGTACTCCTTGTACTTTTGATTTCTACTCAAATCTCGCTTTGCTCGATTTGAGTGTCCATTTGAGTGTCCATTTGAGTGTCCATTTGAGTGTCCATTTGAGTGTCCATTGAATGTCCATGGTGTCGATTTCCGAGTCTCGCGGGTACGATTGCCTTTCCTTAACCCTCCTTGCATACAAGGTCATTTTCTTCGTAAGACTAATTTACCGAAAAATTCAAACGGCTTAGGAATCAGGGTTCACGTTGACGCGTTGACAGGGTTTGTTGGAAAGTCAACCTGGCGTTTTCCTTCAAAAGTAAATCGGGCCATCTCATCTCATCTTGTCCCTCATCGCTTCTCACCCTACTTTCGATTTTGCACTGTTGTGCCATTTTGGACCTTAACTCAGCAAACCTGGGGACCGTCTCGCCTTGTGTACATGTGCAAAGGTCTTGGGCTTTACTAATATTCGCGGATATTTTTCACCATCTCTTCACAAAACTTAAATCAGACACGAATCGAGCCCTGTCATCATCAGGCATCGCGGCTTTCTTGTTGCCGTTTCAGACCCTCCAGAGGTTGGCATTTCAGTGCCATGACAAGCACGTTTAGAATGTGACGTAATTATCTCCGTGTCAATACTACGTACTTCCATGTCAAGACTGCGTAAGTGGCTGGGGAATGTGCTTAGGCGGAGATAAAACGGACTTACAAGTGGTGCATGTCAGAGATGAGATCCCAAAACTGAATTAGAAATTGAGACCCTGGAAACCAGGTGGAGATCCTGGAGATCCTCGGTGTGATTCTCAGTGGTGCTGCGAGCACAGGTGAAATTGATATTACGGCTAGGTTTGTGTACCCTCGATTTGTGTCATTGGCAATGACATAGGTGTTGTTATCTAATCAATATTGTGTATGAGCGGGGCATATTGTGTATGGACGGGCATATTGTGTCGTATTAGCACTATTGTCCCAGGTTTCATTGTGTCACCTTGTGGATATATTGCCTACATACTTGCATATCAAAACCATCTGTCCAAATATTTTCACGAAATGAGTAATTGCATACCCTGTGCCAAATTTATTTCCACATCCAGGATGATTTGCCCAACCCTCTAAGCTGCATGGGACGCGGATATGCTGGTGCCGTTGTCGATCCGCTCTCCAGGATAATCCTTCTTGCATGCCAATTTGCAACTTGTTTTCGACTTTTTTCAAATGTTTTCAACTCGTTTTTGCAACTACCCCTCACTCCTTGAAATTTTGCAACTTCGTATACAGTATCCGTTGAGTATCCGAAGATTCAACTTTATCCGAGGTGACCGCAGTTCGTAGTGTGGTTCGTAGTGTGGTTCGTAGTGTAGTTCGTAGTGTAGTTCGTAGTGTAGTTCGTATGTTGAGTGCTCAGAGTAGTCGATTCCTACATTTTCTACATCTTCTACATCTTCTTGGTAATAGTTTCCGCACCCCCAACTCATACGAACCAACTTCATCCTTCAAACTTTATTACAATCGAACTTCATCGAACTACAAATCTTCATCCCTCCCCATCCTTCTTTCCTTCTAACCTCATCTACGTTAACTCTATCACCCAAACTCGAAACTTCATCAACTTTTCCCCAACCTCTTTTGGATCGTCTAACCGCGCTTACTTAACCATGCAACATAAGATAACGAATAAGGTTCCTCTATTGTAACCAATTCAAGTGTAACCAGACATGTGTATCCTGGCAAGTGTAACCTGAAGTCAACTTAATCTGTGTCTGCAACAGAAAATAGGGTTGCAACTGGTACAATTTGCAATTCAATGACTTTTTCACTCTACATTGTCCCCTACTTCACTTCTTCTCCTCTCTCCCTCTCCTATATTTTCTCTCCTCCTCTTCTCCTCTACTCTTCTCCTCCGTCCTCTTCTCCTCTTTCTCTCCTCTTTCTCTCCTCCTTTCCTCTATTCCCTCGGCCTATTTTCACTATCTGGTCTACCCCATTTTTCGCTACCACTGATAGCTTTTTTGCGGCTGCACGGTTTGTATATCGAGGCTCTTTTGCACATGTACTCAGGGGCTTGATAAGCCAAGACTTGGAGGTTATGAGCGAAACTCGTAAAGATTGAGGGACAACAATGATCCATAAGGAGAAATGGAAGCGGATCATGCAAAGTCACCTGAAAGTAACGGCCTAATCGGGGAAGGTTCACCAGTTATAGGGCATCAACGTATGCGTACTACTTTGCCAATGTAATAGTATGCGTGATAGTATGTCAATGAAATAGTATGCCAATTAATAGTTTCTCAATTTAATAGTATGCGTAATAGTTCGTCAATGTGATCGTAATAGTATGCATAAAGCCAATGTGGTACACCAGTGTAGTATGCCAATATAGTATGAGTCAATCCCACATCACCAATTAGATCACTAAAATTAGTTGTCAATGCAGTTTCAAGTTAACAGCATCTAAAACTCTTGACACCCCAAACAATACGCCAAACAATAGACATTGAAAGGCTTTATCAAGACGATATTTTTTGCTCGTCCACTTTTTCATTGCCTAATCGGGACCATCCTCCGATTTCCTCCACGATCCGATCCAACCGACCCCTTCCGACACACTGGGACCTTCTATTGTGTCACGAACGGGCTCCAAATGAAATGATTGACGTCCTCCAGGTTCCAGCCACAGTTCATGTCGATTCAGTCTTCAATGGTTCCTCTTCAACGCTTCAATTACTCAATATTATTTTTCAACTAATTTTACTCTCTTTACTTTACTCTCCTTACCTCCTCCTCTCTCATTCTCCCACTCTCCTCTCTCATTCTCCCGCTCTCCTCTCTCTTCTCCCACTCTCCTCTCTCATTCTTCTCCCTACGTGTCCTTCGCTTATTCATCCCTAATCAGTCCATCATTTTGTGCATTATGAGAGCTTCCATATTCCATCAAAGGCTTTCTAGTTCATTCGCCCAACCTCGGTTCCCGTTTGTGTCGCCATTATTTTCAGCGCTTAAGGCGCAGATCAACGGAGATTAAATGACCTGCTGAAGCCACGATTCGTACCCCAACAGCAATGGAGGCAGTGCGTGGTAATCAGCTACAGCCTCCCCCACGCTCACATAACCGCTGCCATCGCTGCAATAGCTTATCCCCCGATAAGGACCCGGTCCTGGCATGTGTCAAGCGAAATCAAAAAAACCCAAATTGAGTCAAGCATTTTTGGTGCTTTGAGTCGTTTGCCCCGGGAATTAACACCCGAACCCAAACTGCCAAGCCCGGCCTGGAAAGTTTTACCGACCAGCACCCTGGACGTTGAAGGCATCAACGAGGACGTTCGTGGAGTACGTTAGTGAGGCCACGAGGCTCAAATTGCCGTGCTCGGAAAGATTGCCAGAACTCCGGGTGAACAAAGCGAAAACGGGTGCAAAACAAGGAGGTTGTGAGCTTGAGGCATTGAAAATTTTATAGCTGTAATAAAAGTATACAGGACAAAAAGGATCACGACAAAGATAAGGAGACTGGACAAAGCAACACAGGAGATTGAGGGTTCAAGATACTCAAAGGAGATTCAAGATACTCAAGGGAGATTCAAGATACTCAAGGGAGATTCAAGATACTCAAGGAATACTCAAGGAATACTCAAGGAATACTCAAGGAATACACAATGAAGATAAGGAAGGATACTCAGATACTCAAGGAAGGTTCAAGAAATACTTAAGATACTCAAGGAAAATACTCAAGATACTCAAAAGGATACTCAAAAGGAGGATACTCAAACGAGACTCAAAACGAAACCCGAAAAGACCCAGGACACTCAAAACGAAGCCGAAAACGAGGCCAAACTCAAAAAGATTTGAAAAAAGTGCCCAAAAAGACCCATGGGAAAAACTCGCTAAAGACATGGATTTCCCATCAAATGGAATTTGTAAATTTCGAAGCAAAGTAGTACCAAGTAATCAAGTGCCAAGTAGAAAGTAATCAAACCAAGTACCGAAGTATCAAAGTACCAAGTAGAAAGTAATCAAACCAAGTACCAAGTACTAAGCACCAAGTACCAAGTACCAAGTACCAAATACAAGAAACCGCTAACTACTACCCACCAACCGCTGACAATTTCAGTCAACCGACAATTTCACACCTTTAATTACATCTTCAAGGTACATTCTGATCTCATCCTATATACATGCATTCCATAGCCGTAACAATTCCAGCTAGTTTGGAATACCTTGTACATTCCATCTACATTCCCTATATTTGTTGAGCAATCTCTGGTCGAATGTATTGCGGATCGTTGGGTCAATTGTCCATCAT
This sequence comes from Kodamaea kakaduensis, assembly GCA_030558435.1. Lineage (NCBI taxonomy): Eukaryota > Fungi > Ascomycota > Pichiomycetes > Serinales > Debaryomycetaceae > Kodamaea > Kodamaea kakaduensis. The sequence continues at coordinate 89,125 of JAJMSN010000036.1, forward strand.
CAAACCCCCTCTCTTAATCTTTTTCCGTGGGTAAGTACGACAAATCTACGAACTACTACCGCGCTTCTATTTGTTTCCGCGTTTACCTTTGCAATTTTCAATGCTCGCAACCCTTCCTGTCTGCAATTAAGCAGTTTCTTTCAGTCTTCATCTTCTTCAAACTCTTTCTTCTTTTTTCTTCTTCATACTCTTTCTTCATACTCTTTCTTCATATTCTTTCTTCATACTCTTTCTTCATATTCTTTCATCTTCCACTCCTCTACTTCATCTTCCACTGTTCTACTGTCTTCTTCCCTCTTTTCTCACACCACTGTCTTCTTTCTTCCTTGACTCCACTTTTGTCATTTTGTGCTTGCTCATAACATTCTGCTTTAATATTCTGCTTTTGTCGTGACATCAGTGTGCCAGATTCACTTAGTGTTTCAAATTTGAGGCTTGGATTTAAGTAGATTTGCGTTTTTCGCTTGCTAGCGAACCAGAGCTCATACAGGTATATGGAGATAAGGTCCAATTTATGCAAAGCATGGATGGTAAACACTCACAGGCACAATAAATCCACAAATTTGAGCAGCATGGCTGTAATATGAGATTACGAACACCTTGACATCCTAGCAACTTCCCCTATTCACAATGCTCATATAATAGCTCAATCAATGCTCATGATTTTACCAAAAAAAGGTTTCGGCTAGAGGGATTATTCTCCCAATTATTGACTCCCCTCTTTGTCTTCCTACCCCTTCTCTTCCTACCCCTTCTCTTCCTACCCCTTCTCCTTACTCTCCGTCTACATGTGAACACACACAGAACACATACAGAACACACATGTGAACTCTGAAAATAGTAATAGTAAAGTGATTGACAAAGTGGTTAATAAAGTGATTAACAAAGTGATTAACAAAGTGGTTAACAAAGTGGTTAACAAAGTGGTTAACAAAGTGATTAACAAAATGTGAGAAAATCAACAAAATGGAGAAAATTAACAAATTGTGAGAAAATGTGAGAAAAAGTAGAAAAAGTATAGTGGAAAAAGTAGAAAGTACAAACTAGCCATCAAGGGATTGAAAAAATTCACCTTTTTTCACTTTCAAACATACCCATTTCGTATTCCATCATCACTCTCCCATCCTCCACCTCTTTAAATCTTCTCATCTTCCCAACATCTCTCCACCATCTCATCTTGAGCTTAATCAAACTATCGCTACATGCTCGATGTTTTTTCATCCAATCACACGCGGGAAAATCCCCGAGTTTTAGGAGTGAATAGGCATCTCGGGAAAATGGATGGAATGCCCCGAGGCCTATGTGAGGCTATTTAGCATTTTTAGCTTTAACTTCAAAGAGAGGTTACAAAGGATAAAAGGTTAAGGACAAAGATGAAGATGCAAAGGACCCAAAAGTTGGCAGAAATACTCTATTGTACTAGGGCATCTACGAAAAATCTCAATGTCTAGACTTTCTCCACCCTTTTATGCTACCTTTTACCTATCTATACTCCTATGCTCCTAAGCTCCTAAGCTCCTAAGCTCCTATGCTAACTATTCTTATGCTAACTACTCCTATGCTCCATGACCTCTCTTTCATGTGCGTTCCCCTCATTGTTGAGACTTGCCAAGTCCAGTTATTTTTTGCACCCGTTAGTGCCTACTGTTCTGTCTGACCAGGTTCTTTGTCTGGCTCTTGATCTGTCGGAAGATAGCATTTGACACTGTCTGTCTGTGTTCATGATCCATCATGAATTATTTTCTCAGTTACTGATTCATGTCAGTGGATTTAACATACCGAGCATCCTACGCGATTATTTTCAGCCCCGAGCACAAACCAGCTCAACAAACCAGCGATGAAGTGCTGATGTAGCAGCTCAAGTTTGGCTCATAATAACGATACTCACTACATGCTACAACAATTCAAACTACAACAAATCTCTACAACAAATCTATACTACAACAAATCTACAATAGTACTACAACAAATCTACAACACTAATGCTAACAAATATCAATGCTACAACAATTTAAATTCTACAATAAATCTACAATACTACATACAATACCAATACTACATATACAATACTACATACAATACTACATAAAATACATACAATACTACATACACTACGAATCTGTATTTAACTCGGGCTACGTAAGATAAATATAGACGGTATAAAGTTGTAATTTGGTAAAATTGGTAAATTGTCAGTTGGGTTGCAAGGTGTATAAAGTTGCAGGTGTGATTTTGGTAAATTTACATCCACCCCTTCATCATGAATCTCTCGGACAGGCACAAAGCTCCATCACCACGATTACGTTTCTAACTTTGCTGTATCTCCAGCTAAACCGCAGTAGGTTTTTCTTATTGCCAACCCAATCTACATTTGGCTATTGGCTACTTTGGCCTTTGGCCTTTGGCCTTTGGTCTTTGGCCTTTGGTCTTTGGTCTTTGGCTACGTTAGCTACTTTGGGAACTGGGCATCTTGTCTTGACCTTAGCTTGATCTCGACTCCACGTCATTTCCCTTCACGTCACCGATAAAATATCCAAGTTCCAGACCTCATCTCATTAAATTAAGATTAGTATTGTTTCCATTTCTTTTTTGATGCAGTCAAATTTATATGATTGGATATCGGCGGACAAGTACATTCCGAATTAACGTTGCGCACGGTCGCAGTTGTCACTGGTTGTATCCATCAAAGTCAAAGTGGATCACTATGGCTCACAATGCGACAAAAAATACACCATCAAGTGCGACAAAAAATAACACTTGAAGTCTCTGTCAATGTCGACCGACACCACACCGACACACTTTCTGAAAATCGAAAAATTGCACTTCACTGTAAACACCACCCATACTGTATATAGTCTGACACCTATTTTAAGCCATACGCGTTGTATACAGTACCAGTATAAAGTTTTGTCTGGGGTTGATGTTACAACCTGGACAATCAGTGTTAATCTCTCGTGCATGTTGGGTAAGATTCTCAAAGATGGATTTGTTACTGACGCGCCATTGTTATTTTCTGGTCGAAAATGGCTAGAATGTGGGTTATGGGAGCACGATTTATGCTTTATGGGCCAATTTTTGGTTTTTTCCCTTACGGGCTGCAGAGGAATGCTGCAAGGAAAATTCCACAGCTGCACAAGACTTCTAGAATGGTGAGAACACAACCAAAGTGGGAAGATCAGTGACAAAGAGAGAGCTAGATGGCCAAAAAGGAGCAGCCAGAATCAGGGATCAAGATGGTAACCATTGCCAAACTGCTTAAAGTTACCACTCAGGTCCTTGCCCCTGGTTCCTGGGCTTGGATTTTTCAGCAAACGAGCCGTGCCTTGATCAAATCAGCCTCCGTGTTGCTCAGCACGTACATTTGAAATTGGCCAATCCGCTATAGGCTTTACATGATTGGCTGCTGAATGCACCATGTGCGCATCCATGTCTCTGCAAGTACTGTGACTGTTGAAAGTTAAGTCTAATTTAAACAGGAATGTGAAGCAGATACACTAGATTCCAAGAAAACTTAACTGAACTGGAATTGTGGAGAGTAAGGGGAAGTGTTGAAGCCACGGTCTGTGAAGTGCAAGTGATGTGAACAGGCGAAAGTAGGTAAAGAGGAAGGAGAAGTAGGGAAAAGATGAAAAGTAGAGAAAAGATGAAAAGTAGAGAAAAGATGAAAAGTAGGGAAAAGGTGAAAAGTAGGGAAAAGGTGAAAAGTAGAGAAAAGGTGAAAAGTAGAGAAAAGGTGAAAAGTAGGGAAAAGGTGAAAAGTAGGGAAAAGGTGAAAAGTAGAGAAAAAGTGAAAAGTAGGCTTAAAAGGTGCTATGTGAAGGAGGTGCTTCAACTTAAGCACTGTGTCAAGTATGCATTTGTAATAATTACTAAGGTGTGTCCATGCTTTAGTGTACAGCGAAGGATTGATTTGCATTTTCTCCCCAGCCATTCTTAAAGTTAGGAATAAGGTTATTAAAGCAAAAATTAACTTTAAGAGTCTTAAAGCCGCGCTTGTGGGCCAGAAACCAGTGTTAACTCCGGATTGCATCAGGACAATTGCGCGCAAGGGCTCATCGGAAATGCGAGGTTGACTTGCTCTGAATTTTCCAAGGATCGTATGGATATATGTTTGCAGTAGCAAGGAACGACAAAGTGTCTTTGATCCAGAGAAGATTAAGGTTGGGTTTACAGTTTTATTGTAGATGGTGATATCATTGATATTCTGTGATATTCCAGGCTGATACTCTATTGTACTACATTGTAGCTAAAATTTTGCAAGCTAATTCGTTTTTTGCCTAAAGAGTACAGGGTCGCTTGTCAAGGGATTTGACCTGGCTACAAGGGATGAACGTAATGAGCTTTGCAGAGAGTCGAAGCGCATTAATCTTCAAAACAGAGATGCACGTCATCACCATCTGTTTCAGCGTACCTTCTTAAAAGCAATTAAAGGGGATGGTCCAAGTGCTGAGCAAACTTTCAAGGGAGATGGAGGGGACAAAGACAGTCGGAAATAGGTGAGGAAAGAAATTAGACAAGACATTAGACAAGACAAGAGACATTTACAGACAAGGCAGATATACAGACAAGGACAGACAAGACGGTGCAACAAGAAGGTGCAATAGACAAGAGTAAATAGAGAAGAGTGCCAGCAGACAACAGCAGACAACAGTAGACAGTAGACAGTTAAGGTTGATCTAGAAAAAGTAAAGTACAGACGAGAACGAGTCTGATTAGCGAACTAATGAAGTAGATCGAGGACCAGGAAGAAGCGAACTGGGGTTGTAGAAGATGTCGAGAGAAGATGTTGTAGAAGATGTTAAGTGTAGAAGATGTTGAGCGCAGAAAGAGAGTGGAGAAATTGAAGGCATTTAGACAACTGAGAAAAGATTGAAGACAATTAAAGACCAGATTGAACGAAGAACAAGATTGGAATAAGGTGGAGACAATAACGAATGAGCAGAATGAGAAATAGTTGACAAGACAAAAGACAAAAGGGACAAAACCCAAGGGGTTGAGACAAGGCGAAGAAGGGGTCCCTCAGAAAAGTCAAAGGGGAGAAGAAAGGGGAGAAGAGAAAAGGGGAGAAGAAGGGGAGAAGAAGGGGGCAGGAGGAGAAACCAAAAGAAGATAAAACGACCACTGCCGGGATTTCAGTAGCTATAAGCGACCTCATTTTTTTTTTTGCCAAGAGTTTCACGGTTCATTTAAACTTTGGCCGCAACGACTCTGCAACAGTTTCTCATCATCGGTCGATGTTGCGATTGAAGTTTGAGTCATTGGGCACAGTTTCTTTTTTTCTTCTCACGCTCGTGTAGTTCGATGAGCTTCGAAATGGACGTAGACGATTTGACATGAAAACAATTCACCATTGATCTCAGAGATTCTATCGATTGTTTGTGCTCGTGAGATGCGCAGGCTAAAGTTACATTCGTGTATCATCAAGTAGTGGCGAAAGTCAATGACAAGTAATAACGAAGTAATGACCAGTAATGCAGTCATGATCAAGTAATGACCATGATCGAGCCAATAGCTAATAGCCAATAGCTAATATCTAGTATGGCCATAGCTAATATATAGTGTGGCCATAGCTAATATCTAGTATGACCATCATGACCATCAAGTATGAGGCTAAGGCCAATAATAGCCATGAATGACATAATCATAGCATGATACCAAAAGAATCCAAACCACCAAACAGTACCAAACCAAGCATGGAACAAAAATAGATAAAACATAGAGTACATAAAAATTAGTTGTTTGTTTGTGCTATGATTAGCAGGAGTGCATGTGGTAGGAGGTTAGTGGTGGTGGTGGTAGTATTGGTAGTATTAGTAGTATTAGTAGTATTAGTAGTATTGGTAGTATTAGTAGTATTAGTAGTATTAGTAGTATTAGTAGTATTAGTAGTATTAGTAGTATTAGTAGTATTAGTAGTATTAGTAGTATTAGTAGTATTAGTAGTAGTAGGAGTAGTAGTAGTGGGAGTAGTAGTAGTAGAAGTAGTAGTACTACTACTCCTTCTAATAGTAGTCAAGTGATGTTATAGTAGTAGTACTATTAGAATTAGTAGTGGTTGTTTAGTAGTGGTTGTCTAATAGTAGTGGAAGTACCAATAGCTGCGGTAGTACTAGTAGTAGTACTAGTAGTAATAGTACTAGTGTACTACTATGTACTACTAGTGTACTAGGTACTACTAGTGTACTAGGTACTACTAGTGTACTAGGTACTACTAGTGCACTAGTTGTGTACTACATCCATGGAGTGGCATGCACTCCTGTAAGGACTGTAGTATCTTGTTACTATTCAAGCACCACCCATCAACTGATGTTTTTGCGCTCCATACATATGTACCGAAAGAAAACGAGATGAATCGAAGATTGAACATTGCGAGCATGCCGCCCAATCCCCTGGTCAGCCGTAAGTACCACGAGTTGTTTTCGGGTCCGGTCTGTCGTTAAGGTACCACATCACCTCTCGAATTAGATCCGCTTAAATTCACAATAGGCACGATGCATTTGACGATAATTACACAAACATGTGTACCAAGGCTGGGGAAGTCGAGAGCCGATCTGATTCCACCATTCCGCTTTCATTCCGTAGACGAAATCCGAGGCGCTGTGCATGTGGGTACCTTGTAATCTCAATCTATCCTGTCTGATCCTGTCTGATCGTGTCTTATGGTGTCTTATCCTCCTACCTCCTGCTTCCTGCATTTCTCATCACCTCTCGTTTATACTTTATGCGAGGTCATCACTCGTGTCTAACCTTAACTAAAAGCGTTGACAAAACCTTATTAAACGATGCTATTTTGAGAACCACATCCGTCATCATTGACCGCCACCACTGCCAAATTACTAGTTTATGGGTACTGCTACTAGCAGAGCTTGCTCAATTCAGCCTGGCGGTTGGGGCTGCATAAACAATGTTTGACTTTGTTTGCGCTGAAATAAACGCTGAAATACAAACCGCTTATACTTTTAGACAGTGAAAAAAACATGAAAATGTAGGCTAAATTGATCTCGTATAGTAGTGACCGGTAACCACCGGTAACCCCATCTTCTGAAGGGACAGGGGACGGGACAAACAATGCATAGCAACTGTTCTGCAGGATCGGAGGAGAGTCGGAGGAGAACAAGGGGCATGAGCATCGCCTGCTGTGCTATCGCTGGTTATGGCCACAAAAGTTTGGACTGCATACAGAATTAGCCGCAGCACGAAATATATAATGACGGCGATCTCTCAATTTCGTCTTCAAGATCTCTTTTTACTTTAGGTATGTATAAAGTGATAGTGAGGACTGAGGATTGAGGATACAATGAGGATGCAATAAGGATTGAAGTGAAGAGAATAGTGGGAGGGAATAGAATGGAAAGAAATGGGAAGAAATGAATAGTGGATAATGAATGGAATAGGAAGAAATGAATGGGAAATGAATAGTGGAAGAAATGATATGAAATGATAAGGAATGAAGAAGAAACGAACAAGGTGATAAGAATGAACAATAAGTGATAAGAAACGAACAAGGAGTGAACAAGGAGTGAATGAATTGACAATGGTGAATAGGAGTGATTTCAAAATTTGGCAAAAATTAGCCGATAAGATCAAACACTCTTGACAGAGTTCACAATACAAAAGGAAAAGTTTTTCGGTTGCCACTCACTTCCCATAATCTCCTCGTTACTTATTTCGTCATTTCATCGTCACTTCATCGTTACTCATTTCATCGTTACTTCCAAGAATTCCTCCCATCACCTCGTGTTGATCTCGAAACACACAAAGGCTTAACATTCCAAATACCCTTTTTTTGCAGCACCTTTTTGACCGCTCTTTACGAAAATCGATCCTGGTTCACCCTGTTACTTGTTCCTTTTGTTTTAGTCTTATGGCTCGTGTTCCTTGTGACTAGTGAATGACCCGGCAGCGCTCGTGGCTCGTCAAACACACTTGTTTCAGCATTATTCCGTTTCAGTCTCATACCAAGCACCCCAAAATAGAAATCCAGCGCCGCAAATTGCTGGCACTCTGTATGCAGGATTCGCGTGTTTCACAAACACGAGAAGTTGGAAGGCCAAGGCTTAGAAGGGGTGCAAGCACCAAGGGTAGTATGATGCCATGTGGTGTTGGTGTGTGATTGATGGGGTGCTGTTGGCGACTGGGTGTGTGTTTGACGTGCTGTACCTTGCCCAAGCCGCCATTGTTTACCAACACGAACCAAAAAAGATTTGGCACATGTTTGGAAAAAAAGAAATTTTAAACTCCTTTGGGTGCAAACAAAAGTGATCGCGTTTCCTGAATCAAAATCATAATCACAAATTAAAAAAACACCAATACTAACCTCAGTCACTCTTTTACTATGAGATTCTCCCAACTTGTGGCCCTCGCCACCCTCTCGCTCTCCGCGGTTGCTGAAGACTGCGACCAAACTCGTGTTCATGCCCACCACAAGCACAAGAGACAGGTTGTTTACGACTATGCTTATGTCACTGTTACCGTTGATGGTTCCGGCCAACCAGTCCTGTCCACCCAGACTTCGATGTCCACTGCTTCTTCTGAGCAGCCATCCACCACCGCCACTTCTGAAGTTGCAACCACCTCGGCTCCTGCCTCCAGCTCCGACGCTGGGTCCTCGGCTGCCTCCAGCTCTGATGCTGCCTCCAGCTCTGATGGTGATGTCAACAAGATGATCAACATTATCAGTTCCATCAGCTTCTCTTCTAGCTCCTCTGGTGCTAGTCAGAGCACTGATGCTTCGAGCAGCTCTCCATCGAGCTCCGCAGCTTCTTCCTCCAGCTCCAGTGCCAGCTCCAGCTCCAGCTCCAGTGGTTCTTCGTCCTCTGGCTCCAGCGATCTTCCACCTTCTGGTGACCTTTCCTCCTACTCCAACCCAACCGAGGAGTTTGAGGACGGTGTCCACTCCTGTAGCTCCTTCCCTGAGGGCCAGGGTGTGATCCCTCTTGACTACCTTGGATTCGGTGGATGGTCCGGTATCTACAACTCCGACACCTCCACCGGTGGAAGCTGTAAGGAAGGTTCCTACTGTTCGTACGCTTGTCAGTCTGGTATGTCCAAGACCCAGTGGCCAACCAGCCAGCCAGACAATGGTGTCTCTGTTGGTGGTTTGCTCTGTAAGGGTGGTAAGTTGTACAAGACCAACTCCAGATCCAACTACCTTTGTGAGTGGGGTGAGAACAAGGCCACCGTTGACAACCAATTGAGCGATATCGTTGCTATCTGTAGAACTGATTACCCAGGTACCGAGAACATGGTTATTCCTACTGTTGTTGAAGGTGGTAACAAGCTGCCAATCACTGTCGTCAATCAGGACAACTACTACACCTGGAAGGGAGGTTCCACCTCTGCTCAGTTCTACGTTAACAACGCTGGTGTTTCGTGGCAAGATGGTTGTGTTTGGGGTACTTCTGGTTCCGGTGTCGGTAACTGGGCCCCATTGAACTTTGGTTCCGGTTACTCCAACGGTGTTGCTTACTTGAGTTTGATCCCTAACCCCAACAACTACGACTCCTTGAACTACAAGGTCAAGATTGTTGCCGATGGCGATGCCACCGTTAGCGGTGAGTGTAAGTACGAGAACGGTAAGTACAATGGTAACGGTAGCGATGGATGTACCGTGGGTGTGACAAATGGTAAGGCCAAGTTTGTGTTGTACAAGTAATCAAGCAACACCCAATCGAGACTCGCTCGATTGTGATTGATTAACAACTAGAAACACAAACGGCCGGGGAGTGTCCCCAGCCATATGCAAATAATTCCTGCAAAGAATGCAAAGAATTTTGCAAGAACTGTACCATTAGTCGATACCTCGACATCCCAATACCATAACTCGACCATTGTGAGAATACCTTCTAGATATTTTGGCACTTCGAGTGGGCAACTTACTCAAACAACCTCTCCGGGTTTTGAGAATGGTTGTTTGAAAGACAATTTTTGAGAAGATACCTCGATGAATCGAGCAACCTGATTGATTTTGTGAGCTTCGCGTATAGATCTCTGATACGAGTATTGAAAGAAGCTGTTTTTGAAAATAAACGATTAAGCTGGAGCAACGTAGTAGACGTAGTGATGGATTTTCAGAAAAAAAGTGAAGTGTAAGTTTTCAGGAGATGTCAAATTAGTGAAATGATTAGTGAAATGTGAGTGAAGTGCCAATGAGATGTAGTGAAGTGTCAATCAGTGAGATATGAGTTAAGTGTCAATCAGTGGATGTAATCAGTGGATAATCAGTGGATAATCAGTGGATAATCAGTGGATTCAGTGGATGTAATCAATGATGTAACTTTGGCTTCACTGCTCATAATCACCAAAGAAACTATAAGGAATTTCATCACGAATCCATTGTTTCAACTCGTGGGTCCCCTGAGATACTCCTTAAAGGCACGCTGAAACAAAAGTGCTCGCGTTTTTGCTAAAGACAAAGTTGGTAAAAGACAAGTCAAGACAAGTCGGTACAGATGTTCAATTTTGAAGCGTAATTACGAGGCCATTTAGAAACGTTCTTCGTATCACTAATGACATAGATTGATCTGCTCTTTTTGCATTACTTAATAAAATACTGGCTCAAAAATTTAGGCTCACACCGCTCTAAAGATCCCAACTCAAAAGCAACTTTTCATAAGAAACAAGCTCTGTTTCTGGTTGCGGCGTGGATACTAGAAACGATGTGGAAAGTGAGGCAAGGGAGCACGCAAAATCTTTTCACGGCAATGGATGCCCGATAATTAAACTTTAAGGTATTGTGTGATGAAGCTCGGGCTACGCCGAGAATGAGCGAGGAGAGGCGTTAGTCGATTCATGAGCAAAGATTGACTGATAATCAAGATTAGTGATCACTAGAGAGAGCAGAGTAACAGTGAAGCTGTAGGATTGAGAGCGATGTTCAGTCGTCGAGAATTTGTAGGTCCGATTCAAAGACATGTTCAAATCTCAGCCTCAACAAGGACTGTCAGTAGTTTTCATACTCTATTTTTCTTACTTTTCACTCTCTTCTAGTGCTTCTCTTCTCTAAATCTTGATACTTTTCTCATCTTCATCTTCTAACTCTTCTCATCATCGACCTTCAACTTGTCCTCATGTCAACCATCTACAACCTTTCCTAATTATTGTCTCTTATTAATCTACTCGCTCTATCGTCCTCCTATTTTCGAATGCTTAAGCCATCCAGTTCCAGAACTTACCCCATAATGAAGTTGGGGGCGCCTCCTCTTCCCATCTCTCGTCATCCAAATCCCTTACACCAGTGTCGATGTCACACTCGTCCAAAGGCACAACGAATGCAGACCAAACAAATGCCAGCTTTCCGAATCCGTTAAAGAAAAAGTGGAAGCCGATCCAGCCCACAACAAAGATGATGACGGAGACGTAGGCGGTCATGAACTTGGCACCGTCAATCTTGAAGAATGCACTGTAACCCTGGATAAGAACCAAGATCAATACGGTGATGGCACCGTACCATGCACTGAAAGGCATAAACATGGCCTTGAAAGGGAGCTGATCCCTCAGCATGTTTCTGGACTTGAGGATTCTCATGAATCTGATGTGCGAAGCGGAAATCATACCCCAGGTAATCAAACCAGCGGTAGCGGTAATGTTCAACAACCAGTTGAAAGCTTCGTTACCCTCGTCACTACATGCAAGGTAACCCAAGGCGCCAAAGACTGCGGTTGTGAGAACTGCGACATATGGCACACCGTGCTTAGTGGTCTTGGTAAAAATCTTTGGGCCCACACCGGATTGCGCGAGACCATAAATCACACGCGAACCACAGTAAATGTTGGAGTTACCGGCGGAGATAATGGTGACGAGAATAATAGCATTAAAGATATCAGGCAATACCTTGGTACCCAAGTTTTGCATGGCAATGATGAATGGGGAGGCAGCAGTGTAAGAACCACCCTCACCGCTCAACTTGGGGTCGTTGTATGGCACGAGCAATCCGATAAAGAACATGCAGAGCACGTAAAACACCAAGATACGGAACAACACCTTACGGATGGCAGAAGGAACAGTCTTGGAAGGGTTTTGGGTCTCACCGGCGGCGATACCAACCAACTCACAACCTTGGAAAGTGAAGGCAGCGGAAATAAGGGAGGTCAACCAACCCAAGAATCTAGCGGTGTTGATGTTGGAAACAACAACGTCACCACCTGGGCCTTCACCCCAAGCACCAGGGTTTCTCCAGTATCTGAAACCGACGGGACCAGTCTTACCAGCACCACAAACCATGATGAAAGCGTACAAGATCCAACCCACAACAGCAATCACCTTGATGGAAGCAATCCAAAACTCAATCTCACCATAGTACTTGACAGGGAACAAGTTCGAAATGGTGAGGAGCACAAAGAAAATGGAGATCCATCCAGCAAGGGGGACAGCATCAGTCCACCTCTCGATAACTTGACCCACAACAGACAACTCCAAGGCAAAAGTGATGGCCCAGGAGAACCAGTAGATCCAACCGGTCGAAGCACCGAGTGCTGGCGAGAGCCATCTAGCAATGAATTGGGCAAAGGAACCAGTGACAGGGATATAAGTGGCCATTTCACCCAAGGATTGTGTCACTGAGAAAGCCAAGGTAGTCATGAAAAGGAAGGAAATCACAGACGATACCGGACCTGCGGCAGACAAGGTATTTCCTGTGGATATGAACAAACCCGTTCCGATAGTACCACCGATGGCAATCATGGACATATGCCTAGCCTTCAACTCTCTCTGGACCTCGCCTTCTTCGAAAACAGGCTTCTCCTCGTCGTCACCAACAAGGTATTCGACATTCTTTTCATTGTTTAATGGGTCCTTCGAGGTGATGGGGCTATTCAACCCATTGGGCGACAGCGGGCCTGCCAGCATGGAGCCTTTTTCAATGTCCAACATAATTTACAAGTAGTTTAGACTTGAATGTTTTTTGAGCGGCAGAACTATATATATAAAGAGCGAGCATTGCAAAAAAAAAAAGAAACTCACAGGCGTAAAAAAATATAGCGATGACTACCAGATGTAGAAGGGGTTGAAGGAATTTGGGTAGAGGGGACTTGGGTAGAGGGGATCTGGTAGAGGGGGAACCTCGATGATTCATGGCTTGATCCACGGAGGTTTGTGGGGTATTCTGTGTCCACGGTCTCACCTACTGTTTTTTTGTGATAAAAAACACCTAATGGAAGGGGCAAGCGATATCTCTCCGGAGTGTTTTGGGCGGCGGGGAGAAGCTTATTGCGGAAAAACGCCATGGACTGAGCAGAGGGGATTGCAAAGGAATTGCGAAGGAATTGGAAGCGTAATGCGAGCACCCACGGTAGGGCTGAGGTACCGTTTCAGGGGAGCAGACCGAAAAGCGCAGAGAAAAAACGCCGTACACTAGAACCGGAGAATTGGGGACACAAAGAGTGGGCTTTGTGATGAAGATAATGGGAGGGCGATAAGTGGGTATGATAAGTGAGCAAGATTGTAGGGGGATCAGGAGTAATGACTGCGTGGAGTGATATGGAACGATGAGATTGTTGACGTAGCAACTAAAAGAAACGCAACTAACCAAAGTGGAAAAGGAAAGATTGAACGGTGTGCATATTTTCAGAGAGGAATTTCCATGGCCATTTTTCATTGAAAATCGGCTCGCGACTGGGTTCGTATAAATTGGGAAAATTGACCACGGCCATTGTTTGATCGTGTTTGGGGGTCTCGCGTGCGTATTTGTCCGGAACCGGGGTGCAGAAATCAATCTCATCGGTAATGGGAAATTAGATTTAAAATGACCAAAAGCATATGGGCAATTCAAGCACAAGGCTTATTTCATGTTGGACTGGCTCAAATAGGCTCAAATGTGAATATAGCATTTTATATAGCATGCTGGTTAAACTAGTAACAGATTATATTTCTTGGATCCTAGGCTGCTTGGGTAGAAATTGACGAGTTTGCCATACTGCCAATGCCAATACCTTGCCAACCTTGCCAAGCAGGATACCATGTTGCATTTTTGAGGCCAATTTCAACTGGCATTAAACTACAGGGTCAGCTAAACCTACTTGAAAAACAGTACCACTTTTAGCGAGCGTATTACACTTGCAGTGCACTTGCAGTGCCACCACATGACTTGTTCGATTACTGGATCATTCCGTACTTGACATTAATCCTATTGGTGGATAAATCGGTGGTTAATTGCCGGAAAAAAAATACATGGGATGTACTGCAGATAGACCGAGGTTTCAAAGCCGTGGTCTTAATGCCGCTTACATTCGCAGATCCTACTCTTTGTACAATATTGACTCATTCAGTTCTCATTCAGTTCTCATTCAGTTCTCATTCAGTTCTCAATTCAGTTCTTCTTTCAATTCTTTCAGTCTTTCAGTTCTTTTAGTTCTTTTAGTCTTCTTTGATTCCCTTTTCTGTCTGTGAACTTTTCATGTTCATATGCAGTACTTGATCACTCCGACACAAAGTGGTTGCGGTTGCAAAGGGTTTGTCAGTGGGTTGGTGACAGAGATCAAATTTTCCCTTGCATATTCCATCCTTATCAGTGAGCCCTGATAATAGCAATTGATAGAGTTGATAGTTGATAGCAGTGAAAGTTGATAGCAGTGATGATAGTGATAATTGATAGTGATAATTGATAGCAGTGATAATAGTGATATCAATTGACTATGCGTTATTTTATAGACTGAGTAATGCGAGTTATGAGGTGATGAGACGTTTGATTAGTTTGGTGGATGTAAGCGACCTGTCACGACTGGTGTTCGCTTAAATGTTCTGGGTTTAGCGATGAACATTCAAAATATTCAATTTCAATTGGATGTTGATTGGATAAGAGCAAGTACCTAAAAAAATTATAGATAAGAGTATAAGGAGCGTTGATCTATTTTTTTGTGGAATAATGGACACTACGGAACGAAGGTCATTTATCTCATGTGTGATAATGAAAAGAAACCATCGAGCAGATCATTAATGGCTAGAAGCTTTTGCTCTTGGACAATCAAGTCGCAGCCTTTTAATCCCATTGGCATGAAATATGATTGTGGGGCTTCCTAGGTGACGGTACCTGAAAGTCACCCGGAAGTACCCTAGTCCAAAAACTTGGTATGTAAGCGTTTACGTAAACAGGTTCTAAAATTTTCAGTAGAGGTGAAGATAGAACAGTAGAGGTGAAGATAGAAGTCCAGAGAAACTTCCTGTTGTCTTTTTTAGTTGAAAGTCGGGCACGCTCAAGTACTTTTCTATTTTATAGGGTATAGGGTGCATTGACAATCGAAGGCCGCCACTTCTTCAGAAACTCGAGGTAACGCCAGTTCAAGACCTGTTGAAGGTATACATGTATACTTCAGAGGGGAAACTTTGTGGCAGAAAGCAATGGTTCGTGCCTCGATCTTTGAATTCTTTATCATAATAAGTTAACACATACGTGTGTACATACGTGTGTACATACATGTGTACATACATGTGTACATATATGTGGCTTTGGTCATCCCGCCTGCTCGATACTGCAGTTACAAGTCGTAGCGATTATGATTTGTATGGAATCTGTATGCAGGATTTGCAGCAATTTAAGCAACTTCAACTTCTCTTTGGCAAACAAAAAGTAGTTTGGTTCATACAAACGTTACGGTTTCATGTTGTCATAGAAATGGTAAGTAACTATGTAAATAATTGAGTAAAAAAGGGGATGAAGTATGTGGTTTCTGGCTATGGTGAACTGGTTTTTCAAAATTGACAAGGATAGATTCAGGCATATATGAAATGATTAGCGCATTTTGGGAGCCCTTGGAGTGAACTCCATACACGAGTTCAAGCGAGAAAGCAATTGTTCGAGGTTGACGTACTTTAGAGGTGTCAATACTTGTCTGTGAAGCAGTATCAGCCAAAGTTGGTTCCCATTATGGGAAGCCGTGAATTGCTCCGGATCCTGTAAAGTTGTCAATGAAAGTAATCATGACTCACCAACAAACGTAGTTTAGTACTGGCTGTGTGATGGCCTCTACTTCAAACCGTGTCTATACGCAGTTCCCGTATCGAAAATGAATTACTGAACAGGCACTAATTGCACTGGCATTCAGTGAGCTTTACTAGCCTAACCGAAACTTGTTCGTTTAAAGAGCTACTGTCTTGGTTCATTGCCTCGGGTTCTTAGGAGTCAAAGTAGATGAAAACGGTTTAATCAGTTAGGTACGGTGATAAGGCCACCATGCTTGTTGCATCTATGGTGGATGAGCTACATCTATGGTGGATGCTACATTGGAGGCTGGTCACGAGAAAGCCAAGATTTAGAGTACCAACTAGACATGAAATAAACATGACCTTATCTCTCCTCAGTAATTATTAAGAAAACAAGAGTTAATTAGATGCCAACAAAGAGTAAAAGAATCAAACTTCAACATTTCGCTTCGCTCAATGTTGATGTAAAAAGAACTCCACTCACGAAATTTTCAAGCAACTTTTTCAAGTTGGTCAATGTGAAGATCGATTTGGTAAGATTAAATTTCATTTCTTCCCAAAGAGGAAGAAAAAAGCGGTTGCCCGTTTCATGAGCACAGCATTTCAATGATAATTATAAACTCAATTAAAAAACTCTGGAGTCTAAAACGCTATAGGAACCTATTCAAGTGTTTTGCAGTTTTGAAAAGTGCTTCTCGAATAACGGGGTTTAGTGCGGTGTTTCATACTTTAGCAGATGTACAGAGCATCTTTCCCCACTTTTTTTCCAGCTAGTCGCAGTGTTTTTACCAGCATTTTTTAAGACTAGGTGAGATGATTCGATTTACGAGATCGATTTACAAGTTCGATTTAGTATCTTGTCAGTATCTTGCCAGATGGTGTTTTCAATGTACAATTGAATGTACATGCTATTTTTGCGTAGGGTGTGTTCTGTTATTTTTCGCGTTCCACTGCTGGAATTTTCGCGCTCTTCCTCATTGTTCACCATGACATCTGAAGACGAACTTCCCCTTGCCAAAGTCAAACCCAGGGTCGAAGACTCCGACGACGACATTCCTCTTGCAAAGAAGAGGAAACGCGTGAACGGACCCACGAAAAAGAGGCAGAAGACGGACAAGACGGACAAGCCCAAGGTCAAGAAGGAAAAGAAGGACGTTAAAGAAAAGGCAAACAAAGACAAGAAGGCCAACAAGCCTGCTGTGAAGAAGGAATCGAAGAACGAGGTGAATGAGGTGAAAAAAGAGGTCAAGAAGGAGGATGCCAACGGCTCATCGCGTCCCTCTTCGGTCAAACCTGAGGAGGATTCGGACGTTTACAAGTGGTGGGAAGAGGAAGATCTCGATGGGGAAATCAAATGGAATTCCCTTGAGCACAATGGTGTGATGTTCCCACCCGAATACGAGCCGCTTCCTTCACACGTAAAGCTCTACTATAACGGAAAGCCAGTATCGCTTCCCAAAGAGGCCGAGGAAGTTGCTGGTTTCTACGCTGCGATGTTGGAAACCGACCACGCCAAAAACCCGGTTTTTCAGGAGAATTTCTTCAACGACTTCAAGATAGTATTGGAGGAGTGCCGCTTGAGAGGAGACGATGCTCCGCAAATCACAGACTTTGAAAAGTGCGACTTCTCCAAGATGTTTGCACACTTTGAAAAGTTGAAGGAGGAGAAGAAGCTTCTCACAAGAGACGATAAAAAGCGCATTAAGGCCGAAAAGGAGGCGTTGGAGGAACCGTACAAGAACTGTATGCTCAATGGTCACAAGGAAATGGTGGGAAACTTTAGGATAGAACCCCCGGGCTTGTTCAGAGGACGTGGTGCACACCCCAAAACCGGTAAGTTGAAGCGGCGTGTTCACCCTGAGGATGTCACTCTCAACATCAGTGAAGGAGTAAAGGTGCCAGAGGCTCCCGCAGGACACTCGTGGAAGGAGGTGCGCCATGACAATACTGTGACATGGCTCGCCATGTGGAAGGAAAACATTGCGGATTCCACCAAGTACGTGAGGTTTGCGGCCAACTCATCAATCAAGGGCCAGAGTGACTTCAAGAAGTTTGAGACTGCCCGTAAGTTGAAGTACCACATTGATGAAATCCGTAAGGACTATGAGAAGATGTTGAAGAGTGAAGTTATGTTGGATAGACAGATGGCCACAGCCACGTATCTCATTGATCGGTTCGCACTCAGAGCAGGTGGTGAAAAGGGTGAAGATGAAGCTGATACAGTGGGATGTTGTTCTCTTCGTTTTGAGCACATCACGTTGAAGCCCCCCAACACGGTCATTTTCGACTTTTTGGGTAAGGACTCCATTAGATTCTACCAGGAGGTGGAGGTTGTTCCGCAAGTGTTCAAGAACTTGAGGATCTTCAAGAAGCTGCCCAAGCTGCCGGGTGATGACTTGTTTGACAGAATCAATCCTTCACTTTTGAACAAGAAGTTTCAAAACTACATGAAGGGTCTCACAGCAAAGGTGTTCCGTACCTACAATGCGAGTAAGACGATGCAGGACCAATTGGAGTTGATTGAGAACTCGGGTACTGTGTCTGAAAAGGTCGTCAAGTTCAATGCTGCGAATAGAACGGTTGCCATCTTGTGTAATCACCAGCGTACGGTGAGTAAAACACATGGGAGCACTGTTGCGAGAATCAGCGATAAGTTGAAGGAATTGGTGTGGCAAAAGATCCGCACCAAGCGAATGATGTTGGAGCTCGAGCCCAAGCTCTTGAAGAAGGAAAAGGAGTACTTTGAAGAGCTCAGTGAGTTGACAAAGGAAGACGAGGAGGCAATTCACACAGCAATCATTGGCAGGATGCGCGAGCAGCTTGAAAAGAAGATTGCGAGGGAAAATGAAAAGTTGAAGCTCGAGGGGAAGGAGCCTTTGACAAAGGAGGCCATCCAGGAGAAGAAAGACAAGATTGACGAATTGGAGGCGGAGTACAAGGAAGAACTCAAACTGGGTAAGCCTGAGGTGAAGAAGACAAGTGTTGAAAAGTTGAGGCTGCAGGTGGAGACGATTGAAAACCGTATTTTGAACACCACGATGCAGTTGAAGGATAAGGAGGATAATTCGGAGGTTTCGTTGGGAACATCCAAGTTGAACTATATTGACCCGAGATTGACTGTGATGTTTTCAAAGAAGTTTGATGTGCCGATAGAGAGGTTGTTTGCCAAGACGTTGAGAGATAAGTTCAAATGGGCAATAGAGAGTGCGGATGAGAACTGGAGGTTCTGATGGAGATAGAGTAAAGGAGTTTCGTTGGTACAGCCATCACTCAATGCTCCGATTAAAAATAGACATGGTGGTCTCTGTAGAATTAAGAAGGTCATGATAATCTTAGATGAATTTATAGAAGAATAAAAATAGATCAAGATAGGTAGAGGGGATGAGAAGATGATGAGAAGATGATGAGAAGATGAGGAAAAGATGAGGAAGGAAGAGGATGAATATGAGGAAGGAAGAGGATGAATACGAAGAAAGTATGACAAAGACAAGAAAGAAGATGAGGAACTGAAAAAAGAGTGTACCAATTTAGGTGGAGAAGTTTCAGCCAGAAAATGCAGTGTCAGCCGTCCGAAAAATAAGTGACCAAATTTAGAGCAATACATAGTTTAAGGAGCTGACGGGACTTCATCAGTTCCTTGGATGGCAACTTTTCACCTTTTAAATTACCAAATGGCAGTGAAAATTATCTGCAACTTTATGAGTACAAACTCGTCAAAAATTTCTAACCCCGAGATGAACGTTTCCAGCACCGTTTCAGCACTGCAAGTCATTTCGCCTCATTAGGACCATTGACTGTCTTGCTTTGTTTTAGAGTGCTAAATATGCCTTTCAGCTTCCTTTGATGCCAAAATCTCTGCCACTTTGAGTATCTCATCGTATTTCTTATCTTCATTACCCACTTGTGCACCCGGTACCACGTGCATCCTGCATATAAATTGCACACCATATAAACTTGTAAAATCGCACAATTGGACATTAATGTTGCCGACCCAGAAGAGAATAGCCCTCCCCGCGCGCGTGGAGCCCAAGGTGTTTTTCGCCAACGAGAGAACCTTCCTCTCGTGGCTCAACTTCACTGTGATTCTTGGGTCTCTCGGTGTTGGATTGCTCAACTTTGGTGACAGTGTGGGCAGAATCTCTGCCGGCTTGTTCACCTTCATTGCCATGTTGACCATGGTTTACGCTTTGGTGACCTACCACTGGAGAGCAAAGGCCATCAGATTGAGAGGTTCTGGCCCTTACGATGACAGATTTGGACCCACAATGTTGTGTATCTTCTTGTTGGTTGCAGTGGTGGTGAACTTTGTCTTGAGAATAAGGGCGTAGAGTAAAGGCTAGGCAAGCAAGGGTGGAAGGAGCTATCGAGATTCTAAGCAAGCCATCAACTGAGAATAAGTTATCAATGTCAACTTGGATAAGTTATCAATTGATAGTCAACTTGATAAGTTATCAATTGATAGTCAACTTGGATAAGTTATCAATGAACAGTCAACTTGGATAAGTTGTGATCAACTTATAGCACTGAACAACTCCAAACACCAATTGTCATTAGTACTCAATCGAGGTAATCGTCAAGTATGTGAATTCATCGTAAAGAGGATATCGATTGATAAGGAAATCATGAAACAAATTAGTGAAGCATAATGCTATCCAGAAACAATAGTATGACTATTTGAGTAAACATTGTAGAGATGAGGTGAGCTGAGGGTAGCTGAGGGTGGGTTGTGAGCTGGAGCTAAAGGTGAGTTGAGTTGAGCTGGAGGTACTGAAAGTTGGAGATTGAAGGTGAGTACTGAAAGTATTGAAGGCTGAAATTGTAGGTAGACACTGAAGTTGGAGACTGACACTGAATTGAGAAACTGTTGAGAAGAATTACACCCAAATCTTCCGGCATTTGGCAAAGAGCTCAATCTGAATTCATTATACAGGACCATGGGCATTTGCAAAGCCATTCATCACTCCCCAATTTCCTACAGCCTCTTTTCCTGCACAAAAATACACGAACTAGTTAATCAACAAGCAACAAATACATAGCAAGAGCTAGGAAGAGATTGATAACTGATTGAACTCTTGGTAATTGCAGCTGATAGTCTTTTGAAAATCCATTTGGTCCGATACAACCATATAGACTGACGGCTCTTTTGGTACACTCATACCGATCAAAACCACATACTGTTCAGAGGTACCTGTTAGTAGATATAACAGAGGCTAGAATTGGTTTGAAGGAACCAGATATAAAGGAACCAGATATTACCATCTAGAAGGAATTATCTAGGAACTACCCAGAATCAACAACACAACTGGTACTACAACTACTTATGATGGCACCCAAAGTTATTGCCCTCTTTCTCATTCATTTTGATATAAGGACGGGATATGAGCTCACATGGTCACGTACGTCTACTGATGTGTCTTTGAAAGGGCTCGACTATAAACTTCTTCCATCTGGAATCCACAACTTTGACGAGACCACTGTCATGGTGAGCCACCTTGACAAAGGCAAACTTTACTACGGATTGGGTCGTTTCAGACAGCATATAGTGAATGGTCACACCGAAGGAGAGGAGATAGACCGTGCAAATGTCAAGATGTACCTGTTGGGAATTCTCTGTGAGCCCATTGAATCTGACTGGAAACCGAACGAATATATCAACAATGGGTGGGAATACATTGACTACTTGGACTCGCAGCTCAGTTCCTTCTTGAATGCTCAAAGATACGATGACTTTAGTATTTTTGACCAGACTTTCGACGACTTGTCCAACCATCTTTCCTGCAATATCCATAACCATCTCCTCACGAAATTGGCGGACTTCATCACCATCTTGGGACCATTGGTGTTTGTGGCACACAAGCAAGCACTTTTGAGGAAGAAGATACTTATTTTCAACAAGAATACCGATTACTTTGTGGTGAATGCCTTCAACTATGTGCTTGCATTATTAGCAAGTGTCCCCGACCAAGCCAGACGTTATTCGGATAGCCCTATAAGTAACACGCCCGGGAACTCCAGATCCAAGCATATTCCCTCAAATCCAAACTCATACACCAACCTTAACCAATACTCCACAGCTGCCACTGACCCATCCATCCCCCTCAACTCAGTCCCCATCTACACTGTGGGACTACCTGATCTTGACTCGGGGCTCATGGATATCGATGGGTTCATTGGGCTGACCAACGACGATATTTTGATGGACCAGAAGAATCTTTACGATATTGCGATTGTTCTCCATGAAAACGAGAGGGGCGTCGAGATCCGTGATTCCAATGGCAAGGTCATCAAGGCCACCCAAGCAGACTACACAAACTTCAAATTTTTGTACAAGGAATTGTTCGGCAGGAGCGAGCACAGCGGTGTGACCAACCACCTCAATATTTCAACCGATGACCTCTCTTTGCACACCACGTACTCTGTTTCGACTGCTGTGTCGAACGAGCACTTCACTGTGGTTGGAGAGCCGCAATGGTGGATTGAATCCACGGAACTGCGCCTGTGGACCGGGCTGTTCTGGGACGCGTTCCTGTGGTTTGCAAGTGCAGGAGCCGCAGCCAAGTCTGCACCGTTGAATATCACTGGAATAAGAGGAGTCGATCTCATGCAATTGGTGAACTTGGTGGGGAGTTTCCATAGGCGGACTTACCGCTATGTGTTTGTGTTGAAAGAAGAGCTCGATGAACAGGAACACCTGGAAGACGTCGAGTTGGAGTTGACGTACAGGGATTTGGTGGACATGGGACTTGATCCGTACTCGGAACAGGACTGGGAGTTTATCAAAGAATTTGCAGTGTTGTACTGGAAGGAGGTGAAGGGAGTGACTATAGGAGTGGGAGGTATCTGCTGCTGAACAACAAGAAAGAACAAATGAGCGAAGCGAATTTGTTCGACGAGAGACTACACAGTACATGGAAGCTATAAGTTTCAAAGTTGCAAATTTATAAAGTTTTATCGAAGGTAGGGAAGGTGAACCAAAGGAACCAAGGAAGTAAATGAAAATGTAAATGAAATGTACATTGAGATGAAGTCAGTTTAGTCACTTTTGAAGTCACTTAAGTCACCTTATGAATTTTGAGGTAGTATTCCAACACTAAGTATGCTCATGACATGATACGACATTGGGATTTGCCAAAATGCAACATGTACCCCTGTATAAATGTAGTGTATGCACACCAGAAATTGCAATCTCAAGACCTGAAGAAGCAAGTTGAAATACTTTATCAACCAAGACGCTACTTCTCTAATTTAATGTGTACAATGTTTAAATGTGTACAATGAACGATTATCTCTTGCTCTGAAGCTTGGCAAATAAACTTTTCTAAAAAGCGCCTTGCTTTTCGGAACCGCGCTCTGTTGCCATGTTTCCAATATCAGAAACTTTAGTCACTCTACATGAACACAATCCATTAGCGAATAGTGAAGGTTCTCCCAATGGTTCACATTGTCTGAAGATAGTCTTTTAAGTTATTCTTGATTGGGGGATTGCCAAGTGATTTTCTCCGCTATTCACTATTATTCTGGTCTGTTTTATTAGCTGGCTATTTTCTTCCATATTCCATGACGTCTTCGTTCTATTACATCTTCTTCCATGTTCTGTACTTCCATCTTCCACTTCTTCTACTTCTTCTTCTACTTCTTCTACTTCTACTTCCTCTACTTCTTCTTCTACTTCTTCTACTTCTACTTCCTCTACTTCTACTTCTTCTACTTCATCTTCTACTCTTCTACTCCACCCTACTTCCTCTTCTATATTCATCTTCTCAAGCTTCTAGGCACTTCTCCATCAGCAACCCTTCTGTTTGATTGCTACCCCATTACTGTAACCCCTTCATTCATTTAAAGTCAGTTCGATAGTGTGGTTTTGAGCCCTTACCCTCCATCTAGCACAGCTCTTGTTAAATACACTTTGGTACCGGCCACCATGCAGTAGAAATAGCCACAAAAGGATCACAGCTCTGAGTATCCCAGTGTGTGAACTGTGTGGTATTTCGCTGTTTATTTGTCTTTGTACGTTTTACTGTATCGTAAATTGTATACCCGTTTCCGTAACGATTTCCATTCCGATGATCGGCACATCCAGAAAAAGTTGGCCGGTTGCAAGTGTTTACGTGATTTGATGTCAAAGTGACATTCCTCGCGATGATTTGACGTTGTAATTGAAACAATAGTCGATGGTTTCACGTCATGCTACTGTCCCAACGTATCTCGTATCCGTTATTTTTTTCTCGTATTCTATAAAATTCTCAATCGTAGATCAATTGATTTGCGTGCCACATTCCAGCAGTACAAATCCTGTCTCCTTCAGAGTCCATTTATCTTTCAAATCAATCCCTCAAGTCAATCTTTCAAGTCAATCTCACCAACGACTTTAATTTATTCAGTCTCATCTACTTATCTAATCATTTCCTCTTTTACTAGTACCTTCCCAAGTTTCGCTATGCCATGAGGTGCTGAGGTGCTTCCACATTCTTTATCCTTCTTTCTTTCCACATTCCTTATCCTATTCTTTCTTTCTTTCTTATCCCTCCAATTCTTATACCTTCCAATTCCGAATTGTCTTTGGGGAAGTCTTTTGTTTTTTTGCGCCACCTTTCAAAAAATTCCACAACACTCCCTATCCCAATGAAGGGCCACACCAACCGCAAATCCAACGGATCGGGTACTGGCGCCGGTCCCTCTCGTGCGCTTTCACCGGAGGGCCAGCAGCCCCAGGCGAAAGTGCCGGGAAAAACAGGCCTTACAATGGCTGACGCGTTGGCAGCCTCTATCAATAAGAAGTCCAAGAGCTCTAGCCCTGGAAGGGACACTGAGGATAGGGCAAGAGATGTAAAGGAGGGGTCTAAGGAGGCATCAAAGGAGGCAAAGGAAGGGGCAAAAGAAGGGGCAAAGGAAGGGTCCAAGGATGGGAAGGAAGGATCAAGGGTTGGTGACAGATCTGATAAGGCGAACGACAAGGTGGGATTTGACAAACAAAACTCCGATAAACTGGGGTCTGAGAAATTTGCTGGGTCAGAAAGATTTGTTTATAAACCCAAGGCCATGAAGTCGGCCAGTCCATCCAAGTTTTCGCCGTCCAAGTTCTCGTCGTCGCCCAAAAAATCATCGCGCTTCAAGACTGATACCGATATCAGCGGTGGTCTCCACATTCGTGAGCGGGAGTTGCAGAGATGGGTTCCCGACGAAGACGGGCCCGGCGTTTCACTCACTCTTGATAACAATGATGATGAATGGGATCAGTTCAAGGCAAACAAGGAAAAGTTTGGTGTGGAGTCAACCTATGACGAACACTTGTACACCACCAGAATCGACACTTCTGCGCCTGATTACGCCGAAAGAGTTGCTAGAGCTGATAAACTTGCAAAGGAAATCGAAGGCCAGAGCTCTTCTTCCCGCCATGTTCTTGAAGAGCGTGGAGTCTTGGTGGATGACTCAGGCATGGATGAGGAAGACAAGTATTCGGGTGTGGAGAGAGAAAAGGCAGAGGCGGCCGGTCAGGAGAAGGATGCAAGAGGTATCGAGTTGATGGCTGCTCTCAAGGGTCCATCTAGTGGCAAGTACACTGCTGCTCCTCGTAATCGTGGAGCCCACTATGATCCAGCTATTATTTCAACAAAGAGGGATGAAGAGGAGAAGGAGCAAAATGACGAGAATAAGGATGACTCCAAACCTTCCTCGATTCCTGCAAAGCCTGGCTTTGATAAGAACAAGCCAGATACTTTCCGTCTCAATGCCCAGAGCGAGATCAACTCTTTGCGTGAGTTTAGTGCCAACTTTAGGATCCCTCACAAGATACCAAATGACTTGTTGCCGATTCTCTCCAAGGATAAGTTGAAGCAGGATGAGATTTTGAAGAAGCAGGATAAGACTAAAAAGAAGGTTGATAACAAGTCGGCCTTCAAGCTCAACCCCAAGGCTGCCGCCTTCACTCCATCCAAGATGTCGCCCACCCCTCCGCCCAATTATGCGAGAAATAACAGCAATGGTAACGGTAACAATAACGGACTGCCCAGAGTATCGAACTCCCGTGCGTACTCGTCGTCGAACGGACTGTCGCTGCAGTTCAAGAAGCACCACCAGATCTCCCCATCCGAGTTTTTCGGCGGGAAGATACCGACTGCTGCCTCGCAAAAGAAGAAGGCTAACGACTTCCAGTACTCCTTTAGCTTGTTTGTCACGGCACGCAAGAATGGAACACCTCAGAATGTGCGCACCTTCCAGACTCCTCCAACTTGGGACTCGACTGTTGATGAGACACATGACCAGTTGTTCCCTGCGTTGAAGGGATTCGGTATAGCCATGATGCCCATGCCTCAGATGATGATGCCTGGATCTCCATTCATTCCTAGTCCAATGATGGCACAGCCTTCGGGAGGAGGCAAGTTCTCAATGTCGCCACAGCAAACTCACATGCAGCCTCACCAGCTGCCGCAGCAGGCCGCGGCCATGGCACATTTGCAACAGCAGCAGTTCCACGCTGCAATGATGTACCAGCAGTTCCCGGTACCGGGACAGCCTCCAATTTACCCTGGTGGGGAGCAAGCGTTTATTCCTCCAGGAGGTTTCATGCCTCCTCCAGGAGGATATCCTGGTGGAAGTGGGGGAGGAAGTCCTGTTGCAGGCCATGTGATGATGGGAAGTCCACAATATTCGTATAATGGATACGGAGGAAGGAGGTACCAAAAGAGGTAACAGAAATCTGAGAGGGGAGAGGTGTGCAAAGGAAGTTCTTGGATGAACACCTTGCTAACAGGTTCAGTAGTTGGTAAACTCAGGGTGAACAGTTGGCTGAGTGGTGTTGAAGTTGGCAAATAGTTGCACAAATGATGGAAAAGGGTGATGGAGAAGGCTGGAGATATTAGCTAGATGGGAGAGCATGGTTCAGAAAATAGGTGAGTAGTAAGGAAAATATCAGGTAAGATGTAGGAACAACCAAATTAGAGCTAATTTGTTTGAGAGATCTAGTGATGATACCGTATTAGGCTTTTCATTGGGTGTCAATGATTTCTTGGAAATTTCTTACTAGTTAATAAGGAACTGAGAACCGTGTGGTACTTTAATGTGAGCCTGAGATGGGCTTGATCTCAATGATGTCATTAAACATGATGCTTGAGATGAATCGATAAGCGAGATTTTTCATGCGTAAGGTCGTGTGACAAGTAAATCCATGTCTTAGAAGATCATTTACTATATCAAGTACTACGCACACCTTACAATAGAGATTAAGTTGAATCAGAATTAATTAATGACTACCGCTTTGCAAATCACTTCACTTTGATAATTATCTCTCTTATCAATGGTTGTCTTAGTAACCAGTGATCTTAATAACCCCTGTCACTAATTTTTCTTGACTAATCAAGGGTGAAAGTAATCGTCATTAGTAATCTCTTATAAATTGTTGGATTTTTTAGACTGCCTCAGTATTTATTCATTTTTTGGTGATTTTGGTCAATTTTTGGCCAATTCTATGGTTTTGTAAACACCGTCATAAATTACGTAATACGGATTAGGAGAAACCTTTATCCGAAAACAATAGAACCAACAACACTCTATATTGCATAATCGCGAGAAAATGCCTGTTTAGAATTGGGCAGCGTCCATTTGGGTCATCCTTAAAAATGCTACTCTATACATCAAATGAAGATTTTAAGGAGAACTCTAACTTTGACTGCAGCCACAATTGATGAAACATTTCCAGGCTTTAGATTGTGGCTAGATAGCATAGATGTAGTATGTAATTATTGGATTTTATAGTCAATGTATCAATTTAAAGTACATACTTTTTTGGGAGAGACTTTAGCGGAGCTTTTTTGCATTTTTAGCGGGAACGAAGGTTTTTACTGAGGACAATTAGTGGGATCATTTTAATTTGTCTTTCCAAATATCCTGAGCATTACTATTATTCATATGTTTAATCATCACGTCTATCTTTTTTAGTCTCTACTCATACCACGCTTCAATTTGCCAGATTTCGGGGCCAATTTTGGGTCCTGTTCGGGGCCTGTTCCTTCAATAATCTCTTCCTCAATCATTTGTTTTGTTCATAGTGACTTCTTCGGCAATTTGGGTTCACAATTGGGTTTAGTTTGGGTTTAATGTTGCCTTCTTTCAACAACTCCTCGACTCTTGTGTTTCTTGAAAACCAATTGTTTATTCGAATTGTTTATTCATTAGCGTCAAAGTTTGTTCGCGAAATATTTACAACTACAATTTCCATGACTGACGTAGCCCTCTCCAAAATCTCTGGGCTTATCAAGGTCGAGGAGGATCTTGTCAAAATAGCGCAATTGCGGCAGCAATTCGTTAAAGAGAAGGCCTCCGTCGATTCCAAGCTATCCACCATGACCCAGCTTCAGATCGATTCCATCATGGACAACTTGTCAAAACTCAATACTGCTGCCGTCAAGCTCAACGCTATTAAATCCAATATCAACAAAGTGAATCAGGTGCACGACGACTCCATTACCAAGATCAAAGATTATGGTGCCATTTCGACCATGACGAATGTCAATCAGTTTTTGGGCCAGGTGCAAAGTTTGTACACCGATATTGCCGGGTTCAAGGCGTATCTCCAGAAAGTCAACTCCAAAACCGAAAGGGAGTTGGAGCGTATGAAGAATGACCTTGAGTATTCCCTCACACATGTTTTCGAGATCCATTTCGCTCTCAATCAAGCACGCAATTTCGCAGACTACCTTCAGTTGGATCTGTTGCGTCTTTCTGATGACTTGAAGAGTATCGTAGCCAAGATTGTTTTCCCACTTAGGGCTTCTGTTCGTTTATTTGACGACTTGTTAAGTGAGGCCATCACATCTCTCACTGAAGCGGTCAAGGAGGGAAATACCGCTCTTGCTTTCAAGGTGATCAAGATTGTAGAGTTTGAGGAAAACCAAGATATGAAGTTCACCTTGATGCAGCTGCTTGGATTGCACAACACAAAGGACCACCGTACTATTCAGTATGAGAATTTCCGCAACGGACGCAGAGAGTATCGCAAGTTTTTCTTTGATAGGTTGGAGGACCTGTTGGTGGATACCTTCAATGGATGTGTGGAACATTTCGAGCACGACAAGATGTTGGTGTACGATAACTTGGAGTGGTTGGAGGACGAGTTGCGTTTTGTTGCAGAGACTTTTTCACAGCTCTTCCCACCGGAATGGGAAATGAGCGAATTCATCCAGAAGGTGTACCATGAACAGCTCCATAAACTCACAATGCTGATAGTGAGATCAGACCCCCCTGCAGAAGATTTGCTCAGAATCTTGTCGTATGACCTGCACTACACAAAGCTTGTGGCTACATTGTACGACCGCAAGAAGGTGCCGTCCATCATTGGAGACGAGCGTAAGACCCAGGTTCTCGAAGACTACCTCAAGATTATCACCTCCAAGATGGAGGAGTGGAACGCCAACTTGATGAAACAAGAGAAGGAAGTTTTCAACACCCGTAATGGTGGAACTGCACCACACAGCTACAACTATCACCAGGTTTTCGAAGATTATGTTGAAGGGGGAGAGCTTACGATGCTTGAGGTGGATGCACTGGTGTATGTTCTTCCAGATTTCAAGATTCCATTGACGATGTTGAAGGAACAAGCAGACGTGAGTGCGGACCTGGGATACTCCAAGATATTGGTGGGAGTCATCGAACATTGGGCCAAGGTGTACAATGAGCGTACCGATAATTACCGTATGGTTATTGAGGATGAGTTTGAGCGTTACATGGTGTGTTTCAACAACGAGCGTTTCTTAGAACACCAAACCATGATGAAGAGAATCTTCAAGAAGGACAAAACAGAGAGATTGGATGTGGAAAATATGACAAACGAGGAGCTCGAGGCAATCTCTCCACAGGGTTTGATTGAATATTTGGTGGCTTTGGGTAATACTTACGAGATTAATACTGATAGACTCCAGGACAAGTTCCTCCCTGCGTACAAGGACAAGACGCACCCATCGTACCACGCAGCAATCGAGAGAGCATTCGAGGACACCATGGGACCAAGTACCGAGATTATTTCGGTGGTTGTGCGGTACGTTGTGGATATTATTGTGAACGATTTGTATCCTGCTCTTTCATCGACGTTCAACAAGAGTTGGTACGAAGACAAGGCGCCTCGTGGAGACGATGTTAAAGACACACAGCGTATGGTTGACACAATTGGCGAATACATGTCTGAGATCAGAATGTACGCTTCCTATGATATCTACCAGGTTACCTTCAATGTGTTATTGGACACGTTCATCCTGGCGTATCTCAAGATTGGATACACCAATATTTTGCAGGGAGATGCCAAGAAGATCGATGCCACGGCTGTAAAGAAGTACAAGTCATTCAGTGAAGCCATAAATAGAGATGTTTCATTGTTTTACACATCATTGGAGGGGCTTCTCACTGCCAAGGATAGGGAGTACTTATACAGCAGTTTGAATGCATTGGAGTTTTGTGGTGTCATGGCAACCGTGGAAAAACCACTCGAGTTCATTCCACAGATGTGGGAGAATGAGATTTTGCCAATGTTTTACTACTGTTCCGTTGAGTATGTGAGGGGTGTTTTGTTATGCAGAAAGGATTTGGAGAAGGCTGAGGTGAATAGGATGATTGATGAGTTGGTCAAGATCCAAAGGGATTACCACATGAACAATGAGCCACCGCAGATTCCAGTGGGTACATTAACGGATTTCTCTTTCACTTAGTGAATCTGAAATTATGGGAAAAATATATAGGTAAGTAGCTTCATGAGTGATGAGGCAGAGAGACGAGCTATAACGCGTTAGTTGAGCTAGTGCGATACGATACGAAAAGATGAAGCTAAAGGGATAGTTGAGAACTGGAATGAAATATTGTATGAGACATGCAGAGGATGTAGACAATGGGAAAGTTTTCAATGAGTACTAAAAGCATGTACAATCAGGTTATTGTAATTCTACCATATATTTCGTAAATCATTGTTATTG
Organism: Kodamaea kakaduensis; assembly: GCA_030558435.1. Taxonomy (NCBI): domain Eukaryota; kingdom Fungi; phylum Ascomycota; class Pichiomycetes; order Serinales; family Debaryomycetaceae; genus Kodamaea; species Kodamaea kakaduensis. The sequence goes on from JAJMSN010000036.1 coordinate 119,994, forward strand.
TGAATAAACAAACATAACATTGTTTCGTTCCCAGTTGCTATACCGAGACCTATCGAACAATTGTTTTTAGTTCAACCTTTAAATCTAGACAAGGCGAACTGATAATCGAATGAGTGTTACTTGTATCTGGAGTCTACCCTTACAAGTTCACGTCTCTCTAAAGTGTTACGCTCAATTGTTCTTCCTCTCTCTTCAACCTGGCTTACACTGAAAATTATCAGGGCGCACAAGGCCACTTCTGGGGGAATTTCCCCCACAACCAAGCCATACTCAAAACACCCTCTCTTTTCCACGATTTTTGCAACTTGAGCCTTTCCCTCTTTGTTGAATTTGAAAAGCCTTCCTTCCTTGTCCCAGCGGTAAATGTGCCTACTGCATGACCCATCCGTTCCCTTCGTTGTAAATTTAAATTCGTTTAGAGTTGGAGTCAAGCGTGAACCCATGTAGATTTTATCATCGAGAACTGTTTGACGGCTTTTCATATCCAACTTACGGGGCATTCCCTTTTGTATACCAAACAAGTGTAAAATTGCATGAAGTGCTTTTTCAACAGGCAGCTCAATAAGCTCATCATTGTTAAAACTAAAAAAGCCCCCATTACCAAGTGACGCAAAATATATGTAGGCCACATCTTCCCCACAGGAACGCAAAACATATGCTTGTGACCAGTAAAGGTCAACTTCGTGCCAGCACGCACATGGTTTGACTAGGGTATACTGAAGGCCAGTCAGGTTGTATATTTTCACAGTGCTTTCTTTTGGGTCGTAAGTTACCTGAAGGAGCTCAGAGTGGTCACCATTGTCATGGGGCTTGGGCCACAGAAGTTGCTTTTTGAGGCAGCTTTCCAAGAGTAAATCATGAAGACTTCTTTCGTGGGAGGACTTTTGAAGAGACTCTCCCTTGAGCACTCCTTCCTTAAGAGGTATTTCGGGGAAGAACAGCTCAAGTGTCTGAGACAGGATAGTTTTCGAAAGTTGGAGCGTAGATATTGGTGATTGGGGTACCCCAGGTTGAGCTTGACAATTCTGACAGTCAAACATAAGTACAACATACCCCTACTCTCCCAGCCCTTTATATTATTGAGGCAATTAAGGGAGAAAATTTCGCAGCCAGTGCGGCAATTCTGTTCAATCAGATTTGAAAGCTGTGATGATGTAATGCGCAAAATAAAAGCGCATTTTCATATGCTAGACAATTGCAAGACGCGAAATTGCAAACAATAGACAGAATGGATCATAGATCAACCTATAGAGAGTGTGGAGTCCGAGGGAATAAGTTTAGGGGGGTAAGGAATGTTTCATAACCGTTAAAGTCTTGACCCTGATTCCACAATTTTAAACAAAACCACTCAAAACAATGCTTTAATCACAACAAATCTTAATTGCAAGAGTGAAACCTCCGTCAATTCATAGTCTTAGCCACTCGATTACTTTCATGTAACAAAGCGCTACTTCTCGCTGGATCACCAAATCTCCACTCCTTGAACATTCCGCTTTACAAATCATAATAGTAACGTCTATTTGTGATTCCGTTCTTACGTAACTTCTTGGAAATCATAACCACATTCATTCTCAGCCCTTTCCTGGTCATTTATTCTATATTTGTGCCTACTCAGACTCTGATTCAGAAGAGTAACCTGAAATAACCGGCACGTTTCGTGGCTGAGTGCCCTGTTTCGGGGAGGTGGCTTCTACCTCTTCTGTTCTGTTCTGCTCCCCAGATCCCACTTCTTGGCTAATATTTTTAGTCGGCCCACTGTTGCCATGTATACCCAGGTTGGTATCAGTATCGCCCACATTAGTATCTTTTCGCCCTTCCTTGCCCGATTTGTCTACGCTATACACATTTTCCTTCTTTCTCTTAACCGATATTATCGACCCCACCGTCTTACCTTCCACCAATTTTCGTTTTTTGAAAGCCTCCTTAGCTCTCCTATCCAAATCATCTTCACTTTCTTCAATTGATTTCTTTGCTTTCTCAATCAAGTCATTTTCGTTGATTCTCTCCTTGGATGCATGCAATTCTTCAATATGGTCTTCGAGCTGCTGTTGTCTCTGTTGTTGTTTTAATTTCTCTTGGAGATTCTCGAACACATCCCCTCCTTTCTCCTTTTTGTTCCAAAATGGATCATTTTTACGTTTTTCCTTGAGCTCCTGGTACTTTTGGTTTTCCTCCTCCTCCTTTAAAAGCCTGTCGAGTATTTCATCCTCGGTTTCTTCCCCTATTTTCGAGTTGGCCAAGCGTGAACCGGCACTACTGGTGGCCTTTGACTCGAAGTTACGCACCGCTCCGTTTTCTGGCGTGTACCCTGCGGTTTGGGGATTGGTCTTGAACGTGATGGCATTATTGCACGCCGGGCACGTTATGTGGAACCTGATGATGCGAGTGTTGAGGTACTTTTCTTGAAGCGTCTCTTTTTTGGCGTTGAAGGACCGCCGCTGGGCAATGTATTCATTGCACTTGAGACATCGCATGGAGTATGGGGTCATCATGCGGATTTTGATGGTGGGCGTTCCCCCTCTTTTCTTCTTGGCTTTAGGAACGAGCGATGGATCATAGTCGGGGGGATACCACTTGTTAATGGCTTTACGTTCGGACATTGATGTTGGTGTGTATTTGAAATGTAAAGATCATTACTTTCTGTGCAGGTCGAGAGATGACAGCAATATGCAGGACAAAGAGATGACCATTAACCAAACAACAGGTTATGAGAACTAGATACTATGCCTCAAAATAAGATGAAGAGACCTTTTACGAATGTGTGGATCTGGAAGACTGTTATTCTGTTATTTATTCTCTTATTCATTTTACATTATTGTAGCCCATAGTCGCCCACGCGAATATCTACATACCAGTTTTCATGTTGCAACAACTTCAACGAGGAAACATAAGACAATAATCACTTCTCATAGATTAATAGGAGATTCGAGTACTGAACCAATATATGAACCAATGAAGTAACATGTAAAATATGGACCGCGTAACATGTAAATTTGTCCTATCTAATTATAAGGTGGCATCGAGAAGACGCGAGTCTCTTCGAGAATTACTTCCACTCCGAGACATTATAAGCGCCTGAGTCACCCAGTAATCTTTAAATTAAAGATGATTCAGTCAGCCTGTCTCGGTACTTATTGAAGACACAAGTAAAACCATATACTTTTCAAGATATTCAACTAGATCCATATTCTTTTCAAGACAGTAGAACTAGTCTTCTACAAACAACTCGCCTCGCTCGTTGTTTCTAACATTAAACGTGTCTTATACAAAATTACTATGATATATGTATTTTTGCTTCCACCCCTACACTTAATCAGCGTTTCTTCTAGCAGCTCTCTTGGCAGCTCTCTTCTGAGTACCAAAGATCTTCTTGTCTCTGTTCTTCTTCTGCTTTCTCTGTTGTCTGGATGGCTTCTCAACCTTGGTAGCCAAACCGTATCTGACCAATCTGTAGGTTGGCTCGAATCTCTTGGCGTCGGCGACAGACTCGTAGATCAAACCGAAACCAGTGGACTTACCACCACCGAACTTGGTTCTGAGACCAAAGACGGAAACAGCGTCCTTCTCAGCCTTGTAGATCTCAGCCAACTTCTCACGGAGCTCGTCCTTGGAGACGTTAGCCAAGTTTGGGTGCAAGACGTCGACAACGAATTGCTTTCTAGCCAACAATGGGTTGGAGATAACCTTACGAGTTCTAATGGTAACAGCGCTCTAAAAAATGTTAGTATAATTCTATCGTTCGTCAAAACTTTGCCTGAGAAAATAGGTCTTGAGTTCGTGGTTGTCCTATCATGGACTCATCGAAGGTCATATGGTCATATCGTATTTGGGTGTGATTCATCATTCGTGCAATATAGGGCGTTGTTGTTTGTTGTATCTTATGGTTCCAGTCTTTATTCTCTCATTGTATCGTCTTGTGGTGGCAGTGTACATACCATCTTGACGTAGTTCTAAGGTGGTGGTGTATTAAAACTTTTAACAGGATTTTATTAAAATTTTTTTCCACCTGAAAATTTTCCACACACATTGTGGTACTTTACGATCACGTGAGCATTTTGTGCACACGAGGGTAGAAGCCCTAATATATGATCGGGCACGTGAGACAAATGGTTCAGGTGGTCCAGGAAATGGTCCAGGATCCAGCATATGAGCAGATCAAAGGAACACTTGAAGTTCATTGAAGTTTCCAAGAAAGCCATAAGCCCAAATACGTAATGATCTATTGGGAAAACGAATATCCCACGGTACATTTACGAGAATTTAATGATCATTGATGGATAATTATGTCAGAGTATCACTTTGAAGGAGGATATCTCGGATTTAATTTGAATGATGAGTGTGAAGAGGCATTTGCGCAATTCTTCAATTACCGGTCTAGTGGAAACTTGGATATCAGCTTGATCAGTTGAAAGTGTCCAGCCAATTCCAATTACTGAGGGAACAACTCAATTTTTGAATGCGGTCTTGTAGCATCAGTTCTAATGGCCGAGTGTTTTAGAAATCTTTAGTAATAGTCTTTAGTAATCGTCTTAGCTCAATCGTGTACGGTGTCCACCAACAATGTTGAGTGAATTTCCCCGCGTTTCACTTTGCATCCATTCAACTCTTAAACCCGCTTCCATTCACCCCGGTGCAGGACCCTCTTCAGCCTCTTCACTGCAAATTAACTACGTGATGCCTATTGGCTGTCAGACATCAAATTTGTCATGCGACAATGATGAACTTGCTCGAGCAATCGAGCAATTAGCACTGATTGCTTTGCTGATAGAAAAATTTCGGACTTTCTAGAGGTTGCTTTTGTGTTACTCAAAATCGATTTTTCGGTTCTTCGATTTTTCAAGAACCTTTGACAATAGCGATCCAATTAAAGTTTACACTAAAGTTTCGATTTGCAAGTTTTTACAGTGAGTTTTGATCAACCTACGTTTCGTGTCATTCAATTCATAACATTTAAATAAATTTGTTAGAATATATCATCTTCCAAACAAATATCCCAAACACAGTGTTTTGATGATAATGCTTTAGTTGCGCAAGCTAGTCGAAGCTTAGTTGCATAAACTTAATTGCTTAAGTCTTCTTGAGAGCAATTCTAACAGCCTTGACCTGGGTGTAGTTGTCCAAAGCCTCCTCACCCATCTCTCTGCCAATACCAGACTGACTGTAACCACCGAATGGCACCATTGGGTGGAAGTCGTTGTAGGTGTTGACCCAGATGGTACCAGCCTCCAACTTGGCGGAAACCTCAATGGCAGTGTTGACATTCTCAGTGTGGACACCAGCAGCCAAACCGTACTCGGAGTCGTTAGCCAAAGCAATAACCTCGTCGACAGTGGAGAACTTGTGCAAAGTAACGACAGGACCAAAGATTTCCTCCTTGACAATCTGCATACCCTCAGAGACACCAGAGAAGATGGTTGGCTTGATAAAGTAACCCTTGTTACCGTGTCTCTCACCACCAGTGACAATTTCGGCACCCTCGCTCTTACCAATCTCAATGTAGTTCAAAATCTTCTCAAACTGGTTCTTGGACACCTGGGCACCCATGAAGACACCCTCCTCGAAAGGAGAACCAATCTTGATGGAGTCAGTGGCGGACTTGAAAGCAGCAGCAACCTTGTCGTAGATACCCTCCTGGACGTAAACTCTGGAACCAGCACAGCAGACCTCACCGGTGTTGTAGAAGATACCGGTGATCAAGTTCTGAACAGTCTTCTCAACGTCGGCGTCGTTGAAGACAATCGATGGGGACTTACCACCCAACTCAAGGGTAACCTTCTTCAAGTTGGAGTTGGCAGCAGTGGTCATGATGCTCTTACCAGTGGCGGTGGAACCAGTGAAAGCAATCTTCTTAACCTTGGGGTGGGCAGCGAGGTGGTTACCAGCAGTCTTACCGTAACCGGAAAGGATGTTGACGACACCGGCTGGGACACCAGCCTCCTTGATCAACTTGGCGAGGTACAAGGCAGAGAGTGGAGTGGACTCAGCAGTCTTGAGGATGGTGGTACATCCAGTAGCCAAGACAGGGCCCAACTTCCAGGAAGCCATCAACAATGGGAAGTTCCATGGAATAATCTGACCACACACACCAATTGGCTCTCTTCTAGTGTAGTTAAAGTGGGTGTTACCAGTCTCAATCAAGTTACCCTTGAGCTTGTCGGCCCAACCAGCACAGGAGCGGAAGTAAGCAGCAGTGAGAGCAACGTCACCACGGGCGTTGGCCAAGGACTTACCGTTGTCCAAGGACTCAATGTGGGCGAGGATATCAGCGTCACGGTCAATCAACTCGGCCAACTTGTTAAGAGCCTTAACACGCTGGACAGGGTCGGCGTGGGCCCAGTCCGAGTTGTAGAATGCATCGTGAGCAGCCTTGACAGCCACATCGACATCCTCCTCCAAGGCCTCGTACACCTCAGCAACCTGCTCCTCGGTGGATGGGGAGATAACCTCAATCTTCTTGCCGGCCTGCGACTTGACGAATTCGTTATTGATGAAAAGACCAGTTGGCTGCTCGTAAGTAACGCCATCTGGAAGGGTGATTTTGGTGGACAAGAGTCTCAACCAGTTTGCTCTGGCCATCTTGGAGGCCACATTGGCGATTCCAGCAGGTCTAACGGATCTGAACATTTTGAAGAGTTATAATTGCAATTGGATCAGGGGACAATCTGTGACTGTAACCTGGAAATTGACTGATGGATTAAAAATGACAGCATTTATTCGCTTTATATACTGCAGAATGCGGAGCAACTTTCTCGCAGTTAAGCGCAAGGAGGGGAATAATACCCGCACACAAAAACGAGTGCACAAAAAACGTCCTTCAGCCCAGAATTCACAATTGTTGTGTAAGCCCACGAACAAAAAACCTTTGTTGTCATCTTTCTTCGAAGAATGTACGCGTACCCCACGTTGAAGGGGGTGTGTGCGGATGTCCGACAAACGGATGATGGTCTAAATTTCTAGCCTAATGACATCTTCCCAATCTGTATTACTAAGACAAATATTACAAAGACTAAATCGCTCTAAACTGCTTCTCCACTCTTGCACACGAGCCCGGCACCCCTTTCTTTGGGCTGCTCCAAACTCCCGCCGTTTTCCAATAGACCGAGAGAGTTTGTGCATGCGTTGCAACTCCGTGTTAGGGTTTCCTCCGAGATTCCAAACACCTTGCACAGCACTCCAAAGAGTGTGTTCTTGACCTGGGGTTCCAAGGGTGTGTGTGCATTCCCAACTTCTTTTTTCCCATCCTCCGGGTGCATCAACCCCTTTTGCCCTATTCCCAGCGGCTCTGCTGGTGCTGTTCGCAAGGCATTGTGGTCCAGGTGCCCCACTAAGTCCGATCGTGTTTGTGTGTACATTTTTCTTATCACCGTCGATAGAGACTCGGAGTTTGAGGCAGATCTCAGGCACTCTGCAGGATCAAAGATCCGGTAGAGTCTTTGCATCGCGAGGTTGGATGTGTCGTGGGGGACCACGCGGTCGTGTATCCAATCGCAGTATCTATCGATTGCGTCGTCACTCCAGTTGAGGATGGAGGAGGGGGTGAACAATAATGACGACCACGATGCAACAAGACGTGAACATTCATCGGAAACAGAAAGTACCGGTCTTTGGGCAACGGAATCACGATCAGCGCCAGACTTTCCAGAAGTAGAAACAGAAACATGATCACATTTGGAAAATGCACAACGGCCAGAAAGTGGTACGCTAGAATGGACAGAAACGCCAAACTCATCGTCTCGAGGGCTTTGCGACGTCGCTTCTAATTGGTCCTTCGCTTTCGCGGCCAGCTCGGTTGTTTGTGTGTGGATAGGAAATGTATCGGGGAAATTAGCCGGGTCTACTTGAGTGCTCCCTCTGGTTTGACTGTTTTGGGTGCTTTTGCTGTTGTGACAACTTTGACTGTTTTGGCTGGACATGTCGATGTCCGAATCAACCGATTCATCCATACCCTCGTCTCCCAGTGTGGTCTCCATAGCATCTTCCGGGGGGTCACTTAATTCTGACTGTGCTCGATCCACTGCATCCCCTATTGGTTCTTTTTCCGCTGAAAAATTCGCAGCCCCCAAATGTGGGGAACCATTGAGCCCTTCACTTGAGTTGTCATTCATTCGGAGCCCTTCACTTGTTTTGTCATTCTTTTCCAGATTCTTACGATTGTTCGCATTTCCGTCATGCCCATTGTTCCTTAGATTCCTGTCTGTACACCTTCCCCTTCTGGCACCTCCATACTTACCACTTTGGGTTTCTCCGATACCACCCTCTCCACCCTCTTTATCGATTTTGTTACCGTTGGCGTCATCACCCCTTTTCAAACGGTCCACCGTAACCCGCCAAAACAGCACCAGTATTATCACCATCTGGCCTAGCAAGTAAATTTCCGGCACTTGGTGGAGCTTGCACGGGAACCTGAACTCGGTCGTCCCCAACGCCTCATTGAGTTTAACCACGCCTACAAAACTATCGAGCGCGTGCGGAATGAGAAATGTCTCGGAAAGCACCAGCATGATGAAGCCGTGGTAGTAGCTCATGGGGACCGCGAGAGGTTCGTGCGACATTCGAGCGACATTTTGCGCGACATGGTCAAAGAAGAGGTGCATCAGCGGCACCCTGTATGGCTGGAGCATGGAGTAGTAGATGGACGGGAGCCTATCCAAGAGCTTGCGCGGGATCAAGTGCAAGCACCTAAAGTACGGGATTTTTCCCTCACGCACATCTTGAAGAAGATGGTGTGCATAAATGGGGTAGTTGCGGATCTGGGCCGCTGATATGAATAGTATTGCAATGAGGTCCAAGGCATTCAAAGTAGCTGGGATTTTGGATGGTTTGTTAGGGAGTTTGAATTTGGACGAGTTTGGATCTTTGGGATCTTTGGGTTTGTAGAGCAGACCCACTATCTTTGCCCAATTGATTTTCACGGCCACCTCAAAGTCTGAGGGAAGGTCTAGGGCCACAATCATTTGTTTCAAGAGAACCTGTAGGCATTTTAGATACAAGTCCTTGGCAGCTTGACCGTAGAGCTTGGACGGCTTTTCCCGCCTCAAAGATTGCTTGGATGTGCGAAGATTACCGTGCTCATCGTAGGTGACCTGAGTAATACGCTTGGTGGTGGAACCGGAGAACTCATCGTCATCCATGTATTCGAACTCGCCTTCAACCACATGGCCATATTCACAGAAGGTCCGACCGTCTAGCGACCGGTACCGGCGGGATTCACAGTTTTCAGTGCCACACGGGGGTCCACGGCGGTATGCCTGGGACATTTATGTGATGAGATGAGATAAGAATCGAAAACTGCACACTCGATAAAATCAATGGTTCGCTGTGTGTTCCCAAGTGTAGAGATCGAGAAGTGATCAGTTGAGAAGTGATGCTCAGTTGAGAAGTGATGCTCAGTTGAGAAGTGATGTTCAGTTGAGAAGTAGTATTATTGATGTGACCTAAAAACTCAATTATCAGTCAACCAAATTGGTGAAATGCGAAAATCAGAGGAGATGACAGTAGATTGACAGTAGATTAACAGTGAATCAATACTTTAGGTTGAGATAGAAATGGAATCCAATAATAATTGTTGGTTTCTTGATGATTGTTGCCTGATTGTTGTACTTAGTCGATTATGTATGACTGGATACTTAATGATAGTGAATTTGAAAGACGCCTTTTTTACGCGTCTTCTCCACAATATAAAGATTTTTGATAAAAAACAATAATAAACATTTGAGGCCCAAGGAGATTATAAGAGTGAGGCAAGAAAAGCGACAGAGTAAACAGAAGTCATAAGTCAACAGAAGTTACAGTCAACAGAAGTTACAGTCAACAGAAGTCAGAGTCATAAGAAATAGAAGTCAACAGAAGTCAGAGTCAACAGAAAGTCAGAGTCAACAGAAGTCAGAAGTCAATCAACAGAATGAGTGAAGCGTTGGAAATACCAACCTTACAAGATGAAGAAGATACAAATCAACGAAATACGAGAAGTGATGAATCTCAACTAGATGGAAGTGAAAAGGAGATACGAACCAACCAAGAAAATGAAGGTGCTAAGAACTCGAATAATAGTAGTGATGGAATAAATCATGCTGAAGAAAGTCGAAGTGAGGTCAGAGGAGGTGAGGAAGGTAAGGAAGGAGGTGAAGGTGAAGGAGAACAAGGTAATGAAGAAGTTAACAAAGAAGGAAACGATAACGAAGAGGGTCAAGAAGGTAACGATAAAGAAGATAGAGAAGACAAAGAAAACAAAGACGAGGGTAAAGAACTCTCTATTTATTCTACTGAAAAGCTTACAGAGACCACGTCCAAGAAGCGAGTTCCTGGAAGAATCATTGAGTCGACGTGGGACCTTCTTGGAGAGAAAGAACTCGGTGCAATAGATAGGATGCTTGATATGAGTCTCAATAAATCAACAGAGGGACTTCGATCAATGTCTGCAGCACTGAGCTTTCTTTTCGATAACTGGATGGATACGGGAAATGCCTCATCATTTCGGTCTAGGCTAGCCGCAACCAAGGTACCTCCCCCCAAGTCGATGGCTCCACTGCTGCTGAGTATGGGGGCACATAATATGCGCAATATCTTTGACTTTGATGAGGTCAATAGGCGAAAAAAGCTCTTGGAGACGTATTTATCAGCAGAGTTCCGACAATTGGAGGACCTCAAGAGACACAGAAATGAGTTGAAGGTGATGGCAGAGCTGGATAGAAAGTACTTGGCGGAAATGAAGAAAACAGTGGAGGTGGAAAGAAAGAGAATGGCAGAGAAGAGAGACGAAAAGAGAGATAGAGAAGAGGAACCAGACGGCAAGGTGAGACTTAAGGGTCTCAAAAAGAGAAGAACGTGTTTCAATCCAAATGAGGATAAACAGTGTAATGAGTTATTGGGGAAATTGGGGAAACATTTGGAAAGCTTAAAGGAGAGCACAAGGGGATTGGGTGATTTGAATGGGGAGTTGGAGGTATTGTTAGGGTTACTAGAGGATAATTGATAGAGCTAGGGTAAGTAGATTGTATTGTATGGTCGTAATGGATAAAAGTTGGGGTTGGTATAAAATTTAAGTGTCCAAAATTAAGGATCCAAATTGAAGGATCCAAATTGAAGGATCCAAAAGGGATCTATATTTTCTGATACTACACTAGCCAAGTATTCCATAATACTCCTTGTACGTTGCCATATATTATCCATTTGAAGGGCCGTTTATTCGTAGATTATGCTGATATGAATCAGATCTCACATTACAAGATCTGTTTCCAAGAATCAGTAATTTTATCACTGCAACCAAATTACGGTCACATAGGTGTTTCCCACCTTGAAGGAAGCATATCCATCCTTCTCCGCATCCCAAACCGCTCCCAAGCTGGAGGCAACATCCAATTGTTCTCCCTCCACGGCAGTGGCCTGCACTACAAACTTATGTTTCGAAGACTTCTTCTGCAACAAAGGAAGCAATTCTTTGGCAACGGTTTCCTTTGGATTTTTGACGAGGTCCGCCGAATGCTGATTGAGAATTTCCACAAGATAGTCGGTAGAAACAGGAGATTCCAGGGAGGATGAATTGATGAGAATGGCACTTCCCTTGGCACCTGGTTCTCTCGGACCTACATCTTTTGGTCCTAAATCATTGGGACTCACGTCTTTCGGACCCACGTCTTTTGGACCCAAATCTTTGGGTCCCAATTCCTTTGGTACCTCATCTTTTGGTCCTACCTCTTTGGGTACATCTTTTGGTCCTACCTCTTCTGGTACATCTTTTTGGTCTTTTGGATCATTCATGCCCGCCCTTGATTCTGGGTCTTCCTTCCTATAACCATCCTTTATCATCTCGTTGATCTCGGTCACGCTTCTTCTCCTTCCCACCTCAATTTCCACCAGTGTCTCATGAACAGAAGATCTTCTTTGTGGAGGTGCGTTCATCACCTTGGACACCAAACTCTCCTGTTCTTCAGCAGAAAGGGCAACTATGGATCCACGGGGTCTGGATTGATTGTCGTGTTCACTCATGGCAAGTAACTTGTAGATGAAAAAAGTATCGGTGTATGTTTGAGATTGAGTTTCAATGAAAGGACTCAAAATCGTTATGTACAATGACGCATACGCTCCACAGCCGCAATGCTACAATTGGGTGTGGCCTGGGTATTGGTGATTGAATGGGTGTGTATAGCAACCTATGACGTCATGTGTTTACAAAAGGAGGAGAACGTACCGTAAAGTATCTCAAAAGCTCAAAGCAAGTTGGAAGCAAGTTCAAAGCAAGTTGGAAGCAAGTTCAAAGCAAGTTGGAAGCAAGTTCAAAGCAGAGTTGAACAGTTCAATAGCAATCGAACTTCGAAAGCACTTCTTTGGTATGTAAATTTCGAAATTTGCATGTCATCAAGATTGAACAAAAAGTGCCATTAATGTGCTTGTAATCATACCTAGGTCTTACTCAGCTATGAGGGTTGAGTGAGGTAGTAAATTGAGTAGATTTGTTGTAAGGGCAGTACTACAGAATTATATCAGCTAGATTTAGAGCCGGTGAGATGATTCACTCAAGCGAACGACTGCAAAGTATCTGTTGAATAATGGAATGAATGTGAAGTAATGGTGAAGAAGGTGAAGAATGTAAAGAATGTAAAGTAAGAAATGCGAAGAATGTAAAGTAAATGTAAAGTATCATGTAAAGTAAACGAAGGAACGACAACTATCGACTACCTTTGTGAAATTTGGTATCAGTGAATATGAGCCCGAGCACATGCTACGATAGACTATACGATCGTATAGCATCGCGAGGGACGGATTTGGAAATTATATCCGAATACTCACCTCGTCAGTATCAAGAGTATTTCAGAGTATTTGTAATCATGTATAATCATGTGTGTTCCATGTCTAGTCACCAACACCATCTACTGGGTGAAATCTATTTTTAACTGGATTTGTAATAACCTCTCCAGCATTACCTTTCGAATTCAAGCATCTTAAAAAATCAATAATTTATTGTGTTCTCACTTGAGCCTTGTTGAAAAGTTAGCCTGCGTGAATCGTCATTCGTACTACAATTTCGCGTTGGTCCACTGATTAGAAAATGAACTTCTTCCGCAGAAAAGGCGACGATTCCACCGACGCGAGCTCCACATCTTCGAGTGTTGCCTCCAAGAAAAACCTCATCAAGTGCCAGAAGCCATTTGAACAGCCCGTCAACCCCATCAAACCACCTGTGTTTGACCTTGATGACGAACAGAAGGCAAAATACAAAGAGGTGGTTGGCCATTTCACCGAGTACATCAAGAAGGAAATCCCCGTGAATGACTCCAAAAACGCCCCTACACACCCAATTCTCCCTGAGGAAGTCGCATGGCTCACCAAGGAGTGTTTTCTCCGGTACCTCCGCGCCACCAAATGGAAGGTGGACGCTTGTATCAAGCGCATTGAAGACAGCATGGTGTGGAGAAGAACCTTTGGTGTGGTGAACGTTCCAGGTCACTCGGACCCTGAGAAAGTTCTCAGTGCGGATCTTGTGGCAGTGGAGAATGAGAGCGGGAAGCATTTGATTATCGGCTACGATAACGATAACAGACCGTGTTTGTACTTGCGTAATGGGTACCAGAATACAGCACATCTGATAAGACAAGTGCAGTTCTTGGTGTTCATGTTGGAGAGAGTCATCCAATTCATGCCCCCAGGTCAGGATACGCTTGCTCTTTTGATCGACTTCAAGGGTGCCCCCAAGGAAATGAACCTCAAGCCACCCGCATTTCCGCTGATTTCCATCTCCAAGCAAGTTTTGGGAATTTTACAGAACCACTACCCTGAGAGATTGGGTAGGGGTCTTTTCACAAACATCCCATGGATTGGGTACACTTTCTTCAAGTTGGCAGAGCCTTTTATTGACCCATACACTAGACTGAAAACCATCTACGACCAGCCTTTTGAGAACTTTGTTCCAAAGGAGCAGCTCGACAAGGAGTTTAACGGTATGTTGGACTTTGAGTACGTGCACGAGATTTACTGGCCAGAGATGAACAGAATTGGAGACGAAAGGAGCGCATTGTACATGGAGAACTTTAAGAAATTGGGAGAGAAGATTGGGTTGAGCGAGTATGATTTGAGATCAAAGAGCACACCGGAAAAGAGTACATTAGAAACTGGCACACCAGAGACTAAGAGCACGGTAGAGACCAAAAGCATTGTGACCGACTGAGCAGAAAATTCGTTACCAGCACGCCATGTAATGGTAGCATGAGATCCAGGCATTGAAAGATCCAGGCAATGAAGGATCCAGGCAATGACAGATCCAGGCAATGAAAGATCCAGGCAATGAAAGATCCAGGCAATGAAAGATCCAGGAGATGAAAGATACAAGCAAAAGTATAAAGAGAAGACTGATGGGCTGAGGATAATGAAAGCATCTCTTGAAAAAGTTCAGGGATGTAATTTTCAAGCTACATCGAGGAAACTGTTCGAGAAACTAGACATGGAGGTACAGCAACAAGTGCAGAAATATTCAGAGATTAGAAATTAGAAACAAAGCGGATTGATAGAGTAAAGAGGAAATAAATTATTAAGACATCAAGTTGGCGTTCGTATTAGTGGCATTACTAGACCATCTGAGGGAACGTGGGACTATGAGTCACAATGAGTATCTAGATATTGAGTAGTCTCACATAGAATAGAAGAATGGGTAATTTATACAGTGTATTGGACAACAGTCAAAGTAGAGCGAAAGCACTTGTAGCATTCTTTTGTCAAGTGTTTTTAGTGTTTTTAGTGTTTTGAGTCAAGATTAGTCAAAAGCGGACCAACGCTCAAATCATTTTTCGTGATTTTCACTATCGCCCAAGTATGCACAGTCTCACTGTTATCAGTCACTCCACACTCACCCCCGCCATTCAAAAAGAAGTCTCTGACTTCCTTTCATCCAGGAATGTCACCTTCGAGACCACCGCTCTTTCAGACAGGGCCGAAGACTACTCGTTCACCGCTGACAACTACGATGACTGGCTTTCAGCCGTGAAGGACTTCAGCAACTCCAAGGAAAACTATGACGTTATCTTCCAAGAGTCCTCTACCCGGTTCAATAAGCAGCTTTTTGTCTTTGACATGGACTCCACGCTCATTTACCAAGAAGTTATTGAGCTCATCGCTGCACAGGCCAACATTGAGCCAGAAGTTGCAGCCATTACTGAACGTGCAATGAACGGAGAGCTTGATTTCAACGAGTCCTTGAAGGCACGTGTTCAACTTCTCAAAGGCATAGATGCTGATTCCCTTTGGGATAAGCTCAAGACGCAGATTCGCATCACCAAGGGTGCACGTGAATTGTGCGCAAAATTGAAGGAACAGGGCGTGGTGATGGCAGTGTGTTCCGGTGGGTTCATCCAGTTAGCTGAGTACGTCAAGGAGCAGTTGGGCTTGGACTACGCCTATGCAAATTTGTTGGGAGTGGAAAACAACAAGTTGGATGGTACCACAATTGGCCCTGTGGTGAACGGAGAGAGAAAGGCTGCATTATTGAAGGAGATTTGCGAAAAGCACGGAATCGACCCAAAAAGAGCAGTCGCAGTTGGTGATGGTGCAAACGACTTGCCAATGATGGGTGTAGCAGGGTTCGGAGTGGCTTGGAACGCTAAACCAAAGGTTAGAAAGGAGGCCCCTTCAGCGTTGAACAGCGATACTTTGGAGGACATCTTGTATATGGTGAATGGTTCCAAGAGTACCTAAGGTGTTTGAGAGGCCAAACCCTCCTGGGGAAGAGGTGTTACAGAAGATTACTGAGATTGACTCGTAAACAGACGAAAAATGACAATGTGAGAAATAACTAGAGAATTAACGCATTGAATGAATGTTGTGGGGAAATATAGTTTTAGAATATAGACGTATGGCGACGGTAGAATCAAATTGAAATATTACGTAAACACACACAAGTTATTAGGTAAGCCATGACTAGAAGTCGGCTTTGATTCTCTCTAAGTAGAATTGTAACGTGGGGGAGTGGCTATAATATAGAAACGGTATATATACCAAGAAAAGAAGAATCATTTGTCCGAACACTTGAGTTATTACGGGGATTGCCGTCCTCGGAGTTGAAATTAAGGCCATGGCCAACGCCAAATGATATTGAGTAACTGATACGTTTCTGAGTCGAAAAGGTACTGTGAATTTGAAGTCAGCAATTAATAATGCTGAAGGTATGTGGGCTCAGATTTTGAAGAATTGGCAGAATCAATCTTTTAGAGAGAATCCATGGTACCATGGAAGCACCTGATCAGCATGGATTGCCATCCATCCGTGCTCAAAATGAAAGATGGTGAACAACCTTAACCCTCCAAATATGTCCACGGGTTTAAACCTTCTTCTATTATAAAAATGGCGCTGTTGACTCTCTTTAAATCTCATTTAGTGTTCATGGAACTTTGTCAAAAGCCCCTAAAAGCCCCTTAATTTTGCTCAAGACCCAAAGTAGTTTATCGCATGAAGAGCGATGAAGAAATGATTAGCAGTATTCTTCTTGATTGAATAGAAGAGGACACTGAATGTCAAGCGAATATAATTGAAAGTTGCCAAGAGTAAGCTGCTAAAAGTTAGGAAGCTGTCGAAAGTTAGGAAGCTGTCGAAAGTTAGGAAGCTGTCGAAAGTTAGTAAGCTGCTAATAGTTTGGAACTTCATTAACTCATACTAAAGTAAATGAGCATTCACTCTCCAACCTTGAACAAATTCAGATTAGTAAATCTGCGTCTTCACTTTCCTGTTCATGAGATGAAGCAAGCGAATCAAAATTCTAGCCGATGTACGACGAACACCAAAAAAAGGATTGGTTAAAGACGTCTCGCGATGCAGTTGAGCAAGACAGGATCCCAAGTGTCACCTTGAGGATCTAGCATCGTAAGCATAGGTCAGATGTGTGATTAGAAATTTAACCAATTTCGAACCTCATGAATTAAAATGAAGAATATTTTGTTCGATCTTCGTATTTTGCTTGGTATTCCTTTTGAACCCTTGCTATGGAGACCAAAAGAACAAGTAGTTTTGACCGACACAATATTACGAGCTCAAAACAATGTTGGGATCTGAAAAGAAGAACTTTTGTTCCATATACAATAACCTACATGCTGTCCGCCTTATGGTTGGCCTACCAACAGGTCTACTTCTATTGTTTCACTCGAAATGGGCAGCGGGGCTCTTTCCTTTTTAGCAGAAGCGGAAGTGGAAAACTGCACTTTTTTGGGACTTAACAAATATGGGCTTGCATCTTTGGTTTGCAATCATATGTCTCCCGTGAATACGAGACTTGAAATTTTCTTCGCCACGTTCTAGAATTTTAAAAACACGATACTCGAATCTACACAGGACTAAAAAGCCTCTTTTCAAACGTGAAACCTTTGTGTTGGCTAGGCTCTGTAATTAATATGATTAAATAAGCAATTACATAATCCACAAATGCAACATTTTGCTCATAACGATTGTGAATATTTTATTTTTAGCGGATATTAAATATTATTATGCAAGCCTAGATGATGAATGTCGAGATGCACAAGGGAACGCCGCGGGTAATTCGGCGAGAGCCACCGGTGACCGGTATACGTTGGGAAAACGGTTACGATGCAACGATTGAATACTTCTTTTCATCAAGTAATACGAGAATGTATCACTATTTAACCTTCGCGTTAAATAGTTACTTTTTTGTTTGGTGTACAAGTGAAATTACGGACTTTGGACCATTCATTTTGTATGATTTTTGAATTTGTACAATTTTCTGTTATTTTCAAGCCCTATATGTAAAGGGTCTCCTTTGGGACACTAGCATATGTATAACGATCTTGACCGCCTAAAGTTGACTGGCATTATCACATCTTTTGCGGATATGAAACCGAATTGCTATGATATCTGTCAACTAGCGGAAATCTTGGCCAGGAAAGCCAATGCCAAATTATCTGCTATGAAGCACCCACAAAAGTACAAACTGACGATATAATTGTGATAATCTTCAAAAGCGTAGCATATGGGGGTGGTTATGATTGCATAAACTTATCAGACCATACTGTCAGCCTCTTGTGTTGTGAAGTATTAAGCGCCCAAGTGGAAACAGAAATCGAGCTACTCATTGACATATGAAATAGGCGAGATATGCCAATTTAAGCGCGAAAAAGATATGGGAACAAAAAGCGTCCGAGGCTATGTGTACACCGTTCAATTGAAGGAATCTCCATTGATACAAATCGTTTTGGTTGTATTCAAAACCATTGTTTATAACCTTGATGGACGCTGCATTGAGACAGACTTCCTTCTATCCACATGAAATTGACTTGGCACGAAACTTGCAAAGTTGTGTAGACTGTTTTTTGTGACCCTAGCGTATGATAGGTTTTGTACTTTGCGAATGTAAGCTCTAAATCGCATGATCGTTATCTCTGTACTCCATGGCAAGTGCATGGAAAATACACCTGTGAAATTCTCGGGAACGCCATCGAGAAACGTTCTCAGAAGCCGTCAAAAAGGTTAATCTCCTTTCGCCTGTGTTCGCTAAACCATTTTTTTGACAGAATTCCATGGGTGCAATTCAAGAACGGAACTTGGGTTGAATAAGATCATGAGGGGACTTGAAGTTTTTGACTAGTGTCATATATGCTAGAATAACCACCAGAATGCAACAATCAGAGTTGACTTTATTATCTTCAGTTAAGTATCATGAGGAGTTGATACATATAATCATATTCGAAGGAAGTTACCGATTTGTCCCCTGATTCTTGATTCTCAATTGATTCACATAACATCAGGTTGTTTATTTGAGTTTAGTGGTTGCATTAAGCAAGGTCATGAATTAACCAGTTGGCCATCTCTATTGCTGTGGTATCTTCAGGTGAGATGCTTGACAGAAGAAAAGGTTATGGTTGTCCCGATAATCATGGGAGGTTCAGATGAGAAGGTTATGATGGGCAGAGCATAGTGATTACCTCAACATAGTAATTACTTCAAACGTAGTAATTACTACGAACACGGTAATTACTTCGAGCACAGCACTTACTTTTAATAGTAATTACCAATGATCACGCTTGATTCTGAGAACTAAAAGAGGTCCTTATCTTGAAATGGAATGAAGACACTTGTGGTTTACACGATCCTACCTCTTACCACCCCCATAATTCCGTTGAAGAGCAACACTTCGCTTCCCTTCTTCAAATCACCTGCTGATATAACTGCCTCAGAGATTAGCTTCTTTCCCAAAAGATGCGCCCTCGCAGTACCACACATACACCCGGTCCCCAAGCTCGGTGTTACCCACGAATCTCCTTGCTTAACAGCTACATTTGTTATGGAGCCCTCCATTACGTGACCCCCCGAGTTTATAAGAATAACCTCCTCAAACCCAGGGCGTTTTCCTGGTAAGCACCTTTCGCGGGCACGGGTATACACCTCACGTTTTGTGGTTTTGAAGGAAGTGAAGGGTGACATTAACGATTGTTCTTCATCAACATAGACATCAAGAAGGTCGTCATCATAATTAGGAGCTCCCCCATTTGTGCTGGTATGATCTTGCAAACCACTCAACAAATCTCTTCTCTTTGGGGCGTCGTAGACCTCAATACGAATATCACCGTCGAGCTTGACCAAAACACGAATTTTGTAAGGAGCATCAAGTACTTTTCCAGACTCTTTGACTGCTTGTGAGAGCTTTTCCTTGAGAAGTTCTTTAGTCAATGCAAATTTGGGCCCAGTGTTGTAGAATTGAAGACTGAAGTACTTGACAGTGTAGGATATTCTTGCGAAATGCTCTTCGAAAAGCCAGAACTGTTCATCGAGATTGGGATCGTAGCGGATGGTGGAAAGGATCTCAAAGGAAAGGGGGTCCGAGGGATATGCCTCGGAGGTGTACCGTTGTTGAAGATCGGTAATTGCTTCGAACATGGTTTTCTGAAGTAAATTGTTGCGAAAAGATCTGCAAACACAATTTCCGAATAGAGTGAAAATAGTTTGAAGGTGATGAATATAAATGAATAAATGGTATTCGAAAAGGGAAGATAATTGCTTAAGAAGAAGTGAATAAAAACTGAGCGAAGTGAATAACAACTTTGCTTCGCTCAGTTGTTATTCCTACTTGGTACTTTACAATTGTCTATAACGTTACTATTACCTCTTCTATACATCCATTCTATTTTGAGTCACTCTCTAGATTCTCCAATCCATACTCCCTGATAACGTGTTGATCGAAAATCAAAAGTTCCTTGTACACGGTATCTTGAACTTTTCTTGTCCATAAGGGGTTTTATATAGCCATCTTTAGATAGCCATCTTAACCATCTTTAGATAAACATCTATAGATAACCATCTATAGACACGATCTTTAGATAACTATCTTTCCATCTTGCTTCAAATCTTTTCTTAGATCTCTATTCACCCTCACCTTTTTAATATGGTCTAAATCTCTTCTTCTCTCTCATCAACCTCACTCTCTCCTGATCCTCCTTGAACTTTGTCAACAACTCATTCATCTCCTCCTTCTTTTGCTGTCTCAACTGGAACCTATAGAAATCTGCTTTTTCCTTCTTTTTCATCTTCTTCTGGGCCTTATCCAGTTCAATAGTTGCGACTTCCTTTTGCTTTCCAAGAATATCCAGTTTAGTTTTCCTATTGCTTCCCACCACCAAGGTAAACCCATCCTCGTCGACCAATTGTGTTTGGGCCTGTAAGTTGTCTTTGCTTTCCTGCTCTGCGCGGTCAAAGTCAGCCAATGCCTGGGCAACCTGTTCTGACAAAGCATCTGGGTCGCACACACGCAGATTGATTGCCTCGATATAATGAGCAGAGGCCAATTCAGGCACATACGGCCATGCGGTAACGTTCTTGGATCCAGAAAGTTTCTTCAACAGGCTCATTGCGAGCTGTAAGGCTGCTTTATCTACAAAGGTGACAATACCACAGTTTTTTGGTAGACGGGTTCCCTCGTTGGGTGCAAAGTGTTTTGAGATCTCCGGGTCTGTGGTGAGTGATATCAAGTCGATATAGACGTCTTCCGTAGAGTCTGTGAGAGCGCTGGGGGTGAATGACTCCATGGTTGCCCCAATAGCGGCTGTTTGGATGAACTTTTTGATGGTTGAGGATGATGTTTGGAGGGGGAGGTTGCAGAGGAAAAGAGCCCTGTCAGACGAGGTCTTGGAGTCGTGCTTCTTGAAGAAAAGGTAGTGCTTGGACTTGGTGGAGGGGATCTGGAGGGGGAGCACCCCGAATCCTTTTATGTCGGTCATGATGGGCAAAAAAGAGATGAGACAAAAAAGATGAATGAGTGCAGAAGTGTACGAATGTACGAGTCCACAAGTACACGAGTACACACAAGTACAGGTACACACAACAAGAACGACCCGATATCAACAAAGCAGACGATGAAGTCTTGAGTTTACAAGATGTAGTTTTGCAGTAAAGAAATTAATGAGTAGAACTGGTATGTGAAGTGATTAGATGATTTCGACCATCATTTGGCATGAAGTACTTAGATAGAGTTAAAGGGAAGAAATACTGGGAAAGAATGAAGACTGGGAGAGACTAAGAAAGACTGAAAAATACTGAAAAGACTGAAAAGATTGAAGATCGTAAAGGAGGAGTCATGAAATAGTGAACAACTTCTCTTCAAAACTTCTACTTGTTACTGTGGAAGACCCCTACACCATGTGACCTTTTTGCAGATTTCTTACAAATTTCCAAAAATACATCACTTTACTACCAATTTTATCACACCATTACTCATTCCTACTCTTTATCCCTTATCTTATCCCATCCCTCAATATTCATTACTCGAACGTTTTATTCATCATAGCCCACTCTACGTTTTTCCGTAATGGCATGTGTCGTCAAATGCATTTTCGCTTATATAAGCGAAGTAGGTGCATTACCAACCTCACTCTGTCATCTTTCTCTCTATCCCCTTGTCTTGTCTAATTCCTTACTTACAATGTGTATATCTACATTTCATATATATATGCGACCTATTTCTGTGGGACCTATTCATTTGTCGGTTACATGCTCATCTTTTCTTGCTCATCTTTTCGCTAGATTTTTCACGTATGGACAAACCCACGCTTCTCGCTGCCCTCGGAGGCACCCTAGACGCCAACAAGGACGTCCGTAAGAACAGTGAACAACAACTTACGGTTTTCGAGCAACAACCTGGGTTCACAGCGTACCTTCTCGACTTGATTGTGGAGCAAGATGTGACCCTTGGGATCCAGATCTCAGCGGCGATTTTCTTCAAGAACCGCCTTGCCCACTACTGGGAAAAGCCCGAGGTGACATCCAACGGTGCACTCTACATCACCGAGGCTGAAAAGCCCGCCATCAAGACCAAGTTGGTGGAAACTCTTGTGAAAACCTACAAGACAACCCAATTGCGCGCGCAGCTTGCGGATGCCCTCTACAACATTTTGACCCACGACAAATGGGACGAGTTGGTCCTGATCATTAAGACGCTCATTTCAAATACCTCCGATATCGACCACGTGTACGTGGGTTTACTTTGTCTCCAAAAATACACACTTCAGTACCGTTGGTCGGTCCTTGACAGAAAGGGCTCTTCGTCTAACCCTGTTCTCGAGGAGGTGGCTTCCGATTTGTTCCCTGCTCTCGAGGTCTTGCTTGACCTGCTCATTGCTCAGGAAGACTCGAATGTTAGCGATGAGTTGATGTACATGATGCTCAAATCATTCAAGTATACTACCTTTGCCTACTTGCCCGAATATCTCAAAAACACCAACAATTTGGGCAACTGGTGCAGAATCCACTTCATGGTGATCAACAAACCACTCCCGGAGTACGTGTTGAAGGAAGACGACGAGGAGCAGAGATCAAAGACTCCTAGAGTGAAGGCCGTCAAGAGATGTTTTGCCAACTTTGCACGTCTTTTACACCGCACCAACCAAAGTTTCCGCAAGGGGAGCGAGCCATCAGAGTTTGCAAACATGTTTGTGGGGACCTTTGTGCCACAGATTTTAGACGAGTACTGGAAGGTGGTGGAAAAGTGGGCCTCGCGCTCCATGTGGTTGAGCGAGGGTTCCCTCCACCATTTGGTATCGTTTTTCGCACACGTGGTGACCACTCCACAATGGCCTTTGATCCAAGAGAAGTTGCTGATCATGATGGAGCACATCATCATGCCTTTGTTGATGGCCACCCAGGAATCGATCGAGTTGTACGAAGACGAACCAGAGGAATACACACGTAAATACTTCGATACATACTGGGAAACCAGCCGTGCTGATCTCGGTGCAGTCAACTTTGTGACCAACGTGGTGAGCCACAAGTCAAGAGAGAGTCTTGAGTGCGTCTTGGGATTGGTGAAGAATATCTTGGAGGGAGTGGTTCAAAACTTGCCAAATATCTCCATTGACCAGGCAAAGCGTGTGGAGGGTGCCCTTCGTGTTTTGCTGACTGTGGGTAATAAGCTCAAGAGCAAGAACAGCCCTGTCGCTGGCCAGGAGGACCGTTTCATCCACAGTTGCGTGTACCCATTCTTGACCGACGCAGTGTCTGGAACTTACCCTTGGCTCACTGCACGTGCTTGTGAGACCATCTTGATGTCTTCCATCAACTTCCACGATCAGAAAGTCTTGGACGATATCTTCACAGCAGTGAGCGCTTGTATCTCCAACAATGGACAATTCCCAATCCAAATGACCGCCATCCAGGCTTTGAGTAAGTTGATTGAGGAGGACGCCGTTTCTGAAAGAATTGCTGGCCAGGTCCCACAATTGATGAGCTTCTTATTGGAGATGTCCGACAAGTACGAGTCTGATGCTCTCACCACTATGATGGAGATTTTTGTCGAAAAATTCGCCCTGAACTTGGAGCCATTTGCTACTCAGTTAGCAGCACAGCTCAGTCAACAGTTTATTGCTCTTGCGCAGGAAATTTCTGAGGCTGACGGTTTCAATGAAGACAAAGAGAGTAAAGGTGTTGGTATTATCAGTACCTTGATTACGTTGGTTATGGCAATGTCTTCGTCTCCAAACGTAGTTGCCGGGTTAGAGAATACAGTCTTGGAGCTCGTTAGCTGCATTCTCGATAATGGAATGATTTCTTTCATGACCGATGCTCTTGAGCTCGTGGAACTGATTATCATGACTACACACACCGTTTCGCCCTCCATGTGGAAGGTCTTTGAGGTGTGCAACAACAATTTCGAGACTTTTGCATATGAGTACTTGAGCAGTTTCCAGCCATTCTACGAAGGTGTCATCAACTATGGGTTCGTTAATCCACAAGTCACTCTTGAGGACAACAATGTCCAGCAATTCTTCCAGATGTGTTTCTCGGTATTGCGTTCCGACACCCTCGATCCACTTTTTGCAAGTTCTGCGCTCCAGATGATCGAAATGGCCATCTTGGCGTTGGGAAGCAGGTGCTTGAGTGCATTGCCCAGATTCGTTGCTGAATTATACGACATCTACACTATTCTTGAAAACACCAACTCATTCGACGGCTTCATGTTGGACCGCTTGTCCATTTTGAGGGTGTTCTTCACTGCATTTTACGTTGACCCTGCCACCACGATGCGCTTCGTTGCTGATAAGAACTTCACCGCTGGATTGTTCAACATGTGGCTCAAGCGCGGGGACGACCTCCAAAGTGTCTATGGATGCAAGCTTCAGATATTGGCCTCGTTGGGATTGATTAATTCCGATGCTGTTCAGTTGCTTCCTGAAGATTTGGTTGGGGAAACAGTCAACATTTTGTTCAGCACTGTTGCTGCATTGCCAGCTGCCATCAAGAAAAGAACCGACATTATCAATAAAGAACGTAGCGGATTCCAGCTCGCAGCCGAGAAGGGCGAGGGTGAAAGTGACGATGAGGGCTATGACGAGTACCAGTGGGAAGACGATGACGATGAGGCTGAATTGGAAGCCTTGGAAGCTTTGGAAGTGACACCGATAGATACTGTCAACGTTTTTGCAGAATTCACAAATGCAGTTTTGCAGATGCAGCAGCAAAATGGAGCCAAATACGAGGCCTTGTTCGGGGGCCTTGAGGCAGATCAGAAGGAGTTGTTGAAACAGTTGATAGATATTACCCGAGGTGCTTAGAGCAAGCGAAGACACGGGGTATGCAGCTTGATCCCAAGTTGAGGAGGTTATTTTACAAATGCCTGTACATGGAATAAGAATGTTCGCCAAGGATCGTAAGAACAGCGTATTGATTTCAAGTTGCGGTTGAAGAATGAAGAACGGGAAACTACCAGTTCATTACATAGAGGTATGAAAATAATTAAGAACGAGCTGAGTTCGGAATAAAGAAAACAATTATTGGCAGAATATGTAGATGTGATAAACGGGAACAAAATAGTGAAGAAAAATCCAACCGGAGCCTTAAAAAATAGATGGGTGCTTAGAGTCGGCGAAATACACCGGAGATTAAACCCAGAAAAATATTCTCGATGCAATTGGAAACTTGCAGCACATTCTGTGCAACATATTAAATGATATCACGTGAAAAGATTAACAATAAAAAAGAATGGGGAATGAAACTTGCAGAAGAACCACTGTGATGAAGGGGATGATGCACTGGATTCTCCGAAAAAATCACTGGGATATGTTGAGGTTGAGGTGGTATGATGGAGGTACCGAGATTTATGCCTTTCAAATTACATGTTTATTAATGATAAAGCATAATCGTGACGTAATAGTCAATTGAAAAAATACGATCTTGTCCCACTTCTGGACAGTGCAACATTTCTGGTCTAGCCTTTAGCCACAATCAAGTATCCGGGAAGGTGCTTTACACCGGTAAAGATATCACTCTTAAGAACAAAGGTATATTCTTGTTAGGTTGATGTCTTTCTAGAAGTCCATTTCCTTCGTCAGCCTCCTGGAAAAGAAACTACATTTCTTCGTGAAACCAACAATAGAAAGAGGGTCTTTCTAGAAGGCATTTTTTTTTACTTTAGAGTGAACAAAAATGCCAAAGATCAGTCGACCTCTATGCATGCCAATACGTGATATCCTTCCACCTGTTTGGGTCCCTTGAGTGCTGGGTTGAGCTTTTGTTCAGAGTTGTTCATATATCCGATGAAACTATTTTTTAACAAGTCATTAGTAGGAATCCGAAGAGGAGATGGCCGTACAGCCTCAAGTTTCCCTAAACGCGGATAGTACCGTGTCACAAACGCTACTCGAATGCACAAGGAATCTTGGGCTGTGTTTGTATCATTAAAATTGTACGTATTTCCGCGCTGGGGAATTCCTCGAAAAATTGCCCGATTATAATTAGAGGGGTATGTTGCATCTCAATTTGGTAATGGAAGGCTTGAGGAGAACTTTTCCAAAGACTTAAGAACGTCTTATGAGGGAGACAATGCAAGTGAAATTCGATGATGTTTTCCGCAACTTTAGTGCATCAAATCAGCAGATGTCGCAGGGATCGCGTACGTCGCTTTTTCCGAGGACATTACATTCCTAACGGTTCAAAACGGGTATGTCTTTGTGGCACGGTATGTGGCAAATTGCACAGAGCCATTTAGAAATTGTTAAGGCTCTCACAGCAACAATAGGAGCCTCGTATATCGAGCGTTACCGGAGCCGCCTTTTAGGCAATTATGTAGTTGTTTTGAGACCAGTGGTACTCAATACCAAAAGCTAGTCCGTGAATAATTTTCAAAACTTTCCATGACAGATTATTGGTGGAGAAATGTCACAGGTGCTTCAATAAACACAGAAGGCGTTCGATTTTCATAAAGTTGATGCGATTCGGTCCTCCCAAAATCGCACTCGCTATCCATTTATGGCATTTCTCTGTATTCCAGTTTGACCTTCTTTGTGGCCAAACGCGGAAATAATCAGTTCATTTTTGCATCTCTGGGTGCAAAATAATGCCGTCCCTTGAAGAATTCAAATGTTCTTCGTGATAGTTCATTTGGAGTCTTCTAGTCTCCTCTTTCATGCGAAGACATGCATTCTGCTTTCCTTACAGATACGAATCATGTCTTGCTATCAAAATTGAGAAATAATCACAGTTACCACAGTTGGCCACACTTATCTTGAAATTCAATAGTAGAGCAATAAAATTGCAAAAGATCTGCGCGGAAGTATACCTGAATGTCATGTTTACAACTAGTAGCACGAGGAGGACCCAAAGCCTCTTCATTTGTTATTACTGTTCTTCAAGATCTCCATATTATCCCATTGAGGAAGCCTTATCCTAATCCTTCTATAGAGAAACATTGTCTAGCTGGTATTCAAAGGCGTCTTTAAGATATTTTTTGATTCGGGAATGAGATTGGAACAGACTGTGGTATTGCTTCCGAGGATATTCACTGGAAATCGACTCAGATAATCCTGTTTGTATCATACTTCACGCTTGATTATTTTTGATTTAATGAACTCCAATACCAAAACATTTTGAGCCAAGAGGCATCACGTGTGCTCTATCGTAAAACTCTTCTAAGGTTTGCCTCCGAAACCCTGGCAGTCTTCATTTCAAATCCAAAAGCTTTTAGTGAAGCCTCAACCGAAATGTTTTAAATAATTTCATCGTAAGCCCTCCAACATATCGAATGAGTCAAGCTCTTCTTCTGCGAATAGCTGAGAATTACACACAGTCCTTTGTTGTGCGTTCCGTTCGCCTCAAAATTGGCGCCATATCAATATGCATTAGTGGGACATCTTCTCCACAGTGTATAGTAATTTTTTTGCTCAATATCTTGTTTTGCATTGAGCAACTAAAATTTTTAGATACGAAATGCTATTATTTCCTGGTAATGACGTAGGCGCGGATTAATGCCTTTGTACTGTTCGTTGTAGAGTGCGAAGTGTATCCTTGACTGAAAGGTCAATCCGAAGATAACACCAGATATGATGATTCTTCCAAGGGCCCCAGAATGACATTCATACCATGGAAACACTTCCAGATCACTTAGCATGAAAAAAGCAATATGCCGCCCCAAAGAATGTTCGATTTATTGTTCATTCCCCTCGTATAGTTCCAATTTCTATTGTATAATAGGTGTTGATTTCGATTGTGGCCAACCGTTAGCCTATTGTTCGCATTGTAGCTCAAAAATCCCTACTTCGTTTTCATGACTCAAAATTGAATTGCAATTTCGCGAATCTCAAGGGACCAGTCAGCCTTTTAAGGGCGACACCAGCTTGAGTAAACAAGCTAAAATACAACTATGGTCGATTTTCAATTGGTTTGTACGATCTTGCACCGATTGAACGAGTTAACCGGTATCCCACTCAAACTTTGCTTATTGGGTTTTTCTGTTTAAATTATTATTGCTGCAGTTAAGTCACACAAACTGCAATTGAATCTTTCAGAAAATAACTTCCGCAATATTTTCTGACGTCAATAAGGGCTCATTAGCAGTGCAGCCCTAATGCTCGCATAATCTCGATAGGATAAGCATATTTCTCAGACAATTATTACTTCTTGATCAAAATAGAATATAGGTTGATCCTTATGAAAACCAACACTTCATATAGCAGTCAAGACATTAGGTCTGAAAAAGAGCTTCGGACTAATTCAGGGAAGTAAACTTGTAAATTTGTGAGTCCATACCTTCTACCTGAATTTGTACCACTTTCTTTTTGGTAAGTTTGTGGAATATGCAGAGCGCCAATAGTCTTTCGGTCTGTGTGGGTGCAAAAATCCAGCCCAATACCTCATAGATTTCGAATCGATATAAAACCCCCAATGTCTGCGATCAATTACAACCATCGCAGATAGTAACGACCCAAATGAGAATCAAGTCCTTGATTTTTTCTGCTTTCTTAGCAGCCAATGCAAGGGCCATAACTATCTCCGAAGACACTGTCACTGAGGGGACCATCAGTCTTTCAATCGGTGGGATTACAATCAACCCAAGTGTTTACTGGTCTATCATTGACAATGCAGTGAGTGCGTTTGTGGGTAGTCTTACCGTTGGCTCTGGAGGTGGTCTTTACATATCTTCAGACAGTGCTCTCATCCCATTGACTGTCACTCTTAGTGGCGTCATCAACTCAATCAACAACGCAGGTATTATTTCTTTCAACTCGGCTGAATCATTGACAACCCCAACTTACTCACTTCAAGGTGCATCCTTCGTGAACTCGGGTCTGGTCTTTTTTGCAGCTGATGGTTCTGTCGGCGTTCCTGTCATGGCAATTACTTCTGTTAGCTGGTCCAACACTGGTTTGATCAGTTTCTCCCAAAACACTAGATCAACTGGTGTGGTGTCTCTTGGTACAACTGGTCTTTCCATTTCTAACGAGGGTACAATCTGTCTTAAGAATGAAATCTATAACCAGGATACAATTGTCACTGGTTCTGGATGTATTGACGTGGGAACTGGTTCCACCGTTCACATCCTGAACTCCTTGTTGAGCT
Source organism: Kodamaea kakaduensis (assembly GCA_030558435.1). Lineage (NCBI taxonomy): Eukaryota > Fungi > Ascomycota > Pichiomycetes > Serinales > Debaryomycetaceae > Kodamaea > Kodamaea kakaduensis. The sequence goes on from JAJMSN010000036.1 coordinate 149,298, forward strand.
TCTCGTCTACTCAAACGATTTATTTGGAAACTTCGACTTCCAATCTTTTGGTTGAGGCATTGAGTTTGACCCAAACTTTCCTTGTGAAGGGTTTTGGTGGTGGTAACATCATTGGTTTGAGTTTGCCTTTGAACACTATTCTCGCAACACCGTTCAACTATGATGCCACAACTGGTATTTTGACGCTTTATACTGGTCTTCTTTCCCAAAAGTTCAACATTGGTCTCGGTTACACTGCCTCTCTCTTCAAGGTGACAAATGGTAGTTTCGGTACTGGTCTCAGTACCATCATAAATGGTGCTGTTACTTACTCTGGAAGCGTTCCTGACTCAAGTAGACCTTCCGCTTGTTTGGCATGTACTTACGCTCCATCTTGGCCAACAACAGGTGCCACTACATTGACCACGATTGCTTCAACCACGCTGTCGTCGTCATCAAGCAGCACTAGAACTTCATCGGTGACAACGACGAGTAGTTCTTCGAGCACTGGACTGTCATCTAGTAGCATAAGATCTTCTTCTGCTTCTTCGGTACCAACTTCGAGCTCCAGCTTATCACTGTCTAGACAATCGTCTAGTTCGTCTTATGCCGCTTCCTCGGTCACATCTTCGTCGCTTACTCCATCAAGTTTTTCATCTAGTGCTGCTTCAAGTGCTTCTTCTATAGCATCATCAGCTGCACAATCATCAGGTGCTTCATCAAATGCTTCGTCGTCACCATCTTCTGTGGTTTCTTCTTTGGTGTCTTCAAGTGCATCTTCCTCGGGCTCTGCTTCGGGCAGTTCATCAAGCCAAGAATTCACTGAGTACACTACTACCTTCGTCACTACTAGCAGTGATGGTTCTGTTGCTACCCAGACTGGTGATGTGCTTGTGACAACTGACGCTGACGGAAGCTTGTACACTACCACCAGCATTATCTCTGGTTCTGGCTCTTCTTTCGTGTCAGGTTCCGGTTCTTCCTCCGCTTCTGGTTCTGGTTCTGGTTCTTCATCTGTGGAGCCAGCTTTCACTGAGTACACTACTACCTTCGTCACTACCAGCAGCGATGGATCGGCTGCTACCCAAACTGGCGATGTCCTCGTTACAACTGACGCTAATGGCAGTTTGTACACCACTACAAGTATTATCTCTGGTTCCGGATCTTCCTCCGCTTCAGGTTCTGGTTCCTCCTCAGTTGAACCAGCTTTCACTGAGTACACCACCACCTTCGTCACTACTAGCAGTGATGGTTCTGTTGCTACCCAGACTGGTGATGTGCTTGTAACCACTGATACTGACGGTAGCTTGTACACTACTACCAGTATTATCTCTGGCTCTGGTTCTTCTTCCGCATCTGGTTCAGGTTCTTCTTCTGTCGAGCCAGTTTTCACTGAGTACACCACTACCTTCACTACCACTAGCAGTGATGGTTCTGTTGCTACTGAGACTGGAGACGTTCTTGTGACCACCGATGCTGATGGAAGCTTGTACACCACTACCAGCATCATCTCTGCTTCAGGTTCTTCTTCCGCTTCGGGTTCCGGTTCGTCTTCAACCGCTCCATCCCTCACTGAGTACACCACTACCTTCACTACTACCAGTAGTGATGGTTCTGTTGCTACTCAGACTGGTGATGTGCTTGTGACAACTGATGCTGACGGAAGCTTGTACACTACCACCAGCATTATCTCTGGTTCTGGCTCTTCTTCCGTGTCAGGTTCAGGTTCTTCTTCTGTCGAGCCAGTTTTCACTGAGTACACCACCACCTTCACTACCACTAGCAGTGATGGTTCTGTTGCTACTGAGACTGGAGACGTTCTTGTGACAACTGACGCTGATGGCAGTTTGTACACCACTACCAGTATCATATCAGGTTCTGGCTCTTCGTCCGCTTCAGGTTCAGGATCTGGCTCTTCCACTGCTGCTCCATCTCTTACTGAGTACACCACGACCTTCACCACCACCAACAGTGATGGTTCTGTTGCTACTCAGACTGGTGATGTGCTTGTGACAACTGATGCTGACGGAAGCTTGTACACCACCACCAGCATCATCTCTGGAAGTTCTTCAGTTGAACCAGCTTTCACTGAGTACACTACCACCTTTACCACCACTAGCAGTGATGGTTCTGTTGCTACCGCGACCGGTGATGTTCTCGTGACCACTGATGCTGACGGAAGCTTGTACACCACCACCAGCATTATTTCTGGTTCTGGTTCTTCCACTGCTGCTCCATCTCTCACTGAGTACACCACCACCTTCACCACCACCAACAGTGACGGTTCTGTTGCTACTGAGACCGGTGATGTTCTTGTGACCACTGACGCTGATGGCAGTTTGTACACCACCACCAGTATCATATCTGGTTCAGGATCTTCGTCCGCTTCAGGTTCAGGATCTGGCTCTTCCACTGCTGCTCCATCTCTTACTGAGTACACCACGACCTTCACCACCACCAACAGTGATGGTTCTGTTGCTACCCAGACTGGCGACGTTCTTGTGACAACTGACGCTGATGGCAGTTTGTATACCACTACCAGTATTATCTCTGGTTCTGGATCTTCCTCCGCTTCAGGTTCTGGTTCCTCCTCAGTTGAACCAGCTTTCACTGAGTACACCACTACCTTCACCACTACTAGCAGTGATGGTTCTGTTGCTACTGAGACTGGTGACGTTCTCGTGACCACTGATGCTGACGGTAGCTTGTACACCACCACCAGCATCATTTCTGGTTCCGGTTCGTCTTCAGCCGCTCCATCCCTCACTGAGTACACCACAACCTTCACTACCACCAACAGTGACGGTTCTGTTGCTACTGAGACCGGCGATGTTCTTGTGACCACTGACGCTGACGGTAGCTTGTACACCACCACCAGCATCATTTCTGGTTCCGGTTCTTCCACTGCTGCTCCATCTCTCACTGAGTACACCACAACCTTCACTACCACCAACAGTGACGGTTCTGTTGCAACTGAGACTGGCGATGTTCTCGTGACCACTGACGCTCAAGGAAGCTTGTACACCACTACCAGTATCATCACTGGCTCTGGTTCTTCTTCCGCATCTGGTTCAGGTTCTTCTACTGCTGCTCCATCTCTCACTGAGTACACCACAACCTTCATCACCACCAACAGTGATGGTTCTGTTGCTACTGAGACTGGAGACGTTCTTGTGACCACTGACGCTGACGGTAGCTTGTACACCACCACCAGCATCATTTCTGGTTCCGGTTCTTCCACTGCTGCTCCATCTCTCACTGAGTACACCACAACCTTCACTACCACCAACAGTGACGGTTCTGTTGCTACTGAGACGGGCGATGTTCTCGTGACCACTGACGCTGAAGGAAGCTTGTACACCACCACCAGCATCATCTCTGGAAGTTCTTCAGTTGAACCAGCTTTCACTGAGTACACTACCACTTTCACCACTACTAGCAGTGATGGTTCTGTGGCTACCCAAACTGGCGATGTGCTTGTGACAACTGATGCTGACGGAAGCTTGTACACCACCACCAGCATCATTTCTAGTTCCGGTTCGTCTTCAGCCGCTCCATCCCTCACTGAGTACACCACAACCTTCACTACCACCAAC